>JARHVA010002540.1:545000-685000 GCA_037957365.1 Torreya grandis | reverse complement strand
TAGTTATCTCTTGGAAGGTAGACATCTAAAATGAATAAGTGGTCATGACCAATATAAATGTAGAGCTAGGGGATGAAGAATTACTAGTGCTAGTTGAAGAATTAGAGGAGAAAAGGGGAACTTGTGGGATGATGATAGTGGCCCTCTTCTTAGGAAATTGTATATAAGGTCTAGGCATGACTAGGGGTAAATTGGCCATTACCAAAACTCTAGAGGTGGATGATATGTTTAAGGTGGTGATAGTGGGCAATGGCATGGTATAAGGCCTAATTATAGTAATGGTGAGAGGCCTATAAGGTAAGAGGTTGACATGGCCTAGAGTTGGGGGTTGACCAAATATGATAAGGGGTTACTTATAAAGGAAATAAGAAGGTAAGGAAAAACATTTCTAACCTATAATACTCAACCCTTATTTGGTAGGAGGAAGGGGAGGAAATTGAAGACTTAAAGTTGTTGGTGTAGGAGTTACTATTACCTTCACTAAGGCTATTACATGTGTAAAGGTGGTACTTTATATTTGGGATACAATACCATATGAGATCCCTAAGGTGGAAGTATCTTCAACTTATTCCCCTGAACCAGTTCTTCCCTTCTCTAAAATGGGAGATAATGCCTAGAGTATTTCTCAACTAAGTTGTGGGTGCATCATTCCTTGTACTTCAATACTAATAGTATTTACTAGAGATATTGATGCTCCAACTTGAGTATATTATTATTTAGACACTAGAAAAACTATGCACCATACATTATTATTTTCTCCTATGTGATATTTGTATCCCTTAGCCTCTTCTTGATATCTATCTCATTAGTTTTATTTAGGTAGAATTGATCTCCCTCTTCGAACTCATGCTGGTATGTAATATTGAGAGATGCCTTATGTCTAACATAGTGATTGAATTCCATGTATGTAGGGTCCCAATCCTTGTTAGTGTCCTTTTAAAGACTAAAGATGTACTTATGTTTGGTATTAGCCATGATTGAGTACCAAGTCTTAAATTGAAATTGGCCAGTGTTGGTTAATTAGGGATGGACCGATCTTTTCTTATTTTATATAGTCCATCTACTCCTATAAATAGTTGGAAGTCAATCTCCTACTTAGCCAACTTGTCTAACACTATGATGGGAAAACTAAATGGGGTTATTATGATCCCCTCAAATCTTATTATGGTGTAGTCTAGGTAGTACTAGTAGGATTTCAATGTGCTAAGTGTTGCCTTGATCTCTTCTAACAACCTAGGCATAGTCCTTTTATGGATGGCCCTATATAAAATTGGGTAGAAATTCTTCATAATGGCCCACATATCCTATCCATACCTATAAATTATAAACTTTGTGAAGACATTGGTAATGATCCATTTCAAGTTGGATCCGAATTGGTAAACTCAATGAACTTTAGAGTGGCATAGATGGCATCAACTAACTAAGACATCATATATAAATAATTTCCTTGGTTGGGCATGGTTTACCTAATTTAGGAATTTAAATTATAGGAAATGATTTACCTAAGAGGGGGAGTGGTGGATTCATCTATGATCATGGATAGGATTGGAATGCACTTCCCATCCACATGGCTAGTTTCTCTTATTCCATGTAACCTGATCATCATGGTCATCCCCATCCTCACCCCCTTCCTAAATTAGGTGATGGGTATATAATTGATTTTGAACTTGTAGATGAACTTATATAGGTAATATTCCTAGATTCTCAATATTTATATGATGTAATTTGAGTTGAGCCATTGGGTTACAATTTTATGATTATAACTAATTTCAAGCTTGGGTAAACCATAGTAGGCCTAAAAGGCTAACCCAGTTATAAAGGTGATATTATTAATTGAATTGATTTATTTGATCCTATTATCTATACATTGAGAATGGATGAATATTTTTTGGACTAAATCTACATAGGGGAGTACCTCTAGTTTGGATGAATATTTGTGCAATCTCACAGACTTAAGTGCCAAGATGTTAGACCTTTATTTTGCAACATTGTCATCTTCCTCATCATCACTATCCTGGTTCACCATCCTCTCCACATAGTATAATAAGTCATTATAGTGTTTTTCATCTATGGATAATTGTCATGGAAGATTGTCTTTATCTCATATGAATAGATAAATGGAACCTATTCTAATTTGGCAATACCAAACATTCCTACTTTGCCAATAGATTTTGAATTTTGATTGATAAGCTTATATTTTTTCTTAATGTTGAATGAATACATAAATGTCCTTTATCAAATAGTATATACTACTTTAGATTTCTTGAATAGATAAAAATTGAAAGTGAATACAAATCCTTAACATTGTAATTTTTAAACATTAGTTTTTTTTTAATTTTGACCTATAAGATATGAGCCATAAAGGATAAGTATGTTTTACTTAATTTAACTTAAATTTAGGGTATCTCTTAAATTTTATTCTAACATCTTTGAAAATCCACTTTTGGGAGCTAACCAATCATAACTCTTGATTTGTCCATATGTCTTCCAATCATAGGTTTGACTTTTCCCTTGAGGTGAGCTGGCTTTATATACATTGAAATGAGTCCTATTAGCATGCAATTTACACCAAAAACATGCATTTGACACTTGGCATTACCATATGTACCTTGCTTTTTATTTTTATTACTAGGTTATCCTGTTGTGTTACATGATATTATACTAAGTGACACCCTTTGATTGGTTCACACTTCATTGTGTTGAGAAGCTTCCTTTTATCATGTAATACCATGAGGTAATGGGTCCATGTGTCATCAGACTATTAGTCCTAATTAATAGGTAGATTCCAAGTAACATCCATCTATCCAAGATTGGATGACTAAGTGATAGGTGTCTCATTGTAAACTCATAGTGTTGTCATGATGTGGTTGTATCTCTCTATCCTAGAACTTTATTTGACTTAAAACCTGGGTGGCTCTTTAATTTTGTTCCAACTACTAAGAACTTTAAAGATAGGGGTCCATGTATCCTTATCCTATTGGTTCCAACTACTAGGTGTTTTTCACATAGTATCCATCTCTCTAAGATTTAAGTGACTAGTTGTTAGGTGTCATTTTGTCATGCAATCACAATACTAAGATATTTAATAATGAACCTTAGTTTTGGGGGTGTGAAGGTAATGATTGAGTGTTAAGTGGAATGATATGATTGGATCATTTTGTCATGGGACTTTATAAATTAGTCAAGACCTTGGAAGGATACAACCAAATACCATGTGGTGTGCTCTAGTTGGGTTATAACTCCTTTATACATTGAAATCTAGTAATTGAATGACAAGTGGAACAATCCCATTGGGTTTCTATGTTACAAACTTTGTAACTCTTCCTTGGAATTGAGATACTATAAATTAGTGGTATGTGGTATGATACAATAGGATCATGGGGTCATGAAACTTTATAAAATAATAGGATCCTTTGAAGGCCATGACTCTGTACCAATTTGTATGCTTCCATTGGGTCATTAGGTCATGATAATTTTCAAAGGATAAAAGATGCATGACAAATTTTGAAACTTTATGTGGCTGAGTGACCAATACATGTGACACTATTAAATGTCAATTGAGGTTAAGTTAGCATCAGGTTCCTTACAAAGGAAAAAGTGTAAAAGTAATACCTTTATGGGTAACTTTAAGGTATTTCCTAGGAGATACATTGAAGGATAAATCCATTCTTATGCTTGTTTGAATGGTATCTCCTAGGAGATACCTTGAAGGAAAAATCCACTCTTGCACATGTTTGAAAAGTATCTCCTAGGATATACCTTGAAGATATTTCAAGGGCCTTCAAAATATCACCTAGTAGTGCCTTCCGAATAAAGAAAAATTCCACTCATGAATGTTGAAGGTATCTATTCTGAGAAACCTTCAACATTCCTCAATATATTACAATGCCCTTTGAAGTATCTCCTAGGATATTCCTTTAAGGGCCTTTTAATTCCTTCAAGTTATCCATGAGGGTATTATAATTCCCCTAAATTAATCTCATAGTAGATATATTGAAGGGCATTATCATACATTTAAGTGGTATGTTGAAGGTATCTCTTAGGAGAATTTATACGCAACAATCAGTTTATTGATAACTACCTTCTTTGATTGAAACACATATTTACTCATTGAATCCCTTATCCCCCTCAAAAAGGTTGGGCAAGTTCAACCTTGAGTTATTTACTAGGATATTCCTTCAAGATACTTATAATACCATCATGTATAACTTGGAGGTATCTCCTACAAGAAACCTTGAAGGGTAAAACCACTTATGCATGTTTGAAAGGTATCTCCTAAGAGATACCTTGAAATTATTCAAAGGTCTTTTATGTTATCACCTAGTAATGCCTTCAGGGTCAATGAAAATTCTACTCATGTGTATGTTGAATATATATCCTAAGAGATACTTTAAAAATTATTTTTAATATATGACAATGTCCTTCAAATTTTCTCCTAGGAGATTCCTTTAAGAGCCTTGTAATTACTTGAAGGTATGGTAATTCTCTTGAGTGTAATTCTTGTTCAATATGAAATGATGCAATAAAGGATCTACCATATTCAACTTTCTCTTGATGATCTTATGAGGTCTACATGTTTTGATGGGATTCACATTAAGTATTAGAATTAAGACACCTTTATACCTTGATAAGATCTATAGAAGATCTTATACACAATAATAAATGTATTGATAACTACCTTATTTAATTGAAACACCTATTTACTCATTGAATCCTTTATACAATAAAATAATGATGGGCAAGTTCAACCTAGAGGCATCTACTAGGAGATTCCATAAAGGGCTTTGCAATACCTTAATGGGTGACTTTAAATTATCTCCTTCAAAAAATTTCACTCTGAGAAGTTTCCCAGTGGGAGATTTCACACTAGAATGAGAATAGTTCAGATGTTGTGTTGATTGGGGAGGTAGAAGAGATGCAAAGATGCATTAAAAATGTATCCTTGAGTGTGATCAAGGTAAAAGGTGATTTTAGTCATACCACCCTCATATTATTTGGTACTTATACAAAGGCCCAATCTAATGTTGTATCATTATAATAGTGCTCTCAAAAATTTCTAATTTTGTTTAAAATGCAAGAAAATTAAATATTGCCACATAATAGGGAAAAATTTTAAACTAATTTGAGGTGGAAAGTGCATGTGTATAGGATGACATAAAATGTTTTATTTTATGTATGGCCTATCATCATCAATGTGCACTCTCCCAATGTTTTACATCCTCATGTGCATATCATAAAAGTCTTCGGTCTTCACCTCTCTTATTTTTCTACATGTTCATCAGTAAAAAAAATCAAGTGCATGGATTTGGCCTATATAAGAGTGCATCAAGGGGTCTGCTGAGATAATAAGGTATAATTTTGAACCCTCACATCATGCTGATAATAATCATTCATCTACTAGTGGTGAGAAAAGCCATGGAAAATTATAGGGGAGGAATGAAATCTGATGGAGGGAATAAGTAAATTCCTTTTCTATTGGCCTTGTATTTGAAGCCACTCTAGCCTATTTATATCCTCTTATAACAATCCAAGCCAACCAAAGACAATCCAAACCATGATAAGCTATGGGAAATACAAGCATGTTGAGTTAGGTGTTATTTGATGTATTTCTAGTGTGGTCAATTTTGTGTCACTATGCCACCCACACCCTAGAGTCTTTAATAGTTGTACATTGGATGCCTCAGTGAGACTAAAAAAGTATTAAAAGACCTAGACTAATCCCTCTTCACATGGAGTTTTATGAATAGTAGCATAGGCTTGCTTGATCTACAACTTCATGGGAATTCAGTGTTGGCACAATGATAATAAGAAAGTGGTGATTATTAATCTCCATAGAATTACTGTAGAAGGAGGTTTCCCCAGTGGCTTGAGGAACTATGGTATCATGTCTTATTTGGATGTCTCTGGTGACACTCTTTTAGGGAAAATCCTAAAGGATCTTTGTAAATGGCTTCCCTTTCTTGTGTAATTACATCTTTAGAACAACTAGTTCATAGGACCCATTCCCAACTAGCTCGCTAATTGCACCTATCTTAATCTCCTTGATCTCAATGGCAAGAAATTTAGTGGCCCAATTCTATGGGAATTAACACAACTCAAGCACCTTAATGGCTTCATTTTTTAGATAATCTAATTATAGGGGAAATATCCACTAAGTGGGCCTTTAACAACAATTTTTTTTAGAATAACCTGTTAAGGAGACCATACACACAATAATCAATGTGTTGATAACTACCTTCTTTGATTGAAACACCTATTTACTCATTGAATCCCTTATACACCTCAATAACACTAGGAAAGTTAAACCTCGAGGTATCCACTAAGAGATTCCTTCATGGGTAATTTGAAGGTATATCTTAGGAGATACCTTGAAGATATTACAAACGTTAATAACATTGGGTAAGTTTAACCTCAATGTATCCACTAGGAGATTCCTTTAAGGGCCTTGTAATACCTTCATGGGTAACTTGAAGGTATCTCCTAGGAGATACCTTGAAGATATTACAAAGACATTCAAGGTAAAGGAAAATTCCACTCATACAATGTGGTAATTATTTAGATCTAAAATTATTAAAATAACCTCATTCCATATAAAATGAAGCATGGGTGATCTACCTTATAAAATTTTATTAGGTTCTCTATGTTAGAAAGTTTCCCTCTAGGAAGTTTCCCATTGATAACTTTCACATCATGATTGAGAATGAGAATGGTCTGAATTTCATGTTAACTAGGAAGGTAGAAGAGTTGTGTAGATACATTTAAAATACATCCTTGAGAATTCTTAAGGGTGTAAGTGATCACAGCTATACTTCCCTTGTATTAGTTGTTAATACTACCAAGACCCAACCCAGGGTTTCATCCGTATGAAAATGCTTTCAAAAATTTCTAACTTTTTAAAAATTCTAACAAATTATTTACTACCACATAGCAGGGAAAAATTTTAATTTTTGTTTTGGGTGGAAAGTGCATGTGTATAAGAGGAACTAAAATGTGTGATCTTATGTACAACCTGACAGCATCAATGTGTGTTCTCCCAATGGTTTACATCCTCATGTGCATAGCATAAGAGTCCTCACTCTTTATATCTCTTATTTTTCTACATGTTCATTAGAAAAAATAAGAAATCACATGGATTTGACATTCAAAGGTGTGCACGAAGGTGTTTGATGAAATAATAAGGTATAGTTCTAAACCCTCACATCTCACTGATAATAATAATTCATATATTGATGGTGAGAAAAGCTAAAGAAAGTTACAAGGGAGGAGTGGATTCTGATGTAGGGAAAAATTAAATCCCTTTTATATTTGCCTTGTATTTGAAGCCAATGTAGCCTATTAATATCCTCTTGTAAAAAGACAAGCCAACATAAACTAAGCCAAAATAAACTAGGCCATGAGCAACATAGGCATGCTATATTTGTTGTTATTTAAGGTATTTATGGTGTGGTCAATTCTTTGCCACTACACCACCCCTATCCCAAAGTTTGTAATAGTTGTACATTAGATGACTCAGTGAGACTAAAAATAATTGAAATACCCAAACCAATCCCTCTTCATGTGGAAGTTTGGGAACAATAATATAGGATTGATTCATCTATAAATTTATGGGAATTCAGTGATGGCACAATAATAGTGGGAAAGTATTAAGCATTAAACTCCCCAAAATGACTCTATAAAGAGGTTTCCCCAGTGGCTTTAGGAACTGTAGTATCATGTCTTACTTGGATGTCTTTGGTAATAGTCTTTCATGAAAAATCCCAAAGGATATTTACAAATAGCTTCCCTTTCTTATGCAATTATATCTTTCTAACAACCAATTAACAAGACCCATTCCCAACCACATCGATAATTAGACCTATCTTAATCTCCTTCATCTCAATGGAAACCATCTTAGTGGCCTGATGCCATGGGAATTAACATGGATGGATCACCTTAGTGACTTCAATTTTGTAAATAATCTTCTGATATGGGAAATATTCACTAAGTTGGCCTTTAATATCACTGACCTTTTTAGAATAACCCACTAAATATACCTTATACACAATAATCAATGTGTTGATAACTACCTTATTTTATTGAAACACCTATTTACTTATTGAATCCCTTATACACCTCAATAACACTAGGCAAGTTCAACCTTGAGGTAACCACTAGGAGATTACTTCAAGGGCCTTGTAATAACTTCATGGGTAACTTGGAGGTATTTCTTAGGATATACCTTGAATATATTAAAAAGACCTTTAACGTTAAGGAAAATTCCACTTGTACAACATAGTAATTATTTAGATCTAAAACTACTAAAATAACCTCATTCATACAAAATGAAGCATGGGTAATCTACCTTATTCAGCTCTCTTAGATTCTCTACATCAAAAAGTTTCACTCTAGGAAGTTTTTCATGGGGAGCTCTCATGTCAGGAATGGGAATGAGAATGGTCTAAATTCCATGTTGATTGGAGAGGTAGAAGAGTTGTATAACTACATTCAAAATGCATCCTTGAATGCACTCAAGGGAATAGGTGCTCATAACCATACCGTCCTCATAATAGTTGGTATTTTTTCCAAGACCTAGCTCAAGGTTGCATCCTTATGACAACACTTTCAAAAATTTCTAACTTTTTAAAAATGAAATAAAATTAAATACTACCATGTAATAGGGAAAAAATTTAAACTATTATACATTTAAAAGTGTATGTACATAGAAGGATCTAAAATTCACACTCTTATGTATGGCCTGTTAGCATTGATGTGCACTCTCCTAATGGTTTAGATCCTCATGTGCACAACATAAGTGTCTTTAGTCTTCACCTCTATTTTGCTACATGTTCATTAGAAAAAAATAAGTGAATGGATTTGTCATGCAAAATTGTACACAAAGGGGTTTACTAAGATAATAAGGTATAGTTTTGAACTCTCACATATATTTGATAATAATCATTCATCTATTAGTGGTGATAAAAGCCATGGAAAATTACAAGGGAGGAGTGGAGTTTGATGTAAGGAATAAGTAAATTGTTTTTCTATTAGCCTTATTTTTTAAGCCACTATAGTGTGTTGATATCCTCTTATAACAAGCCAAGCCAATCTATGGGAAACATAGGCATGTTTAGTTTGGTGTTATGTGAGGTATTTCTAGTGTGGTTAATTCTATTCCACTTTTCCATCCCCATCCCATAGTTTGTAATAGTTATACATCATATGCCTCAATGAGACTAAAAAATAATTAAAAGACCCAAATGAATCCCTCTTCATGTGGTGGCTTGGGAACAACAACACAAGTTTACTTCATCTACAACTATGTGGGAATTCAGTCATGGCATAAACACAATGGGAAAGTGTTGAGTATTAAGGTCCCTGGAATGACTCTAGAAGGAGGTTTCCGCATTGAGTTGAGGAAATATGGTAGCATGTCCTAATTGGATGTCTTTGGTAATAGTCTTTCAAGGCAAATCCCAAAGGATCTTCACAAATGACTTCCCTTTTTTGTGCAATTAGATCTTGTTAACAAAAAATTAATAGGACCCATTCCCAAATAGCTCTATAATTACACTTGTCTTAATATCTTTCATCTCAATGGAAACAAACTTAGT
Source organism: Torreya grandis (assembly GCA_037957365.1). Classification (NCBI taxonomy): domain Eukaryota; kingdom Viridiplantae; phylum Streptophyta; class Pinopsida; order Cupressales; family Taxaceae; genus Torreya; species Torreya grandis. The sequence goes on along the minus strand of JARHVA010002540.1, from coordinate 675,410 downwards.
GTCCTAATGCCATGGTAATTAACATAGCTCAATCACCTTATTAACTTTTGTTGATGATTAAAATTGCATTATTTCCAACACCAACAATGGGAAGTTTCGGGAATGTGGGACTTGCAACCTGAAATGACCTCCAGATTTTAAAGAAGCTGGCTCTTCTTTATCTCAAGTGTATAATGAGGAAAGGGATAGGAATTAAACAGAAACACAAATGCAATGAAATAAAATTTAGGTATGGTGATGTGCCTAAATTTAATTCGACCTTTAATTCTAAGCATAGTGAAGTTATCTTTAAAATGTCAATTACATTAAAGAGAAAACAAGGCATGATCAATGTAAAAGATAAGAATAGATATGATCAAAGGCTCACAATTTAGATGATTTTGCAATAACATAGAAAATATCAACAAAGGCACATAACTCATTCTTCTTATTTATTTTCTAGTTACATAAAAGGCATAGAAACATGCACAATTACACAAACTTTCTCACTCAAGAAAATAGAGCAAAGGTAAATGACATCACTGGCTACAGCAAGAAAGTCTAAAACTTCTTGATAATAACATCTCACAGAAAATTCTCTCTATCTTTTGATTATGATCTGGTGATCTCTACACCCATATTTATAGCATCAGACTAGCTCTAGATTTTTATCATATTCCCAATCCAATAATCTAATTGAACTCTAACTAAACTGGAAGTGTCTAATAGAAGATATTTCTTGGATCTAAAACCTCCTGTCTCCCTGCAAGTTTATTTGCTGAAATAGATACACATGATGCTTCCCACTATGAAATGGGTGAGGACACTTGGCAGTATCTACTTACTCTTCTTGAAAACCTTCTTATTATTCAAGAGGCATCAGAATATGACACTTGGCAGCTTCACACACTTATAGAATACACACGACACTTTTCACGTAACTCATACTCTTTACTGTGTCTTTACTCAGGAGTGTTTCATCTTTGACATCTATCACAGTCTGCTTCTTCAAAACTTTAACCACTTATATAAAATGGGACCCACAACACTTCTCACTTGAGTAGCTTCAAAAGAGAATAGGGATAGGTAGCACTTTCCATATATCTTTAACAATGGACACGTGGCAGTCTCCACTACTTTTAGCTACCTTTTGAGAATCCTACAGAAGGTGACATGTGTCAGTTTCTACATCACTATGGCTATATTATAGAAACATTTGGGCCTCATTTCAGATTTAAACAAATGGTGACACTTGGTGTCTTCTGCTTACTTTAGAAATAGAACTCGAGGCCCACCACAGTCTTTACTTAATCAACAAAACAAAATGAAGAAATTGCAAATGTCAACACTTGGTGGCTTCTGATACTTATAGCTAGGGGCACATGGTGGCTTCCATTGCTTTTAGAAAAACATGTTGAAACCTTCAGCAGTTGCCACTTGGCACCTTCCACTTGACCCTGAGAGAAGCTTATTGAAATAAGCTTTTGAAATGCATAAGAAACATGAAACACGCATGCCAACACTTGTCATGCTCTACTAAATTACTATGAGACACCTGGCACATTTCAAGAAACTTATAGAGATTATAAAATGTGTCTCAGTCGATGACACTTGGCATCTTCTGTGAAACTTTGATACATGGACAAAATTTAGGGAAAAAGGAACCTACACCTGTGCTCTGTGTCAAAACTTCAACTGCCTTGAAACTAAAATGTGTAGGGATAAAACTTGAAGTGCACAACTGAAACTCAAAAAATAAAAATGTAGATTTTTTTACTCTACAGTTCTTGGCAACCCTGAGGACTTTTGAGCCTACTCAAAAAGAAGAATCCACAATCTCCTGCATAATCAAATGTGGTAAAAAATTATAACTTCAGTAAGGCTATCTGATAAATAGACCACTCATCATCAGATAATCCCTATTTATTTTGCAATTTGTTGAATGCTAAATCAAGGTTAATGATATCCTTGTGTGAAATTTTTTGCAAAATTTGAATTGTAGGTTTCAATTGAAATTCAAGCTAGGACATGGGCATCAAAATAGCTTCCACTTCAGGAATTGATGAATCATCTATTAAACCCTAGAAAAGTAATTGATCACTTTGCCTAGCCAACAACAAAGGTTTAATCTTATCAACCATCAACACCATATTGCTATCAGGAAAAGGGGAGAGAAAACCCAATTACACCAGATCTTCAATGTGTTGTTTCATGTCTTTGATTCCTTCTTTCACCACATCTAAAAGCTCTTCGCATTTAACTATTGTGGAGCTACAATAGAGAACTTCATTCAATCTTTTAGTAGTGATCATTCTATCACTAATCCCTACTGTTGATAACGTTTCATTCGTTACATCATATAGCTTTTGTAGCAGCATTTGAGAGTTAAACACTCTTGAAGAGATAGTAGACAGAGTGGCTTTAATTTAAGTCTCCACCTCTTCCCACAATTTTTGTGCATTTAGCAAAAAGGTTAGAGAGGGTCTGAGCTGAGTAATCTCCTTAGAGATTCTTTTCCATATTGATACATAAAGCTCCTTAACTAGATTCAAAATGCCTGCAATCTTTGGCTTATTAGCCAACTCAAGTGTCAATTTTTCTATCATTTGTCACTCGGCTTGGAGTTAGGTCTGTATAGCAGTGGTATTGTTCTACTCATTCAATAGCTTTTATTGAAGTTGAGTGACCTGTAGTAGGCTTTCCTCACATTTTTCTTGTAATGTTGCCTTTTCCCACCTTAATGCTTTCATTGCATCTTTCACCTACATCAGCCCTTCTTTCAAAGAATCATTTTGGACCTAAATAACCTGGTGAGTCTACAAATAAATAGTATCTTGTAACTATTTATTAAGACTCTCTATTTCATTATTCTTGATTTTTATCTTTGTAGTCAGATTGCTACAGTTTGCTTTCTCTTGAGCTAAATCAGCCTCTATCTTTTATAGCTTCTTTGATACTTTCAAATAATCAATTGCTACTATAGAAGTGGATTCATTTAGTAGCTCAACCCTATCTTGTGGTCTAAAAAGGGACATATCTATAGCCACTGCATTCATTGTATAATCTTTAGGTTGCATCTGCTCATTTAGCTTGACTACATTAGGTGACAAATGGGTCACCGTTAGTTGCTACTAAATTGGGTCAAAATATGACTTCATATGTGGTGTAGCCAGGGCTTTACTATCTTTCATCCTCTTCTTCTCCATACGGGCTGTTCTAGCCTTCTTATTAGTATCTATTTGAGTTTGGAAGGTAGAAGGAGAGGCAATGTGCCCACCTATAAAAAGATAACCCTGTGGTAAGCCATACAGAATAGCCAAATGTTGGCTAGGGGGAATCTGAAGAGGTACTTTATTTGGGATAGAGGGGGAAAAGTGAGGCAATGATATAGCTTAAGTATGAATAGATGGGGCAAAATTAGAAATGGGTACAATAGAGATGGTAGGGGATATTATTTGGCCAGACAGGATTATCACCCCAATAGAAGAAGAGAGAGACTAAGAAGAAGAAGGAGAAACAACACTTACCTAAGGAGCCACTGAAGTAATCTGTGGTTGGTGTTGTGAGGGTTCTACCTCCTGCTTTGAATCAATCTAAAACCTTAGCCTCTTATGTTTCTTTGGTGTTTCTTCTTCTGGTTGTGTTTCCTTCTTTTCAACATTTATCACTACTACTAGTGGTGAATGTACAGAACTGGGACCCCTAAAGGTTGACACTAATGGAGAATATTTTGGTGGTGAGGATACCACACTCTTTTGTTTTTCAATGGCATTGAGAGATTGGGGCCAAATAGTCAGAGTGACTTCAGTGAAGGTTTGCCCTGGGGTCTGCAATGTTTGACTAGATTTTGCTCTGACTTCTGACTCTCCACCCTACGTCTATAAATTTCTTGTATCAAGGCTAGAAACAAGAGATAGATGACATTTATCCCAGAGTTTCTCCCATTTCTCATCTAAATCCACATTTCCAAAAGAGTGAGTTGTCTCACAAATCTCTTTCCTATATTTCCAATAAGCTTCTATTTTTTCAGAGCTCTAGTCTTTGTTATTTAATGCTCTTCTTAAACTAGAAGTCATTCTAATTTTAGGATCAAAATCCCTTTGCTTAACATAAAAATTTTCCCATGGCCTGTCCTCTTGAAGGGGCAAATCCATTAATTTTACATAAAAATTAGGAATATCTTCCCTAGGATTTCTTCTATTTTCCCAAAAAGGATAGCCCTCATGCATAATTCTGGTAGCAACCTTATTATTCTTGACCCATGAAGTTATGAAACCATTTGGGTCATACCCCCATTTATCTTCAATTAGACAAAAACCCAAGAAGACTAGCTTTCTCAACAACATGAGCTCAGCATTTCTGACCTCTGGGGCCATGTTGTTTGTCACCCATGGAACATCATACATTTTCTTCTTTTTCTTCCTGGTACCATATTCATTATCCACCATAGACACTTTTTTGGTGACCTCTAAGAATGATAACCTAAGGGTCAAAATCTTAAGTAGCAACACCGGTTCTCCACTAAAACCATGGACCCTAATAATAGTATGATGGGATCCAAAAAAGCAATCACAAGGAATAGTGAAATTGGTCATAAGGCCTAAGACACTTGGAGTCAATCTATTTACAACTGGCTCTGGGTTTAGATGACAAAAATCAAGGGAAACAAAAAATTCCAAAAATTTGTATGGGTCACTAGTTTTGGACAAGATATGTGTCCATGTAGACACATGAATGATCATATGTAGATTGAAGCTTGGGTCATACATATTTGGATGCATGTGTTGGGAAAAGATGTTGGAGTTTTGATACAACATAAGGTGAAACAGATAAGAAGAATACCTAAAAATTCCTTTAGATTTGAACTAGGCAAGTTGTTCAACCATTGAATATGCAATCTACTTAGAGAAATCGAACCGATATTCCTGAGACTTGTCAACAATTTTCAATCTAAATAGAATGGCCATTTGTTCTTCATAGATAGTTATATCATCTTTCATTCCAAAAATGAATGCCATCATGGAAAGTGCCTCTTGACTGGTCTATGTAAATTGTGTTCTTGCTATTGGCAGTACTGGCACAGTGGTATCATCTTCCCCTAATTGCAACTCTGATCTCAAAAACCTTAATTGATTATTGATGTTTGCCCACATTTTTTGCATTTTGGCAATGGTAGGAAATGTGGCTATCTTTTCATGATACAGGGCCAACATTTCCCTAATAGCCTTTGGTGTAATATAAACCATGAATGGACCCTATTGTATGGTATTTGAGGGAGCATGAAACAATTTAGTGCATATTTCAACCAAGTCAGGGCACGGATGCACAACTGGGACAATGAATTGTGCCAGCTGGGAAGTCCATATCCTCATTGAGAATGTGTCATATTGTCCAACCTTGGACCTCTAAATACACCTTTGATGTGCCCCTTCTCTTAGAGTTTTTCTAGGCTTTTTAAGAATTGGGTCCATGGTTCCATCTTCAAAATATTTCACGTTTGCTAGGTCGTTGGTATAACCAACTTCAGGGACTCTAGTCTATGGATAGGTCTTTATGGGTTGTGCAGGGGCTAAAGCATATGATTTTCTTGTGAGAAACTTATCAATAGATTCATATATCCTAGACCCTTGTTGCAAAGATTGTGCTCTCTCCATATCTATATCTATACTTGGAAATAGTGAACTATGGTAACAGGTATGGATCTTTGCAATAGGGAAGGCACATTCACTAAGCAGGTTTGTTATGAATTGAAAATATAGGTAACAAGGATTTTCTAGCAGATCCAAGAATGTTTGAGATACTTGTAAGCTTTAAATCTTGTTATGAGGTATTTAATGACCCATCAAGTCTTGAAAATGGCATTAAAATTGGATAACCATTAGCAAATCTTATTGAATCTTCTTGGGACAATGAGTCAGACACATCATGAAATGGCTACATAAGGTACTTTGGGGAATGTTAGAGATTTGAAAGAGATTTAATGTGTCAAGAGTTTTTGAATGTTTTGAAAAAGACTCTGAGCTATGGAAGACCACTTATTAAAATAAAGAGCGAGAAAGAAAAATGAGAAAACAAAGAAACAAGGAAAAGGAAACTATCTAATTATAATACATTAACCAAGTATCTTTGCCTCCCTCTTGGATCAAAAGTAGAATTTGGGAAGTCTCCTTCATGGTGAGAAGACTTATGGTGACAGATATGTGGCTAAATGGGATGAAGCTCTGGTGACTTGCTCTTCTCGCATGCCACCTTGATTGGCCTGCATTTGAGTGGATCAAAGTCAAACATGCTTCCAACATATACATACTCTTCTTGTTCTTGAAAGCTTGTCTAATACTAGTTCTTCATTCTAGCATGTCTCATCAAGGAATCGATGGCTATTAGCTCATTACCATAAGCCCATTGATAGATATCATTAATTGGCTTATCTCCTTCCACCTCAAATTTAGGTTCTATTGCATGATCATCCCTCCTTAATGACTTTAAAAATGTCATCTTCAAATTCACCAACCTCTTGAAAGGATAATCCTAAAATCTTGCAGCAATTTTGCATATTTATTTGAGTCTCAATGTTATCTTGTCCATCTGCAACTAGCTCATAGCCTCTTTGAAGAATATTATAACCTACCCCAATGACTTCAAACAAGTCATTCAAATCATGATCAAGGAAGTATTCATGATCCTCCATATCATCTTGTAAAGTGAGCAAAAATTTAGAAATTATCTCTTCTTCATCAGAGATTAAGGCATAAGCTTGTGACTTGTCCTCTTATTCATCAAAGGGTGTACTGATGGTGATTTCCTCCTCATCTACACTCATGAAATCTCCTTAACCAGCCATGAACTGAGCATACTCCTCCATATAGTCTTCAAGGTCCCAAGCTGGTTCATGATTTTCCCTCTTCTAACTCAAAATCTGGAAATCATGTTGAGAGACCTGTGGATTGGTAGAAGAGGTATATTTTGGTGTTTCTTCCCTTAAAACATTTAGGATTTTATGATCTCCATCAAATATGACATAAGTTCCCAAACCAATGGAGTCATAATTTCCATATGGGTCACTTTGCATCATAGCTAATAAATGGTTATTTTCCTCTTCTTGATCATGTTCAGTCGAATCACCAACTCCTCAACAAAAACCCTTTCTTTCTTATTCAACATAGCATGAGCTACCTCTAATTTTGAGGTTGGTTCATTGGTGATGTGATCCATAGATAGTGGCTTAGATAATATCTTCATCTTTGAACCTATTTTGTTTTTAGGATGAGATGAGACCAATCAAGTGACATATATCCTCCTATCTTGGCTATAAAGTCTCTGGATAAACATAAACCAAATACAGGGGGTATATCTATGACTACTACATCTTGATTGACAATTATATTGGGGCAAGTATATAATTGCAATGGAAGTTGTTTAATTCTCCCTATTATTTGCACTGACTTGCCATCTAGCTACATGACTCCTCTAGTAAGTGGCTCATACTTTATCTTTAAAGCATCTGCTATTTTCTTAGACATTACTATAGTACTAGCCCCTGAGCCTATCATTGCATTATGCAACAATTTATTTCCAACTATCAAAGTCAAATAAAAGGGCTCTGGTTTGGATTTACTTACCTCTGATGCATTGCTCAAAAGGGATATTGTCTACAAATAAACTGTCTTTGAGTTTTTCTTTTTCAACAGGCCCTTCTTTTGTACCAGTATATTTAGGCATTGTTTGGCCTTGTAGATTTTCTTGTAACAGTGTCTTTTGCTTAGGAATATCTAATATGTCCCATATTGATACTTGTGTTGGAGTCCTCTTTAGTTCATGCACCACATTCATTGGTCCCAGAGTTTGGGTTCTTGGAAAATAAGGGTACCTTACTTTTTCTTGAACTTGTCCAAGAACTACTTGGTTCTGCACTAGCTGAGGCACTTCTTATCTAGTGTCTATGTTTTGATGACCTTGAAATGGAGGAGGCCCCATAGTCTCATTATTTGTGACCTTAGGCTATTCCATCATCCTTCTCTTTGATCTGGTGTAGTAATCTGATTGTATTACTAGCTTCTTGGAAGTGGAAGCTTCATTCAAGAATACTGACTCTTCATCCTCAACCCATGAAAACAAAGCATGTTCAGGGGCTATTTCTTCTTCTTGTTATAAGGACATCCCTTACATCTAAGCCATCAGGATTGAATTTTGCATACCAGGGGATTGGCAGGCTTGAGTGTCAGATGTACTTACAAATTGTTTGTCCATTCTTCTTTGCTCTGCTACCTTTTGTTGTAGATTACCCATGGGACAATCTCTGGGCATATGAGCATTATTACAAGGGAAACACCAAGAATTGGTGCCATCTATATAAATATTTTTCCCTTGAGCAATCTCCTTATTTGGATTAGGGGGAACTGTCTGTGAGGGTGTAGGGACTGCAACTAATTGGTTTACTGGCTGAGGGTTATTTTGCCTTTGATGGCTCTGATACTAGTTTGGCTATGGTGGAAATATATTTCCTTGTTAGCCTTGATATTTGGGTTTAGGATAAGGATTCTACTATCTTTTTATATTAATTAACTCGTTATAAAATGTCCTTAAGATGTTCTTGATATCATCCATCTTAGATGACTAGGTAGGGACAAGTTCTTTAGTAGGTTATTGAGGATATGTGTACATAGACACAATTGGGGCTATGGAATTAGGGTTTTCTTGAGGCAAAGGTAAGGTAATATTTGAAAACATGGGAATGGGAGGTCTTGGGGGCAACTTTCCAGCATCTATTAAATTATTTTCATCTCTGACTGCATAGTCATATGCTTCTAGCAGAGTCTGACCTCCAAGTGACTGAATCATTACTGATATATATAAATTTAAAGATTTAAGATAAAATACTATAGCCATACCTGGTAATGGTCTTGCTGTAGTAGGAATCCTTTTCCCAAGTATTTTAAAACCTTGAATTTAAGTCAGTCATTGCTTCTTGTGGTGCCCTTTTGATAGTGATCAATTGTTGCAACAAAGAAGATTTATCACCCTTTTCTTCAAATCTTTCAAAGAAAATATCTGCAAGTTGATCGCATGTAGATATTGTATTTGGGGTCAAAGATAGGTACAGTTCTAGAGCCTTTCCTTTAAAAGAAGCTGCTAACAATCTTATGGCCACATTTTGCTGTGTGACCACATATATAGCATAGACATCAGACACATCCTGAAGATGTTCTTTAGGTGTTTTGAAATCTTTCCCACTAAATTTAGGTAGAGCTTTCAGGGCATTTACTGGAATAGGGTCTCAAGTGGCTAGTGGTATTCGGAGGATCAAAAGACTGCAAGTGTTCTGACTTGCATAATTCCTTAGGGGTATACGAGCTCTCATGTTTTCTCTTGGTATTGGTATAAATTGATTTACCCTTCTTCTTGGACTAGTTATCAAAGGTGGAAAAAGAATACCTATATTTACAGCAGATTGAGATCTTTTTACTGGCCCATAACTCTGACTCCTTATAGCTCTCTAGTTCATATGGTCTTGAAATAAACTTCAAGATGGTGTCCCACCGGGCATGCCAAAATTTGTTAATGATTAAAATTGTGCTATTTCCAACACCAAAAATGGGAAGCTTCATGAATGTGGGACTTGTAACCTGAAATGACCTCCAGATTTTAAAGAAGTTGGCTCTTCTTTATCTCAAGTGTATAATGAGGAAAGGGATAGGAATTAAATAGAAACATTAATACAATGAAAGAAAATCTAACTATGGTAATGTACTTGAATTTAATTTGACCCTTAATTCTAATCATAGTGAAGCTATCATTAAAATTCAATTACATTAAAGAGCAATCAAGGCATGATCAATTTAAAAGATAAGAATAGATAGGATAAAAGGCTCACAGTTTAGATGATTTTGCAATAACACAGAAAATATCAACAAAGGCACATAACTCAGTCTTCTTATTTATTTTATAGTTACATAAAATGTATATAAAAATGCATAGTTACACAAACTTTCTAACTCAAGAAAATAGAGCAAAGGAAAATGACATCACTGGCTACAGCAAGAAAGTCTAAAACTTCTTGATAATAATCTCTCACAAAAAATTCTCTCTATCTTCTGATTATGATATGGTGATCTCTGCACCCATATTTATAGCATCAAACTAGCTCTAGATTACTAGCACATTCCCAATCTAACGGTCTAACTAAACTCTAACTGAATTAGAAGTGTCTAATAGAAGATATTTCTTAGATCTAAAACCTCCCATCTCTCTACAAGTTCATTGGTTGAAATAGATACACAAGATGCTTCCCACTATGAAATGGGTGAGGACACTTGGTAGTATCCACTTACTCTTCTTGAAAACCTTCTTATTACTCAAGAGGCATCGAAAAGTGACACTTGGCAGCTTCTGCACACTTATAAAATACACATGGCACTTTCGGTGTAACTCATACTCTTTATTATGTCTTTACTCAGGAGTGTTTCATCTTTGACATCTATCACAGTCTGCTACTTCAAAACTTTAACCACTTATAGAAAATGGGACCCACAACACTTCTTACCTGAGTAGCTTCAAAAGGAGAATGGGAATAGGTGGCACTTTTTACATATCTTTAACAATAGACACATGGCAGTCTCTGCTACTTTTAGCTACCTTTTGAGAATCCAGTGGAATGTGACATGTGTCAATTTCTACATCACTCTAGATATATTATAGAAACATTCAGGCCTCATTTTATATTTACATGGATGGTGACACTTGGTAGCTTCTGCTTACTTTATAAATAGAACCTGGGGCCCACCACAATCTTTACTTAATCAATGAAATAAAATGAAGAAATTGTGGATGTCGACACTTGGTGGCTTCCACTACTTTTATCTCGGGACACGTAGCAGCTTTTGTTACTTTTAGAAAAACATGTTGAAACCTTCAGTAGTTGCCACTTGGCACCTTCTACTCGACCATGAGAGAAGCTTATTGAAATAAGCTTTTGAAATGCATAAGAAACATGAAACGTGCATGCCGACACTTGTGCTCCACTAAATTACTATGAGACATGTGGCACATTCTGAGCAACTTAGAGAAATTATCAAATGTGTCTCAGTCAATGACACTTGGTAGCTACTATGCAACTTTAATACTTGGACAAAATTTAGGGAAAAAGGAACATATGCCTGTGCTCTATGTCAAAACTTTAACTGCCTCAAAATTGAAATGCATAGGGACTAAACTTGAAGCGCACAACTGAAACTCAAAAAATAAAAATGTAGAGTTTTTTACTCTACAACTTTCATTTTATAGATAATTTGCTTACATGGAAAATACCTGCTAAGTGGGCCTTTAGTATCACTGACCTTTTTTAGAATAACCCATTAAGAGACCATATAGACAATAATCAATGTGTTGATAACTACCTTCTTTGATTGAAACACTTATTGACTCATTGAATACCTTATACACCTCAATAACACTAGGCAAGTTCACCTTAAGGTATCCACTATAAGATTCCTTCATGATTAACTTGAAGATATATCCTAAGAGATACCTCAAAGATATTACAAACCTTAATAACACTAGGCAATTTTAACCTCAAAGTATCTACTAGGAGATTCCTTCAAGGGCCTTGTAATACCTTCATGGGTAACTTGAATATATCTCTTAAGAGATACCCTAAAGATATTAGAAAGATCTTCAATGTAAATGAAAATTCCACTCATACAACATGGTAATTATTAAGATCTAAAAATATTACAATAACCTCATTCCATATAAAATGGCACATGGGTGATCTACCTTATTTAACTCTCTTAGATTATTTGCATCAGAAAGTTTCACTCCTAGGAGTTTCCTATAAGGAGATTTCACATCAATAATGGGAATGAGAATGGTTCAAATTCCATATAGACTAGGAAGGCAAAAGATCTGCATTGATGAATTCAAAATGCATCTTTGAGCATGCTTAAAGGCATAGGTGATGCATTCTAATTATTATTAGGAAATATAATTATGGTGGGCATATATGGATTAACATTTGGGATAGAGTAAGCCATTTCTCTTTGAGGCTAAATTTGATCATTAATGATCAATATTTTAGAATATACATGGGCTAAGGTGGTTACAATCGAAAGAGATCTCTTCAGGAACATAAAAGTCATAGAATCTACTACATACTTATAAATTTCTTAAGCCAAACATCATCAAGTTTGTAGGGATATATGGTCCCGCTATGCTCTTTTGAAACCTAGCATTAAATGCTCTTATGGAGTCACTAAAATATCTCTTGATGGTGGCAAATTATTGGTACATGATATAAGGACTAATAACATTACTAAATTGATCAATAAAGACATTGTTAAAACCATCCAAGCTAGTAATATAATTATCAAGCAAAATAAGAAACCATTAATATGCAACATCTCTAAATGTAAAAGGAAACAACTTACATGCTACATCTTCATGGGACTTAATGCAACTTTTAATGATCTAATGTGTTCCTCTATAGTTAAAACACCATTTGGACTAAAAGTTGGTAGATATTTCTCATGATTATAAGGGAGATCATGTACTATACCTAGTACTTTTATGGAAGAATATCCTAACCATTCCATACCTTGATGAAGGTTTAATATAGGAGTACCTCAGAGTAGTGAAGTTGGTAAAGACTTCAAATATATGCCTACCTTTGTCTCACCTATATTTCCTGTTGGTCTCTAGTTCAAGTAGAGTTTCCATTATTTTTAAATGTGGCCTTATTTTTATTCTATCTAATTCCAGCTGAAGAACTTTGAATTCTATTTAAAATATGATATTTCAAGTTAATGTTTTCAAAGAACCAAGGTTAAACTTTCACAGTAATCTAATTGTGCAAAGATTCATGTAAATAACAACAAACAACTAAGACATTTAACTAAGTTAGCTCAAAGATATGTCTAAATATGTATATGTGAATGATATTTACAATTCTAAGCATAAATGAGCTCAAATTCATAAAAGATCTACGAATATTTAACCAAAATAGCTATTACTAACCTCAAACCTATTGAATTAGCAAAGTTAAAGCCATTTTTACCATAATCAAGTTTATATTTTCAAATAACATTGATCTCTATCTAAAGGAAGCACAAATATGGGTCTAAAACTATGAAGATCACCAATCTTTACATAAATATGTTAAAAAAATATAGGTTTGCAAATAATAACATGATCTTTGATCAAAATACACCAAAACTAGCAAAGATCCTACAAATTTACAAGGATTTGTGGCCCTCTTTCTAGCACCAAAAGAGCTCCATCTATCGATGCCTCTAAGTGTATCATAGGAGCTCTTAGTGTTTAAAGAACACTTCTCATTTTAGAAATCAAAACATTTACATCATGAGTTTCAGGTTGTGGTGATCTAGTTAGCTGTGATGAAATAGCAATAGAGCAAGAAAACTATCCCATAATATTTATAGATCTTAGTGGTTAGGAGCCACCTTGGTCTTCAATAATATTTGCACAAGATGCATTAACATATACTAATATCAGTGGGTTATGATCAATTCCTAATCCAATACTATTCTAAAATGAATATTCATAGTGGTTTTAAGCTACAATGATCTGGTTAAAAAGGGACAAAAATAGAAGGGTAGGGAAAAAGGAAAACAAGTTGTTAATCTTTACCTCAAATGTTATGACAAAATTTAATTTATAATTGGACAAACATTTAACGAATGTATAGCATGAAATAGAATTCACCCAAATCTTATCACACACTAGGCAAATATCTAAGGATAGTATGAATAAATATAAGTAAGAACTCACTTTACTTTAAAGATTTAAAACTGAAATCGAATAGCATATGAATGTCCTTATGTAGAGAAAATAAAATAAAGTAAACCCAAGGACATTCAAATAATCTAGTACTTTCACAAATTAACAACCCTATATGAAAGATGCGCATCCATAATTCTTAAAACCCATTCAAATTTGAGATATATAATAGACAGTTGAGAGACAATCTAAATAACAATTCACAAAAGTAAACATGAGATAATATTCTCAAAGTTTTCTGATTATATTAATTGCTTTGAAGTTTACACTAGTTTATTTCTTAAAAACTCTCCTTTTTGCAAATGATAATGTTCATTTTATAGGCATCAAGGAGCCATGTTAGTCAGTTTCCTCAGCTTACAAGTGTACAAAATGTAAAAGATAACTATCCTTTCTACAAAGTTTTGTAAAATACACTAAACTTTCTATAATGGAGTCACCTTTAGGCAACATGTTAAAAAAATGCACGTGCCTTTACAAATAATATTATAATTTCAAAATTTAAATTTTTTTTTCTAAAATAGAATATCCTTAACCAATTAGTGGACCCTATTTTGATGAAGACCCCTAGATCTATTGAAGTAACCTCATCTCCTTTTGATGTTTATCATCAACTAACTTCAAGTTGACAGTTGACTCAAGCAGGAGTTCATCTTCTTGATCTATTAAATCATCCAAGTCTTTTTAATTTATTTCTAAATCCTCTTTAATGTTGTTTACATTAGATACCTTCTTATTTGTAGTTAGAATCATATCCATGATCCTAATATTATCACCTCGAGACTTTCCTTGGCTCTTATTTCTCATCTCCTACATGATGAAGGTGACTTTGTGATTAAATTCATCATCAACCATGATACCCATAGAGGTGAGCTTTGAGGGGTTAGTAGTCATTTTTCCCAAGAGTTTTTAAATTCTATCTAGTATTTCCTTATCATATTTGATTAGTCTCTCAAAGGATTCAGACCATGTACTCAGGATGTTGATTGTATCCAAAATTAAGCCTAGGATGGTGTTGAGGTGAGATATGTTGATAGTCTTGAAGCTAGGGATATTATCCCCAAATAAGATGCCAATAAAATCCTTGATTTTATCCTTGGAAGCCTACCATTGGGCTATTTAACCCTTGGCTATTATATCTTATAGATACAATGCACTTTGTCTTAGTTTTTTTGAGTTCAAAGAGTCAAACATGTCATGGAATGATATTTCAAATATTTTAACTATTGAGTCATGAACCGATAAAATTGCCCACTTTTCAAAATCCTTATTCTTCTTTTGAAGGTTCTTTATTTGTTTTTGTAGGCCTTTGGTGCTAGTTTACAATTGGGCACTTTGAGATTCTACCAACCCAAGTATATCTTCTTCATGAATGGGGCCCTTACCTAGTCTTTGACCTATAATTGGGGTCAAACCAACAAATGGCTCCACCTAAAAAGTGAAATATTTTCCACCCACCATAGCTTTCTTTGTTCTTACTCTTTCTAATCTAGCAGTGTTTGGGTCAAATTAGACACTGACTAAAGAGTGTGTCATTTTTGGTGGCTTTAGGGCTTCTGTTTGGGTGCTTCCTAAAGATCTAGGAGCAACCATTTATCTTTCCTTCTCTTTCTATTATAGAGCCACAATCCAAGGCTTAAGTTCTTTATGAACTTTGATGTTGGAAATATTTATGATGGCCCATTGATGTTGTAGTGTTTTGATCTTCTGTATCTTTCCATATACAAAACATTCAAGAATGGTTGGACCATGAATTGGATTTTCATCAATAAATAGAATAAATTGACTCAAAGGGAGAGTGATGGTTATTTTAGGCCTATTGGTTCCTATAATAACCAATGCTAATTTAACCTTTCTCTTCTGAGGGGGAATAAGTGGAACTAAGTCTAAGGCTATCTCCTTCCCCTTTTCTCTTCCTACTTCCTCAACTTGGGGTTGAGGTTATCCTTCTTGAGATTCCTCTTCATGAGACCCATAGGCACTCTCTAATACCTCCAAAGAATATTCCATTATCTTCCCAAGATGCAATGTAATCATGTCAATATATTCAATTAGAGATTCTGGCTTTTTAAACTGGGAAGAAGAGGTTACCCCCTCATAAGGTCTTTTTTCAAGATTCTCTTTCCTTGCACCTTGGGCAATTAGTTCTTATATATTTTGTGAAATTAGAGTATCTAGTTGTTTTAGAGGATGCCTAGTAGATGGTCCTACTAGAAAATTGTACTATAACAGATTCATGTACTAGATTTCACCAGCTAAGTTCTCATCTCTTTTCAACCTAGCCTCAATCTTGATGTTTTGCTTCTTTAATCTTACTAGGACCTATGAAAATGAATATGTTTAGATTTACATGGTGTCATGGACACCAATTTTATGTTAATAATTTATGTTAATTTTCTTAACCTTAAAACAATTTGAAACATTGCCTTAAGGGTCCCATTGCCTTAATTCATAAAGTTGTAAGTTGAATGAGTCCCTATGCCTATAGATGGTGCCCATAATGTCCTAATTTTGTAGCACTATTATACTGATAGTTAAAGTAAAATTTTTACATATCCATTTCCTATTTTTTTTTCATATATTATCAATTTCATGGAATAACTGGTAGGTAATCTCTTGATTAACCAATTTTGTGGACATATAGATTGGCAACTTGAGAGGTTGATATAGGGTTCCCTGTATCCTAATTACAATGTAGTCAAGATATAGCCAAAGGTCTCCAATGAGCTCCACATACTTTTTGATTATGGGACTTACCCTTATCATGGGTAGCCTTATAATAGCCTTACATAAAGATAGATACACATGGTCAAAAATGAATTATTTTTTGGTCCCTGTACTTGAATATGTGCAGTTTAGAATAATAATGGGAGACTATCTATCCTCCCTCAGGTGACCAATTTTTGATGTTAGATATGGTTTTGGTGGCCAAAGAGGCATGCAAAAGGTATGACATCATAAATAAGTGGTTGACAATCCTCTTCATCATAGTATAAAATTGTTGTTTCAGGTAGACACTGATCAATTCTCTAATATGAGGGATGAGTCCTTTTTCAACCATGAAATATACATAAGGGACCCATAGTTTACTGACATAAGTGGTGGAAGGGTCCCCAAATAGTATTTTTATCAAAGTCATGATTATTCTGATCCCTACCCTAAATTGGGTTATAGGGATTCTTCTAACAGAGTTAGAGAATACTTGGGTTCCTTAATATAGCCATGGGACTAGGGCAGTTTTTAGGTGATTTTGGGTGGATCATTACTTTATTATGGGAAAATCCACCTAAGGGATGGGAAGCTTGTAGTATATATTAAATTCCATAAGGGAAATTAAATCAAACATCTTAAAATTATGTCCATGGATGATCATATCTTGATCAAGTCTATAATTCTAAAAAATATGAGTAATAACATCTATATAATGGAGTACCTCAGGTTTTTTTGTTGCATGGTGGAGACTAGCCATCTAGATAGAAGTTATGTTATAGTACCTCTAATATATTATGGTAATATTTTCATCTTCCTTGGTGATTACCTATAGCTCTTCAATGGCCCAAAATAGCTTGGACCTTTTGTTGTCCTCTATGGCATCGAATATAGTGTCCTTGAAGGTTCTTCCATCCATGTCTAAAGTCAAGTATGGTTTTGTGTCTTATCTATTTTGTTGCTTTTGTGTTATCATGATTATGAGTAAACAAGCTAAATATTGGTTTGTAATGAGTTAAGGCTAATTTTAAATTGTTTATATGGTAATTAAATTATTATTACTTTAGTTAAGATTAAATTGTGATCAAATTAGGGCTCTTGTAGGTGTTAGGGTTTTTTTATGGTCTTTTCAAGATTTAATGGTGGTAACTATTAGCACTTATGTGAAATTGGTATCAATATTTTATTAATACTTCTACATTTATACCTTTGCCTTTTCAATCCCAAAATAACTTGGGTTTTTCTACTTTTGCTTAGGTGGAGTTGATGTGGTAGTTTCATGGCATCTAGTTGGCCTTTTCACAATATTTGGTTCATAAATGACTTGGATGTTGAGCATTTCCCTTTGAAATTTGTCTTTGATCTCACACCATTGGATCAATCCATATGGATCAACATGGATGATTGATCTTGATCCTACCAGTCATATGCCATTGGCCATCTTTACATTGGATCATATGATTATGCCATTTAGCAATCCTATGGGCTTCCTAAGCTTCATTCCCTTTGTTTTTATCTTGATTAGTGTGCATGTGTCATGTGGTATTCCTATGGGATTTTATGATTCCATTGAGTCATCCATAGTGGTGTCACCTCATTCAATCATTTTGGTCTGATTACACATCAAGCATCAATCCTAAAAAGGTGCATGAACTTTAAGTTAGCCTAGGACCAAGGAAAGAACTTAGGTTAAATAATTTCATCTAAGGTTTTGTTTCATGTTAAAAAACATAAATAAACCTTAGGATAAATTATTTAAGTTAAGTTTATACTATAACAAAAAGGGGACCCCATTTGAAAACAGGACCTATCTTAAGGTTTTTGTCATTAGGTTTTCATTGTACTGATAAATATGGGTTAAACCTTGGGACAAATACTTTAGGCTATTATTCATACCATAGGGTCTCATATTTTGTCAATCCTTATCAATAAGCTCATAAGAACTTTCACAAGACCAAGAGGGTATGTATATATAGACTAAACATAAGGTTTTGAACTAAGGTCTGGTCTAATATTAAAAAAGACTATTCAACCTTAGATAATATTCAAGTTAAGCCTATGGTAATAATAATTATCCCCCATGTATATTTTAATATTAATCTAAGACACAAATTACAATTAATCCAAAACCAGTCTTGCTATGAAGCATAAAACATCCACACATGATCAAGGCAATAACATGCTCATTTATCTAAGTGGGATTGGTCCCTGACTTTGAATTTTGATGGTCTCATGGATGTTAATGATGGCCTTGTGAATCTCAATTATGGGCATGAGAATGTCAAAATTAATCTTGGGTAATATATTATGGGTTTTTTAATTTGATGGCTTTATGGATGTCAATGACGGCCTTGTGGACATCAATTGATGGGAATGAGAATGTCAAATTTAAATTCCATGGAACATTATATGCCTTTGGAAATTTTGACTTATTATGCATCATTTTATTTGCTTCTTCTAATTAAAAGTGAACCATTGATCATGATACTATTAGTTGGTTTTGATTGATTCCTATAAGATAAAGCTTTAGACTCATTAGGTCCACCTCATACCATCTAATCATCTATGCTTGAATACACACAAGCTGTAGATCCTGCAAAGAACCATGAAACATAAGTTAGGGCTCAAGGAAAATAAAACTTAGGATAAATTCTTAAGACTAAGGTATGATTTCAGTAAATAAATATGAATGGGGACTTAGGGATAATATTATAAACTAATCTTTGGAAATAAAGTCAGACAAGCTAGGAGTTTAATAAAAAGGAACCTATAGACATTAATTTTGGACCATGTCAAAATGAAAGGGGGAAAAGGAGCTCAGGGAGTAAAGGGACCAAATTCATAATTTTTGAAATAAGGTTGGGTCATGTTTAAAAACATGACCAAGCCTTAATATAAATATAAGGCTTAAAATCTAAGGACTATTTAAAATGTTCCCACTAAAATTATTCTCACCAATTTTGAATTTTGGTCTAAAAGAAACATGTTCTAGAGTTTCTAAATGAGTGTTTCATGAAGCTTGGACATGGATTCAACTTGAATTTTAATAGATAAGAGGTTAATAAAAATCAAATTGAGATAGAATTATGAAACCTAGGTATGATTTCATTAGGGAGAGTTCCATTAAACCTATGATCTAAATCATAGATATCCATTGTTAGTAATATGAAGAAAAGCTAAAGTAAAACCATGAACAAATAAGTCCAATCATACCAAGGGGTGGATGATATTCAAATTCAAATATTGTGCAAAGCATGCCAAATACATTATGATTAAGTGAATTTTTAGTACCAAGGTAGTAATTGTATAATTTAACACATGGGTCCCCAATTTTTATAAATAGGTGGGATTTTGACCTCAAAAAATGGAAAATTATTTTGAAAACATAGTAATATGTTAGAATTTAGAGACTCTTGTTTATAAAAATAATTAGATTACTTATTCTACTCGATTGGTGCCATTATCAAATCAATTCATGGTTGAAACAAACCCTGCATCTATGGAATTATGATTAAATATCAAAACTTAGCCATGATGTGTGTGTGAATTGATTCTACTTACTAATTTCTATGGGATTTAAGAGGCAACTTCTAGGTTTCATGCCTTTAACCATTAACATTGACTTGAAACATGTTTGCATATTCATTAAGAATCATGATTTATCTCGAGAAAGGCTTGGGCATTGCTTTACTACCAGCCATGCATCCATAACCCTAACAAGGATGCCTTGAGATCCCCTCACAACCTCATTCCACTACCATCCAAGCATCCATATCCCTGATGGATATTACCATAATCACCTTTGCTTGGAATTTTTTTGATTTAATAATAAGATCTTATTTTGTATTTATAGATTATGTTAGGCCTTCTAACAAAGGTTGGGAACCAAGTTAGCCAGGTTTAGGGATTTGTTCAAATGTTTGATATTCAAGTGATTACCCATGGTTGTAACATTTTTCATAGGTAAGGATGTTTGTTAAGTGTAATCATGACTATGCCTTAATAATTCAAGCTTTCCTCTCATATATGGAATCATTCTTGTAACCAAATTTAGATCACAATAATGTTTATATTTTCATAGAATAATTAACCTATCTACCAGTCCTTACTATTTTCTTAAAACTATAACATAATCTTAAACTCTAGATTCATGATCAACATTTTCTCAAGATAAATACCAGAATCTCTAAACTTGTGGCATTTTTGAGCTATTTAAATAAACTTTGAGCTAAGGGCTACCCAAAAGGGATTATTAGTAATAGGGGACCAAGCAAAGGAGAAAACACATAAAAAAAAAATGCAAATCAGGTTGGAATGAAAAAATATATATATAAGCATATATAGAAACAAGGGATAGGAATGAAAGAGAAGAAGGGAAACTAAACTAGTCTACCTACACTAACTCTAACTAGTCTTATAGATTTACTCCATGTAGACCTTAGGAGGAGTAGTAGAAAAGTAATGCTTGAGATACTACCCATTACTTGGCAATTTGAATTATACATCTTTTAAGTCTTTTAGTTTGAAGGTGTTGTTCCTGAGTATGTCGGCAATGTGATAGGGGCCTATCTATAGAGGTGTGAACTTTCCATGTTTTCTTTTAGGTTCAGATGCCTTGTACTAGAGAAGGACCAAGTCTCCTTGTCTAAATACCTTTAATTTTTATCTATTATCAAACCACATCTTCATTATGGTTTGATGTCTACTATAATTATCAAAAGCTTCTTCCTGAGCATCTTCCATTTGGACAATGGCTAGCAGTCTAGAATTTGTAAGTTTTTAATATTCTTCTATATATTCTTGCATGAACTTGTATATAGGTATATTGAGGGTGATGCAAAAGATGGGATCCTGGACATACACCAATAAGAATGGTTATGCCTTTAGGGCCTTTTTAATCCTTATTCTATCTACCCAAAGGGCATATTTGAGAATCTTGCACCATATTCGTGATTTGTCTACAACAGACTTCTTTATAGCCTTCATCAAGTTCTTATTGGTAGATTTAGATACTCCATTACCTTGAGGATAATGGATGGATGAGAAATTGAGAATAATACTATTATCATATGTTCATTCTATCATTTCAATGAATGTGAAAGCAGATCCATTGTCACATGCTAGAGAAACTAGAGCTCCAAATCTAGTGCATATGTTCTCTTCTAAAAAGGTGATCACTTCTATAGTTTTACATTGCCTAGTGGCTATTACCTTAGTTCACCTGGTGCAATCATTAGTATCCATTAGATCATACTTGTAATATTTTGATGATTTGGGGTTGATCACCCCTACAAAGTACACCCCCATTGTGTAAAAATTTTATTAACCATTACTAGTTGCAATAACATTATTGCTTTTGGATCCTTTGTGATAAAGATTTGGCATGAGTGGTACTCTCTCACATTCCTTTGAGCATCCCTAAATATGGTTGGCCACTATTATCCATCCCTCAAAATTTTTTGGGCCATGGTTATTCTAGATGGATATCCACTTCCTAGCTTCTCATGAAATATACTCATTATCTCAATAGCTTCTTCCTTTATAACACATCTTAAGTAGACACCCTCAAAGATCTTTCAGTATAGTATTCCATTCTTGATCAGGTAATGGGATATTTTAAGTATAAGATCTCTCTTCTACTCCTTGGTTAGTCTTTTAGTTAAAACATCATTTATTAATAGGTGAATGATAGGATCATACCAATCATTAGATTAAAATCTTTGTTGTTCAACTTGCATGACATTATGTTTGGGGCTAGTATTGGCAATCATTTGAATCAAACCTTAGCACCTTACCAATTTTGAAATATTAATCTCAATATCATATTATTGTAGGACATCCATCCACTTACCTCTTCACTCCCCAAGCTCATTATGACTTAGCATGAGCTTTGTCATAGGGTTAGGTAGAATGGCATTTACTTTATTTTTAAGAATGTAGTGCCTAAATATTTTCACTAATTTTACCAATGCACATGTTTTATTCAATCAAGGAATAATTTAACTCATCATTATTAAAATTAGTTCTCATAAAAGCAATTGGATGGTCACATCCATCAACCTTATGAGTTATGACAATAGAAATAGTATGGTTAGAGGTAAAGGAGTAAAGGTAGAAATCCTTGGAGAAGTTTGGACTTATTAGGACTAGAGCTTGACCAATTTCCTCCTTGATATTCTTAAATGCCTTCTTAGTTTCCTCATTTCAAGTGATCTTGGCATCCTTTTTTATCATGTCATTTAGTGGCTTAATGATTTCTATAAAACTAGAAATAAACATCCTCACAAAGTTAATTTTGCCAAAGAATGATTTAAGATATTTCTTACTAGTAGGAGGCTCTATCTTTAATATAGCTTATGTTCTTTTAGGATCTGTAGAGATTTTATCCTTAATAATGAGATGGCCTAACAATTTACTATCAGTAACACAAAAGATGCTCTTTTCAGTGTTAATTGAAATACTATACCTTTTACACATTTTAAAAACCTATTATAAATGCATGATGTGGTCCTCCCTATTTTTAGAAAAAATAGTTAGATCATCCATATATATAATGATGCATTTACCTATGAAAACCTAGAAATAATGATCCATGGCTCTTTATAACATTGATCCTATGTTGATTAGTCTGACTAGCATTCTTTTGTATGTGAATGTGCCCCATTTGGTAGTGAAATAAGTTTTCATCCTATCTTCCTAATTCACCAATACCTGGTTATACCCTAAAAATTCATCAAGAAAGGACATCATAGAAGAACAAAAAACACTTTGTATAACTTCATATAAAGAAAGCAAAGGGTAGTTATCCTTTTCAGATGATGTGTTGAGGTTCCTAAAATCAATGCCAAGCCTAATTGCACCATTATTTTTCCTAACTAGAACCTATTTGACAACCCAATTAGAGTGCCTAATGGTAAATATAATCTTTAGATCTAACAACTTAAATTCTTTGAAAATCATGAGCTCTAGAATAGGATTGATAGGCCTTTAATTTTGTCTAAAAGGTTTAAAATCTTTCTTCAAAGGTATGGTATGAGTGATGACTTTTGGATCAAAAATCCTCAAGTCATCATAGGACCAAGAAAATATGTCTTTGTAACTTGTCAATAGGTCTTTGGCTTTTTTATCCTCAAGGCTTGTACATGTCATTCTAATGTTAACTAGTTGAGTTTAATCTTGGCATCTAATATCAACTTCCTTGTAATCCTTTCCACTTGCTTTAGGTATCCTAGTGTTCTCAACTAGCTTATCCTGGTCACATAATCTCTCTAAGGAAATCATGCCCTTTGGATTTGTTTTGTCATTTAGCTAAATAACTTTAACCTCAAACCTACCTCTTCTTTAAGGGTATTCTCATTAGCCTCATTAATAACATGTGCCTCAAATAATATTGAATTAATCATGAAATATAAAATTTATTGGTCATCATTAAAGACCTACAGACGGTTCACATTATCTAAGATAGATAGGCATGGAACTAGTTTGATGCTAAAGTTTTGAGAGTCATGGTTTGGCGTAAGGTTGGCTGCATCTAAGGAAATCTCATTAGTAGCCTTATTTTATTCCCTAGGGATGGAGATAATGTTAAAGGAATAAAATAACTCTAATAAATCCCAAACTCTAAACTTGTGCCTCTTGAGGTATGATAATTTTTAATGGTATCTACTCCTTACATGATTGACTACTAGTTCTGAATCACCATGAACTAGTAGTTCTTTGACTTTATATTTGATGGAAAATTACAAATTTAGGATCAATGTTTCATACTCAACAAGGTTATTGGTGAATGGAATTTAATTTTATAAGAGGCATGGTATATCTTACCAATATCCTTAGACTTACATCTAGCCCAGACCCAGACTTATATCTAGGCCCATCAAAATGCATTTTCCACAACCCAAGCATAAGATGAGAAGGTTTAGAATCCATTACCTTAGCAGTTTTAAGAGTGAACACTCCCAAATTAGAGTTGATTATCTTCAACTTTTCATTCACAACATTGTATTCCATTATCATATGTTTCATCCTTAGTTTTATTTCCACTCTAATTTGATTAGGCGCCCCTTTCCATGGAAACCATAAATGTGATAAATCATTAGACATGTATCCGTTTAGGGCTTTGGTCCATTCCCTAATCAATAGTAAACCATAATCATCTGGAACATCAACAAATTGGATATTAAAAAATTGTTGAACCCTATGTTCAAAGGTTAGTTGCATATGAATGTTTAACAATTACCCAAGTACCTTGACTCTAGACTTGTCTAAGTAATAACCCTATCAAATTTGATAGGAATCAAGCTAATTTTTTTTATAAATACTTGATAGCATAATGTTATTGGATTCTCTATAATCCAACAAATAGTTATGTATGTTATTACAAAACATTATGAAAGTAATCAAAAAGGTGGGGATTCTATCTTAGCCTTATACATAGAAACATTTACGTTATCAATTTTGGATGGATTATCAAGCTTCTTGAACAAGGAATCCAGTAAAAGATCCCTTTACTCAATGATATATGTTAATTCATGCAACATGATGTTAGTATTTATTTTAGTCATATCCTCTAAAATATTATACCCAATTTTATTTGAAGAAATAAATGCATTAGTAATTATTTAGAAGTACTTCCCTTTAGAGGTTTTGGGTTATTATCCAACATAGTATCTAGAGGAGTGTCAAAGTTTTTTGGATGTGTTGATGTACTCAAAGGCTACCTCTATTATCTATTCCTTAGGTGGTAGTTCTTCTTCAAGAATTGTTGTAAAGCATGAACTTCTTCAGGAACATCATCAAGTTCATTATCCTCTTGGAAGGGGAAGTCAAACATCTCCACCATGAAGGCTTGGTCAATAGACTTATATGCCAATGTACCTACACCATTATATTTATTAGTAAATAATTCAAATGTAAATAATTCTTATAGAAAGTATTAAAAATATTTATAGAATTTAATGAAATCTATTGCACCATGCTTAGCATTACACCAAACGCTATATTAATCTATTAGTGATACATCAATAAGATTAATGTCCATGTTCTTCTTATCAGTAGATGATTCAATATTCTTATTATTATGGAAAATATAATTCTAGAATATATTATTAGGTCTATTACATCTTTGGAATAAGAAGTTCCTACCTAAGTTTTCATCAATATGACTAACCTCATTTTGCAACTAAAGCAAATCAATGTTACGATTTTATACCATCTTTAATATAGAATCATTCTCACTCTTGGGAGTTTTAGAGTTATGAAATTGGTTATCACTATAGGTTGGTACTAAATCCTTTTGATCATTAAAATTAAACCTAGTTGTAAGATGATTTAGGAATCCTAAGTTCTAGTTAGGGTTAGCATGCTTCAAGGGTAACTAGTTTAATGATAAGACCTGATTTAGGGTTGGCTTATTCTGATTATTATTAAGAAATATAATTAAGGTGTGCATATGTGGATTAAAATTTGGGATAGATTAATCCATTTTTCCCTAAGTCTAAATTTATTGTTATTGATCACTACTTTAGAATAGGCACAAGCTAAGGTGGTTATGACTAGACGAGAACTCTTTAGGAACACATAAGTGATATTATTTATTGCATCCTTATAAATTTCTAAATCCAAATCATCATCAATTTTGTAGGGATTTATGGTCTTGATATGCATACTTAAAAAATTGGCATTACATGCTCTTATGAACTCACAAGAATATTTCTTAATGGTGGTCAATTATTGGTACATGATACAAGGACTAATAACCTTGTCAAACTGGTCAATAAAGACATTGTTAAAACTATCCCAGCTAGTAATGTAATTGTTAGACAAATTAAGAATCCATTCATATGTATCATCTCTAAATTTAACAAGAAATAACCTAAATGATACATATTCATGGGTAAAATTTAAAAATCTTAATGGAAATTTAAATGATTTAATGTTTTACTCTGTAGCTACAACACCATTTGGACAAAACATTGGCACATATTTATCAAGATTGTGGGGGAAATCATGTACTACACCTAGTACATTGATGGAATAATCTCCTAACCATGTCATACATTGATGAAGATTGAATTTATAAGTACCTCAGAGTGGTGAAGTTGTCAATGACATTGAAAATCTATGCCTACCTTTGTCTCACCTAACTTGCTTGTGTGTCTCTACTTCAAGTATAGGTTCCCTTGTTTCTGAAGGTGACCTTGTTTCGATTCTAGGTAATTCTAGATTAGGAACTTTGAATTTTGTTTGAAATATGATGTGTAAAGTTAATATTTTTAAAGAACCAAGGTTAAAATTTCACATTAAGCTAATTTTTCAAAGATTCATGGAAAGAATAACAAAGAATTAAGATTATCAACTAAACTAGCTCGAAGATATGTCCAAATATATAGATGTGAATGATATTTACAACTCTAAGCATAAATGAGCCCAAATTTACAAACGATATATGAATATTT
Organism: Torreya grandis; assembly: GCA_037957365.1. Classification (NCBI taxonomy): domain Eukaryota; kingdom Viridiplantae; phylum Streptophyta; class Pinopsida; order Cupressales; family Taxaceae; genus Torreya; species Torreya grandis. Next base: position 648,474 of record JARHVA010002540.1, on the reverse strand, counting down.
AACCAAAATGGATGTTACTAACCTTGAACCTATTTAATTAGTAAAATTAAAGCCATTTTCACCATAATCATGTTTATATTTTCAAATAACATTTATCTTTGTCTAAAGGAAGCATAAATATGGGTCTAAAACCACAAATATCACCAATATTTATATAAATATGTTAAAATAAACACAAGTCTATAAAGAATAGCATGATCTTTGATCAAAATACACCAAAACTAGAAATTATCCTACAAATTTATAATGATTTATGGCCCTCCTTCTATAAATAGTAGAGCTCCACCAATTGATGCCTCTAAGTGTACCATAGGTGCTCTTAGTGTTTAAATAACACTTCTCACTTTATAATTCAAATAATTTAGAGCATGAGCAGTAGGTTTTGTTGATATAATCACTTATGATGAAATAATGGTAGAGCAAGGAAACTATTCCATAATATTTATATATCTTGGTGGTTGGGAGCCAGCTTGGTCCTCAATAATATTTGCACAAGATGAAATAATATATACTAATATTAGCAGGTTATTATCAAATCCTAATACAAGAATATTCTAAAATAAATATTCACAATGGTCTTAAGCTATAGTGATTTTGTTAAAAAGGGAGAAAAAGAGAAGGGTGGGGCAGAAAGAAAACAAGTTGTTGACCTTTACCTCAAATGTCATGACAAAGTTTAAATTCCAACTGGACATACATTTAACCAATATATAACATGAAATAACATACACCCAAATCTTACCGCACACATAACAAATATCTAAGGATAATATGAAGAAAGAAAATTAAGAATTATATTTACTTTAAATATTTACTACTACAATCAAATAACATATGCACATCCTTATGTAGATAAAATAAAATGAAGTAAACCTAAGGACATTCAACTCATCTATCATTTACAAAAATTATCAACCCTGTATGAAAGATTCAAATCTAGAATTATTAAAAACCATTCAAATTTGAGATCTAGAATATACAATTGAGAGAGAAGCTAAATAGAAATTCACACAAGCAAACATGAGACAATATTCTTAGAAATATCTATTTATATTAATTGCTTCAAATTTTACACTAGTTTGTGCTCAAAAACTCTCTCTCTCCTTTTTACAAATGATGATTCTCCTTTTATAAACTTCAAAGAAGCATTTCCATTAGTTTCCTTGACTTACAAGTGTACAAAATGTAAAGGACAACTATCCTTTCTACCAAGTTTCTTAAGATACACTAAACTTTCTAAAATGGACTGACCTTTAGGCAACATGTTAACAAAATGCATGCGCCTTTACAAATAATATTCTAATTCTATAATTTACAATGTTTTCTTAAAATAGAATATCCTTAACCAATTGGCAGACCCTATGTTAATGAAGACACCTAGATCTATTTAAGTAACCTCATCACCTTTTAATGATGCTCATCATCTAACTTCAATTTGATAGTTGGTTCAAGGAGGAGTTCATCTTTTTGATCTGCTAAATCATCCAAGTCTTTATCATTTCTTTCCAAATATTCTTTAATGCTCTTTACCTCAACTATCTTCTTATCTAAAGTCATAATCATATCCATGATCCTGATATAATCACCTCTAGACTTGGCTTGGTTCTTATTTCTCACCTCCTGCATGACTAAGGTGACTTTGAGCTTAAATTCATCATCAACCATGATACCCATGGAGGTGAGATTTGATGGCTTAGTAATCATGGTTCTTAGGAGTTTTTAAATTCTATCTAGTAGTTCCTTATCATCTTTGATGAGTCTCTCCAAGGATTTGGACCACACACTCAAACTATTTATTTTATCCAAAATCAAGCATAAGATGGTGTTAAGGTGAGATATGTTGATAGTCTTTAAGCTAGGGATTTTATCCCCTATCAATATTCCAATCAAATCATTTATTTTGTCCTTGGAACCCTACCATTGGGTGATTAAACAATTGGCTTTGTATCCTATGATACAGTGCACTTTGTCCTAGTTTTGTTGAATTTAAAGAGTCAAACATGTCATGGAATGATTTTCCAAACATTTCAATTATGGAGTTAGGATCTGATAAATTAGTTTCTTCTCTAAATCCTCATTCTTCTTCTAAAGGTTCTTTATTTATTGATGTAGGCCTTGAGCTTATGCCAACCCAAGAATATCTTCTTCATGAATGGGGTCTTCACCTAGTGTTTGACCTCTAGCTAGGGTCAAACCAAAAAATGGCTCCACCTTCTAAAAAGTGAAATCCTCTCCATCCATCATAGCTTTATTTATTGTTACTCTTTCTAATCCATTATTAGTTGGGTCAAATTGGACAATGACTCAAGAGTGTGTCATTTTTGGTGGCTCTAGGCTTCCATTTGGATGCTACCTGAAGATATAAGAGCATCCATTTGTCTTTCCTACTCTTTCTATTACATAACCGCTATTAAGGGCTTAAGTTCTTCATGAACTGCGGTGTTGTCCATCTTTGTGATGGCCTATTGATGTTGAAGTGTTGGGATCTTCTATATCTTTCCATATACAAACCATTTAGGAATGGATAGACCATGAATTAGATTCTCATCAATGAATATATTAACATCACTCAAAGGGTGAGTGAGGGTTATTTTAGGTCTCTTATTTCTTATAAGAAGCAATGCTAATTCAACCTTTCTCTTATGAGGGGGAATAACTAGAACTAATTCCAAGGCTATCTCTTTCCCCTTTTCTCTTCTTGATTCCTCAACTTGGGGTTGAGGTTCTCCTTCTTGAGCTTCCTCTTTATCAAACCCATAGGCACTAGCCAGTGCCTCTAAGGAATCTTTCATTGTCTACCTAGGTGAAATGAAATCATGTCAATATATTTAATTAGAGATTTTGGCTTCTCAAGCTAGGCAAAAGAGGTTGCCTCCTCATCAATTATTTCTTCAACCTTCTCTTTCCATATACCTTCGATAATTGGTGCTTTTAAACTTTGTGAAATTTTGTCTCTAGTTGTTCAAGAGGAGGCCTAGTAGATGGTCTTGGTGGAAAATGGTACTATAAAGGATTCATCTACCAAATTTCACTAGCTAGCTTCTCATCTCTTTTCAACCTAGCCTCAATCTTGATGTTGTACTTCTTCAATCTTTCTAGGAAATATAAAAATTAAGATACTTGGATATACATGGTATCATGGACATCAAGTTGATGTTCATACTTCACATTAATTTTATTAGCCTTTAAATGATTCATAACATTGTCTTACGGGTCCCACTAGCTTAACTCATAAAGTTGTAACTCAAATAAGTCCCTATGCCTAGAGATGGTGTCCACACTATCCTAATTATATAGAAATATTATACTAATAGTTAAAGGAAAAGGATGAATTATCCCATTCATCTTCTATTTTCATACATTGTCAATTCCATTGAACAATTGGTAGGCATTCTCTTGCTCAGCTAGTTTGGTGGGCACATAGATTGGCAACTTGAGAGGCTGACATAGGGTTTCCTCTATCCTAATTACTATGTAGTTAGGATATAGCCAAAGGTATCTAATGAGTTCCACATAATTTTTTATCATGGGACTTACCCTCATCATGTGTAGCCCTATAATAGCCTCAAATAAGGCTAGATACACATAGTTAAAAATGAATTGTATGTGGTCCCTGTACTTGAATATGTGTAGTCTAGAATAATAATGGGAGACTATATATCTTCCCTTAGGTGACCAATTTTTTATGTTAGGGATGGTTTCTATGGCCAATGAGGCATCTAAAAGGTAAGAAATCATAAATAAGTGGTTGTCAATCCTCTTCTTTATAGAAAAATGTATTCTTTCGAGAAGACATTGATCAATTCTCCAATAAGAGAGGTGAGTCCTTTTTCAAATATGAAATATATGTAAGGGGACCCATAATTTTATGAAATAAGTGATGGAAGGGGCTCTAGATAGTATATTTATCAAAGTCATGATCATTATAATCCCCACCCTAAATTGGACAATAGGGATTCTTTCATCAGGGTCAACAAATACTTGGGTTCCTAAATATACCCATGGGACTAGGGTAGTTTTTAGGTCATTTTGGTTAGACCATTGCTTTATTGTGGGAAAATACACCTAAGGGATGGTTTTAGTATTTTTTAAATTCCATAGGAGAAATGAAATCAACCATCTTAAAATTACATTCATGGATTATCATATCCTAATCAAGTATATAATCCTTAAAAATAGGAACAATAATGTCAATATATTAGAGTATATTAGGTTTTTCTACCACATGGTGGAGATTGGCCATCTAGATAGAGACTATGTCATAATACCTCTAGCAAACTATCATAATATTTTCATCTGCCTTGGTTATTGCTTACAACTCTTCAATGGCTAAGAATATCTTTGACCAGTTATTGTCCTTGATACTTAATGCTATAATATCCAATATAGTGTCCTTGAAGGTTCTTCCATCCACATCTAAAGTCAAGTATAGTTCTATGTCTTATCTATTATATTGATTTTATAATACCATGGCTATGTGTCTACAAGATACTCAATGTTTTTTAATTAACCTTAGGGTTAATTTTAACTTGTTTATATGGTAATTGAATTCTTCTTAGGTCAACTATGAACAAACTAGGGTTAAACTAGGGTCCTTACAGGTGCTAGGTTTTTTTTATTGGTATTTTGAGATTTAATGGAGGATTTTATTAGGACTTAGGTGAACTTGGTATTGGTATTTTATTAATACTTTAACATTTATACCTTTTCCTTTTTGAGCCAACAAAATCTTGGGTTTATCCACTTTTACTTAGGTGGAGTCAATGTGGTAGTTCTATGGCATAAAGTTGGTCATTTTATATCAGTTGTTTCATAAATGATTTCAAACATGACCATTGCCTTTTGAAATTTGTCTTTGATATTGTAAAATTAGATCGATCCATATGGATTTTTGCATATCATTGATCTCAATCCTATTATTGCAAGCCATTGGTTGTCTTTCTATCAAGTCTTATGATTATATCACTTGGCTATCCCATAGGCTTCCTAAGATTCATGCCCTTTGTCAATCTCATGGTTAGTTAGTATGTGTCATGTGGTTTTCCCATGGGATTTTAGCTTTCATTGAATCATCCATAGTGGTGTTGCCTTGTTTGATCATGCTAGTCCAATTACGCATGAATTGTTGATCTTGGAAAGGTGCATGAACTTTAATTTAGTCCAAGACCAAGAATATAACTTAGGTTAAATACTTTTGTCTAAGGTTTTATTCTATGTTAAAAAACATGAAATAAACCTTAGGATAAAGTATTTAAGTTTATATTATATCAAAAAGGGGACCCCATTTAGAAAGAGGACCTATCTTAAGGTTTTTTCCCTAAGTTTTTTATCATATTGATAAATACGAGGAAAAACTTGGGACAAATACTTAAATATAGGATTAATACTATAGGGTCTCACATTTTTTCAAGCCTCATCAATAATCTCATAAAAGCTTTCATAATACTAAGGGGGTATCTATGTATAGACTAAACATAAGGTTTTGAACTAAGGTCTAGTCTAATATTAAAAAACACTATTCAAACTTAGATAATATTTAAGCTAAGATTGTGGTAATCATAATTATCTCCCATGTATATTCAAATATTAAGCCAAGAAATAACTTGCAATTAATCCAAAACCAGTCTTGCTACGAACAAAAAAAATTCCACACATGATCAAGGAAACAACATGCTCATTATCTAAGTTAAATTGGTCCCTAAGGTTGAATTTTTATGGCATTATAGGCATCAATGCCAAACTTATATACATCAATGATGGGCATGAGAATATCAAAATTAAGCTCACAAAATATATCACCATGGTTTTAATTTGATAGCTTCATAGATGTCAAATGATGGGTGTGAGAACATAAAATTTAAATCTCATAGAACATAGTAAACCTTTACAAATTTTGACTTATTACACATAATTCGATTGGATTCTTCTAAGAAATTTAAACTATTGATCATGATCCTGTTAGTTGGTTTTAATTGGTACCAATTGGATAAAGCTTTGGACTCATTAGGTCTACCACACATTTTATGATCATCTCTACCTGAATACATGTGGGACATAGATCCTAAAAATAAGCATGCAACTTAAGTTATGGCTCATGGAAAATAAAACTTAGGATAAATTCATATGACTAAGGTCTTATTCAGGTTAATAAATGTGAATGGCGCATTATGGCTTAGTTTATGGACTAAGATTTGGAAATAAAGTTAGACCAAGCTAGGAGTTTAATAAAAAGAACCCCATAAACATTAATTTTGGACCATGTCAAAATAAAAGGGGACAAATGAGATTGAGGAGTGAAAGGTACCAAATGTATAATTTTTAGATGAAGGTTAGGTCATGTTTAAAAACATGACCAAACCTTAATATAAATATTAGGCTTAAAATCCATGGACTATTTAAAATGTTCTCACTAAAATTATTCCCACCAATTTTGAATTTGGGTCTAAAATAAACTTGTGATAGGGTTTTTAAATGAGGGTTTTAGGAAGCTTGGACATAGATTCAACTTGAATTTTAATAGACTAGAGGTTAATAAAAAATCAAATTAAGATAGAATTATAAAACCTAGGTATTATCTCATTAGGGAGAGCTCCACTAAACATGTGATAAAAAATTTAGATATCTATTTTTATCAATATTAGGCAAAGTTACTATGAAATCATGAACCAAGAAGTCTAATCAAACTAAGGGGTGGATGATCTTAAAATACAAATATTTTGAAAAACATGCCAAATTTTTTTTGATTAAGTGAATTCCCATTACCAAGGTATTAATTGTACAATTTAACACATGGGTCCCCAATTTTCAAAAATAAGGGGATGTTGACCTTAACACATCCTTATGACAAAGCTTTCAAAAATTTATAACTTTTTAAAATTGAAAAGAAATTAATTACTATCATGTAACATGTAAAATTGTTAAACTATTTTGAGGTGGAAAGTGAATCTACACATGAGGACCTAAAATGCACACTCTTATGTAAATCCTATTATCATTAATGCACACTTTCATAATGGTTTACATCATCATGTGTGTAGCATAAGAGTCTTCAATCTTCACCTCTCTAATATTTATACATGTTCATCAAAAAAAAAATAGAAAGTGCATGGATTTGGCATGCAAAGGTGCATATGGAGAGGTATAATGAGATAATAAGGTATTGTTTTGAACCCTCACATCTCATTGCAAATAATAATTCATTTGCTAATGGTGAGAAAATCTATGGAAAATTGTTAGGGAGGAGTGGAGTTAGATATAGGGAATAAGTAAATCCCTTTTCTATGGGCCTTATATTTGAAGCCACTATAGACTATTGATATCCTTCTATAACAAGCAAAGTCAATGTAAACCAAGCCAAACCAATCCAAGCCATGGGCAACATAAGCTTGTTGAATTTAGTGTTATTTGTGGTATTTTTGTTATGGTTAATTCTTTTCCATTGAGCCACCACCATCCTAGAGTTTGTAATACTTGAAAATTAGATGCTTTAGGGAGAATAAAAAAAAAATTAAAGACCCAAACCAATCCCTCTTCACATGGTAGTCTAGGAATAATAGCACATGATTACTTCATATGTAACTATCTGAGAATTTAGTGTTAGCACAATGATACTGGGAAAGTGTTGAGCATTAAGTTCCCTAGAATGAATTTAGAAGGAGGTTTCCCCAATGGCTTGAGGAAATATTGTAACATGTCTTACATGGATGTCTTCGGTAATAGTATTTCAAGGCATATCCCAAAGGATCTTTTCAAATGGTTTCCATTTCTTATGCAATTAGATAATTCTAACAAGTAGTTCATAGGAACCACTCCTAACCATCTCTCTAATTGTACCTATATTAATCTGCATCTCAATGAAAAATAACTTATTGGCATGATGCCATGGAAATTAGTATGGCTTTAGTTCCTTAATGTCTTTAATTTTATAGGTAATCTACTTAAAAGGAAAATACCCGCTAAGTGGGCATTTAATAACACTAACCTTATTTATAATAAACTAGTAAGGAGACATTATACATAAAAATCAATGTGTTTATAACTACCTTCTTTGATTGAAACACCTATGTACTCATTGAATCCATTATACACCTTAATAACACTAGGAAAGTTCAACCTCGAGGTATCCACTAGGAGATTCCTTCATGGGTAACTTGAAGGTATCTCCTAAGAGATACCTTAAAGATATTAAAAACCTCAATAACATTGGGAAAGCTCAAACTCGAGGTATCCATTAGGATATTCCTTCAAGGGATTTTTAATACCTTCATGTGTAACTTGAAAGTATCTCCTAGGAAATATCTTGAAGATATTACAAGGACATTCACGGTAAAGGAAAATCCCACTTATATAATGCAGCAATTATTTAGATCTAAAACTATTAAAATAACCTTATTCCATACAAATTGAAGTATAGGTTATCCATCTTATTGAAATCTCTTAAATTGTCTATGTTAGAAATTTTCACTCTAGGAAGTTTCTTGATAGGAGCTTTCATGCCAAAAATTGGAATGAGAATGGTCTAGATGCCATGTTGACTATGGAGGTAGAAAAGATGCATAGATGATTTCAAAATGCATACCTGAGCATGCTCATGGGTGTAAGTGATTACAACCATACTACCCTTGTAGTAGTTGGTACTATTGTAGAGGCCCAACCTAGGGTTGTATCCTTATGATAGTAATTTCAAAAATTTCTATTTTTTTAAAAATTTTGAACAAATTAATTACGCTCATGTAATAGGGAAAATTGTTAAATTATTTTGAGGTGGTAAGTGCATTTTCATAGGAGGACATAGAATTCACACTTTACGTATGGCTTATCAGCATTAATATGCACTCTCCCAATAGTTTATATCCTCATGTGCATAGCATAAAAGTCTACAATCTTCACCTCTCTTGTTTTTATACATGTTTGCTACATATATTTATCTAGCACATATATTTGGAATGCAAAGGTACAAACAAATGGTTATACTAATATAATAATGTATATTTCTAAACCCTCACATCTGGATGATAAAAATCATTCATCTGCTAGTGGTGAGAAAAGTTGTGGAAAATTATAGGGGAGGAGTGAAGTTTGATGTAGGGAATAAGTAAATCCATTTTTTATTGGCCTTGTATATGAAGCCACAATAACTTATTGATATCCTCTTGTAAAAATCCAAGCCAACTTAAACCATGCCAAACCAAGGCAAGCTATGGGTATCATAGGCGTGTTGAGTTTGGTATTATTTGGGGTATTTTTGGTGTGGTTAATTATGTGCCACCGCACCATCCCCATCTTAGAGTTTGTAAAAGGTATACATTAGATGCCTTAATGAGACCAAAAAATAATTCAAAGACCTAATCCAATCCCTCTTCATGTGGTATTTTGGAAATAACAACATAAGCTTGCTTCAACTGCAACTATGCAGGAATTTAGTGCTATCACAATGACAATGGGAAAGTTTTGAGCATTAATCTCCATGGAATGACTCCAGATGGAGGTTTCCCTAGTGTATTGAAGAACTATGGTAGAATTTTTTACTTGGATGTCTCTATTAATAGTGTTTCAAGGCAAAATCCAAAGGATCTTTGCAAATGGCTTCCCTTTCTTGTGAAATTATATCTTTTTAACAACTAGTTCACATGACCCATTCCCAAACAGCTTGTTAATTACACCTATCTTAATCTCCTTCATCTTAATGGCAACCAACTTAGTGGCCTGATGCTATGGAAATTAATATGGCTCAAGTGCCTTAATGGCTTCAATTTTGTAGATAATTTGTTTATAGGGAAAATACCTATTAAGTGGGCCTTTAATAACACTAACCTTTTTTAAAATAACCCACTAAGAAGACCTTATACACAATAATCAATGTGTTGATAACTACCTTCTTTGATTGAAACACCTATTTACACATTGAATCGACCTCAATAACATTGGGCAACTTCAACCTCGAGGTATCCACTAGGAAATTCCTTCATGGGTAACTTAAATGTATTTCTTAGGAAATACCTTGAAGATATTACAAACTTGAATAACACTGGGTAAGTTCAACCTTGAGGTATCCACTATGAGATTACTTTAAGGTCCTTGTAATACATTCATGGGTAACTTGAAGGTATCTCCTAGGAAATATCTTGATGACATTATAAAGGCCTTCAAGGTAAAGGAAAATTCCACTCATACAATGTGGTAAGGTGATTATAGCCATACCACCCTCACAATAGTTGGTACTGCTACCAAGGTCCAACCCAGGGTTGTATCATTATGACAATGTTTTCAAAAAAAATGAACATTTTTTAAAATAAAATCAAAGTAATTACTACCATATAACATAGAAAATTGTTAAATTTTTTTGAGGTGGAAAGTGCATGTGTGAAAGAGGACCTAAAATGTGTGCTCTTATGTATGGCCTATTAACATAAATGCACACTCTCCCAAGTATTATAAGGCCCTTAAATTTATCAATTTATTACCTAGTAGTGATTTTAAGGTGAAGGAAAATTCTACTTGAGTGCATGTTGAAGGTATCTACTGGGAGATCCATTCAATATCCCTTTAAATGTATGACATCACCCTTTAAGGTGTCTACTAGGATATTTCTTTAAGGGCCTTAAAATACACTTGTAATACCATTATGGTTAACTTCAAGGTATTTCCTAAGAGATATTTTATAATAAAAATTCACTCTTGTGCATGTTTGAAAGGTATCTCCTAGGAGACACCTTGAAGGTACCAATTGATGGACATTTTGACACATTAAAAACACACTTCCCATATTTCTCCTTTGAAACAAATGTTTTTGGAATCTTTTGCCCATAAGATTATATTGTCTATTGCTTGATATTTTATAATTATATAGTCAACTTTTAGGCAATTCCATTTGAATTATTTTTACATCTTTGTACATGTAATTTATTTTTAGTTTGGTCATACATTATTAGTTTAATTGTGAGTTAGTGTATATATTATGAATATTTAATATGTATTTTGTATTTTATTTTAGAATTGACATTTGTTGATATATAATTAATCATTACTTAATAACAAATAATTTTGTTAACTGATGCAATATGCAACTTACATTTTACAAAAGATCAATATTTTAATCATTTCAGTTGCTTCACAAAATGTCTTTGGGTGAAAAAAGAATTATCACACTTAAAAGGTAGAATAAGGCCTCACTCCAAGATAATTTGGATATAGTACCATTTAAACTACCAAAACTAAAATTAAATCCACATCATCATCTTCCATTTTATGGTGGCAACAAAATTCCTCTTGTAGGCATTTTGAGTTTTCTAATCTACCAAATATGCATGTAGATATTTACTTGTTTAGCACTATATCAATAATTTAATATTCTTAGATTAGAATGATCCTTGTCCATGATAAGAATAATCTTGAAGATGCCCTTAAATTTCAAATGCAAGTATGGAATGGGGAAGATGGAATTCTCCATCATGCTACAACTAATTTCAATAAATTTACACCTAGTAAAATAGAATTGACAAAAAATAAATTTTCTCCTTCTTGTGAAATATTTGGGTTTCATTTGAATAGCTATGACAACCTTAAAAGGTCTGGGTTGATAGATATAGATAATTTGGTCATTATAATATAAAATATGTTGAAATAAAAATATGAACAAGGGACAACAACGTCTTCTACTTGACACCATGTAAACATGTATTTATGATACCCTACAATAATGATAGAAAAAACATTGAAAAAAATAAGACAAGCAAGGATAACATACATATTTGTATGCAAATTTTAGAGAGGATATACAGTTACTCACACTAGTGGGAAAAAAATAAGATTGAACAAAAGGTTTATACACTTTTGTAGACACAAACTTCTAATCAAACACAGTGAATTATCTACATGATATATTTCTTCTAGTAATTACACTTTGAACATTCCTGTAGAACTCTGTGAATTGGGGGATGTTAATATCAAAATAAGAAATATGAAAGAAAGAGTGGTGAATGCTATAATTCATTCATTTTTAAAACATAATGAGGTTCTAATGAAGGATTCTTTGTTAATTCCTTTTGATCCAAATAAACCTCAATGTATTATTAAATAAAAATAAGTCCTAGAAGATATGATGGATAAAAAAATTGTAAGGTTCAAAATTGAAGATAGCCAACAAATAATTATAGCACAATATATAATTATTTTAGAGGAGGAATATAAATCACTATCATTAAGAAATAAATGTTCTATTAAATGGGATTTTTTTTTTGAAATCTTGTACTCCCATCCATATTGTACATTAAATATGTAGTCAATATAATGAAGTTGACGAAGGAATTTATAAGACATCATTTATAAAAATAATTTGATCTATCTAACTAAGAGATTGGAAGAATCTTAAAATAGGGAGACAAAATATGGAATAAATTCATGAACATGATAGACATTTGTTCACATAAATGAACTATTTAGCAAAGCTATTGCAAGACAAAAAATGTCTTATTTTCATTGAATAACCCATCAAGGATTGATTTGATAAGGCATTTGATTTATTTGAAAGTGGTACTTTACCTAGTTCATATAAACAAGATTTAAATATGATTGCTACAATAGTACTTAGAAATATTCAAGGGCTTTTAGACAAACAAAAAATTGAACTATATTAATTGGAAAAAGGGTATATTTCCATCTAGCAAAGCCTTGGGTAAAACAACATGGATACTTGTTGCAAAAAGGTGAAGCTAGAAAGTAACTTATTATCAAAAATTATAGATTATTTTAGCAACCATGATTTGACACTTCCACCATAAAAGAAAATCACACTTGAAGAGGTAATGGAGCATTATACAATTTTTATGAATTTTTTTGGCAATTTGTGTGTCCTAAATGAAGGTATTTCAAAAAATAAAAAACATTGGGAAGTATTATCTGTAGATTCAATAAGCAAATTGATAAAATATCTATATAATGATGGAGGTCAAATTCCCAAGATAGATATAGACATATTTAGCTACCATTATGAGCCCCCATGTCTTTGGCCATCTATTTTATAAGATTTAAGTGAAATGTTCATTATCGGTGTGAATGTTGATTTGATAATTATTGATCTTTTAAATCTCATTGAAGTTTTAAAAGAATAACATCTTTGCCTATTTATTTAGGAATTGATTGATAAATTTATTATTAAGTCTTTCAATGTAATCATCTTTCACAAACTTGAACATTTTTTTGTCATTTAGAACTCTCTCAAGAATCTATATGTTGGTGATGTCCATTGCATGAAAAAAATGGGTGTCATACTTTGGGGTCTAGATAGTGATGGATTCAATTAGACTCATATTAAAGGTATCAATTTTTTTTAGGATGCCACTAATTTTTAGCTTCAATATTTCATCCTCCATTCATGACAAAGTAAATTATAGGAAGGTGTTGACATAAAAAAAAAACATATTAACATTTCAAATGATTGGTTCAAAAAAAATGAAGGCCATTCAAAAATTAAATAGATAACTTCTTTTGGGAGACACTTATCTCTAATTTTAACAATTCAGATACATGTGAAGTGTTATGGGTATATATAGGAGCTGGATTGGTATGTGCTTGTATGCAATTACAAAGGAATTTATCTTCCATTACTGAAACTAAAAAACAAATAATTTTTAATGTTGAATTTCAAAATTGTTAGACAAATTCAGAGTAACCAATACAAGAACAACAGCTTTGATCAGTATTAGGCACATATCATTTTTAATTTATTTTATAATAATTATTTTTTTTCAAATATAACATCTTAACAATTTTTCAATGTGTATGTTTTATTTTTCAAACCAAACATCTTAGCAATCTTTTAGTGTTTATAATTAATGGCATTACATGCAAGTGAAGACACAATAATAATAGAAAAGCAAATCAATAAACATGACACATTGTAAGTTGAAGAATATACGATAAGATTATGCATATTTTTACAATTATATAATTTTTTATCTATCAAATATTTATAATACTGAAAAAATATATCTTCATCTATTTATCTCTCAATTAAAATAGTTCAAAACACATATCACAACTTTGTGTCTCCAACATAACAACCCATGACATAGCTTTGAAAGTTGTTACCTCTATAAAAACAACACAAGGTAAAACTCTACAACAAAACACATTTTTAAAATACAAATATCAAATCAATTGATGATGAATTTTTTTAGTTACTACATTATATAATACCTTGCAGGGAATAAAGAATCAAAGGTTCAATGAAAGAGTGCACATGTATAACCTAAAAAGAGGTTAAAAAAGGTGAAAAACCCTTTCAATGATTGTGTAATTATAAAATTTAATAAAATAGAATATATTAATTATATTTATGTATTCAAACACATTAAAATTGAATTTTTCTTCATGGATAGGAGATTCTAAAAGACAATAAAATATAGACTTGCATTAGCTTGGGATTTTGAAGTGTTGGTTCATTTTATTGTTGTGTAGACTTGAATGTGGTTGTATTTACCCATTAAAATGTTGTTTACATGCTTAATTTACCTAATTTAAAATAAAATAATATGTGTTATACTATGTCTTAAATATAATAAATTTTGATGTAGAGTATCCATGTGATCTTTACCAATATAAAAACAATAAAGTATATTATGCTAGAAATGATTATATTACTATCAATTGAAACAATTTTTAATTTAATGTGTCTTATTGGATGTATTTGAAGGGGTTAGACTATAGATGTATAATAATTTTAAATTATTGATAGTGAACTTTAGCTTAGAATGATTAAATCTTATTTTGTTTGTTGTGATGGCCTGTACAAACATATAAATATGTATTAGTATGCATAGAAACAACTAATAATTTCATTATGATAAGAATATAGATGTTTTTTGATCCATGTTAAATTCCTATCAATGTCTATGAGAAAAAAGTTATGTAAAAACACGATTGCTTCAAAATATGATGAAGTTATGGTCAAGTTATAAGGATTCATTATGAACATGTATATGCATATGTATATTACAAAACTGGCAATACAAATGGTACATACATGTCTAATGTGTATAGTTACATGTGCCTAAGCATGTATTTTTTTTAATATATGTTTATATGAATCTTTATAAGATTTAAGGAAATGAAAATAAAAAATGCATCAAATTAAATGCATTATGTTTATATGTTCCAATATGAAACATAAATCAAAAGTGCATCAATGACCAATCTCGTAACATGTAAAACATTTTCTTATTAAATTTTCTTGTTATATTAATCATAATATAATATTGTTAATAAATGATTCCTTTCTTTTTAAACAAATTTTAGACATTTCAAATGAGGAGCTAAACCTACTTTTAAAAAACTATTGATTTTGGTGTTGAATAACTTATTATTTATTATACACAAAATGAAAGATATGCAAATGAAAGATACAGGAAAAAATAAGATTATAAAATAGAAAATATGGCATACTGCATTCAAGATCATTCCAAATAAATTTTGAAGGTGGCACTATAGTCTTTTTCTCATGTTGCCATTTAGTCAATGGCAGAGGAAAATCATTTGAGGCTACTTATTCAAGTCATGGGTTACAGGAGTTCAAATTTCATGTTTGTTTGGGGGAAAAGATATTATAATCCCTTCAATATAAACATAAATAAATTAGATGAAGTTATGTTTGAAGGGACCTTTGGAGATGATTTTTCAATTACCAACATGGTGTTCATTCATAATAATTCTCAAAATTGTGTTACAAATAAAAAATTTAAAATGAATTATGTTACATCGATTACATATATTTGAAATGGTAGTAAAAAAGATGCAAATAATTGGATAATCAAAATAACGTCTATCATCACATTCTTGGGAGAAAGAAAAAATCCATGCCATTAGCTATTAACCACTGTTTAGAAGGATGTAACTTTTCCATATGATTCTTTCAAGTGTATTTATTTATTATACACTATAATTATAGTAATAATCCTTATCATAAATTTCATACAAATAAATTCTAAATTATTTCAAATGTAGTTCAATTTATTTCAAAGTTATTGATTCTAATTTAGTAGTACTTTGATCTTGTTATGTGTAATTTGATTTATAGTTGGAGATACCTTGAAAGTATTGAATTATGTAAAAGTTTCAAAGCTAATCCCATTGCAAGTGGATATTCCATCAGTTTATCTTTAAATTTCCCAAGTTGATCCATGAGTAAAGTGGCACTTACTCATGAAGATCTTCACAATGAACAACAAACAATTTTCAAGTCTCTTTCTCATTAAATGTTTTTTCCGATGCCAAGTTACTTTGGACTCATGCAAAACTTAACAATCTAATGAGATTGTATTTTTAGTCCCTATGTTGCCTTTTTTATAAAATTAAATGGTTATCCATCAAATATTGCACATTATTTATGACTAAACAACCCTAGGAAACATCAAAAGAGATTCTATTAGTAGATGAACTAATTGCTTATTATGTTTTCATTCATAATTTATCCTATTAAATGGTGCCACATGTCCCAGTAATGGAAGATACTTCAAAATATCAATGATTGGTCTAAAGGCCTAAAAGGGTGCCTCATGTTCAAAATAGTCCAATCTATTCAAAATGATCTATTCCCAAATGGTTTTAAATAATCTATTTATTTGGAATATAGAAAAAATATTTGTGCAAAAAAATATTCTCCACTCCACTTTAATGGGTATAAGTCCAAATTATTCAAAATATACCACTTTAATCAAAATGATCTATGCCCAAATGGTTTGAAATAGTCTAATTTATTTGGAATATATAAAATTTATTTTTGGATAAAACCTTCTTCACTCCACTTTAGTTGGTATAAGTCTAAATTATTAGAAATATCCCAATTTATTCAAAATGATATATGCCAAAATGATTTTAAAAAGGCCAATTTATTTAGACTATAAAAAAATTATTTTTGAAAAAAATTCTCTCCACTCCACTTTAGTGGGTATAAGTCTATATTATTTGAAATAACCCAATTCATTTGAAATGATCTATGCCCAAATGGTTTGAAATAGTCCAATTTAATTGTACTATAGAAAGATTATTTTTGGACAAAATTTTCTCCACTCCATTTTAGTGGGTACAAGCCCATATTATTTGAAATAGTCAAATTAATTTGAAATTATCTATGTCCAAATGGTTTGAAACAGTCTAATTTATTTGGAATATCAAAAAATTATTTTTGGGGAAATTTTTATCCACTCCACTTTAGTAGGTATAAGTCCAAATTATTCAAAATAGTACTTTATTTAGGCTCAATAGTATCCTTATTTTTTCACTACCTCATTTAACCTATCTATAATTTCTATAGTGGAAGGTTGTTTCATAAGGAAATTTTTTTACTCTATGTGAGTTTAAATATGAGAAAAAACAGTTTTATTGGCTAAAGTATCTTCATGTGCAATTTCACCTTCCTTTTTCTTGGATATATCAAGTATATTTTTAGCTAAAGGTGTAAGAAGAATATTAGTATGTTTAGGAGAAAGTGGAGGAAAATTAGGATCCATTTGAGGAAGAGGGATAAAATATGGAAACAATAATGACATGTCAGAAATAAGAAACTATTAAGTGGTATTGATCACTAGTGTCTAAGGATTAAAAAAATATATAAAAAGATACATCTTATGGAATGAAAATACTAGGAGAACAAATAAATTATTCTCTTAACCCCTTTATCTTGGGCTTAAGAGGTTTATGAATAGGATTAGTTTCTGGATCATCTTTCGGTTCAATATCTTTTTTATCACTATAGTTTTTTTTCTCATACTTGATTCTTTTGATTTTCATTCCTATAATTATTATTTCTTATGGAAGCTTCCTAGTTATTCTTATTTTGGTAGTGGTTGAAAACTAACCTTATCTATATTGACCTAATTGCTTTTTAACCACTTCAATGGTGTATCAAGCACACCATGGCTTCTACTTATAATTAAAGTAGACTCTCTTTTGTCCTAGTCGAATTTGAGAAGTAGTTAAGACTCAATTTCCTCTTCCCAATAGATGGGATCTAATGTGTATTCATCATCTATTAGTTTTCTTAACACTTTTATAATGCTAAAAAATATGATATGTTTTAACAAGAACCATGATTAATATCTAATTCTCACATTATTGTCATTATTGTGGTCTATCAAAGAGTCCTCAAAGTGAGGTAAATGTTGATATAATGAGATGATAATATTTTGCACTAAACATCTTATATCAAAATACATTCTTCTCTTAAAATGGTCTTATGGTGACATGTGTCATTTCTTCCTCCACTAATTTTACCTTTGGTAATGTTAAATATGTGTATCTACCAATAGAAATGGGAAATTTTAATCCAATATTATGTTTTCTTACTGAAATATTATGAATTTAAACCATCTTACCAATTCCATCAAATCCCATTTATCATCCGCATACCTTAAGATCATATATGGTCCAATCTCACATTCATAAATTTGTATGTAGGTAAAAGTTGGGAATTGTACAAACTAAGTCCCCCATTTGGTAATCTTTACTGTTACTTATATTGATATTCTTGTTATGTAGGGATATTCTTCAAACATCTGAATCACAAATTATATAAATGCATCATTTACCCTAAAAAAATGATGAGCACTTTAGTTTAGAGTGAATTTGGATAAATTTCATATATCTTTGTAGTTTTAATGTCACCTATCATATTTAGCCCATCATATAATCTTCTTCTTGCTATAACATAGACAATGTAAGAAGTCGTGGAAAACTTTGAACTTGTCTTCACATATATCAATTGTTTATAAATGGAATCACTAATGATTTTACCCTAGTTGAAATATTTTTCATTTTTTTGAATGATCCAAATTTACCTATACATCCAAAGTTGAAAATTTATTATAGTTGGACTTTCCACTACTTTGTGTAGGAGTGTGATCCTATCATTGTCTTCAATTTTGAATTTAAACTTGGATAGTTTATTAGGAAGTATTATTGCAACATGTGTTGGTTTTGTTAACCTATTTTGAGCATGAATTGGTGTTATCATCCCAAAACTTTAGAGTAGAGGCAAGATTCAAATTAATAAATGACTCCCTATTTGTTATTTGAGTTGAATTGACAATGTGTTTAGGTTCTAAACATATAACAAACTCTACCTTTGATTTATTGACTTCTCTCTTATCATAATCATAGTTTTTGGGTATCATGAGAACTAAGTTCAAGAATTTAATCTATTAGGCTTTTATTCTTATTATATCTTTATAAATGAAGTGTATCCCAATGAGATAACACATTGGCTCTTTCATGCAAGACTATGGTATTTCATGCTCACCCAAAGTACATGGCTAGAGATCAATTCCCACAGGATTTATTTGCATAGTAACATTAACTTAGTCATATTATTTATGTTAAACATTTATTTAAATATATATTTTATAAAGGTAAATATATAATACTTTTATCATTAGAGTACTAAGCTCGATCATCATAATTACGTACATTAATGCCATTATAGTTCAGAGTTCTTACTTATAAAAAGAAATGATTAGTCTAGATTTCATACTAATTTCCATTCACTATATGCTCAACTCAACCTATCATAGATACACAACTTACCCATTCATATTAACATGAAGAAAATAATGTTTATAGTATTGTGTAACTCATATATTAAGCTTCAACAAAGTACTATCAAGAAAAATATGTCATCCTAGTGCTTTAAAATAGGGGTATTTATACTTGTTTATCCTTGAGTAAGTATTTACAAGATTAATGACATAATTAAATGAAAAAAAAACCAAACAAACTAAGAGTCATGGTACTCTATCAATTAACTTCTCTTAAGGACCCATGGCTTTGTGCCCCCTATATACTCACTCTATGCTAGATCCTTGCTTCCATGTGTTCATCTCATTATGGGCTGGTGTAAAATTTTTGATGGATAAGGTCTAGGTGACCCTTATGAATTGATTATTAATTTCTCCCACTTCCCATGTGCTCCCCAAGTCTTTTGATATTATTTTGAGTCATATTCTCTGAGGTTCCTCATGACCAATTCTCCCTTCATTGGGTCGTCTCATGTTGGTGCTTGTATGCCTTAGTTCTTTCAATCCTTGTATACATGATAATTTGCTTAAGTAGCCACAAGTATTATTTTTTATTGTTATTTCACATAAAGGTCTTATTGATTGTCATATTGGCCACAATATTGGATCCTTGCATAGAAGATTGAACAAATCTATATATGGAGTAATGAAATTGTAGATAAACTAAAATGGAGGAAAAAACTTGTCTTCACACAATAATATTGAAAAATATGACCTACTTGCATAGAATTGCATTAACTTGTCTAACCTTCTAAAGTAGAAAAGTGGGGTACATATAGGGAAAATTAGGGAAACATGATGAAGCTTCTAATTTTCCTACTTAGATAATTATATTAAAATGAAATTATCCTATGTGACCCTTTTATAACTAACCTAAGGAAGCTTAATTAACATAGAGTGGCCATAAGGCCATGTGGGAAAAACCCAATGGGAAAAAGAACTAAACTAACACCCCCTTTAGCAGAACTTAGGTGAGATGAGAATTGGGTCTCAATATTAAATTCATGATGAGATACCAAGTACATAGTGAAGAACCACCATAGGAGGAAGAACAAGGTGGAGTACTCATAACCCCAATGAGATCTCATAGATGAAAAAGTTTAGTCTCTATGAAGGGCTTGGTTAAAATATCTACAATCTACTTTGATGTTGGATAGTACTAAAGATCAATAACTTGTTTTTTTATAAGCTCTTTGATGAAGTAGATGTGAATCTCTATATGTTTGGTTCTTTGATGGTTAACCAGATTCCTACATATATGGTTAGTGTTTTTTTATCATAGTAGATGATTATTGGCTTATGAAACTAGATACAAAACTCAATGAGAATTCCTTGAATCTAGATTGCCTCAATGGTGGCACTGACATCCCCTCTATATTCTACATATATAGATGATAAACCAACTACATGTTGCTTCTTACTTGACCAACTTATTGGACCAAAACCAAGTGAGAAACTATATCCTAAAGTGGAATTTTGGCTATGAATAGCTCTATCCCAATATAAATCTATGTATTCAATCAAATCAACCTTTATTCCTACTTTATATTGTATCCCATAGTTGTGTGAACCTTGAATGCAGTGCAAAATCCACTTATCTTCTTTTTAATGCCATTCATGTGGCTTATGCATAAACTAAGAGACCATGCCAACTACATAATATATGTTAGGTCTAGTGTGTGTGAGATAGATAAGACTACCCATAAGTTATTGATATGGAGTTGCATCAACCAATGGTGTAGGACAATCAGCCTCAATCTTCACACCAAATAAGAAGGGAGTAAGAGTTGGCTTATAATATACCATGTTAAACCTTGAAATTAAATCAAGAGAATACTTGGATTATGATAAATTTATCCTAAAATCTAACTGAGTGATTTCAATCCCAAAAGGGTAATGCAACAATCCCATTTCTATCATTGAAAATCTATTTCAAAGGGTAGTTTTTACTACTAGATGGATGCTCATGATCTCTTTATAATTATCAGGTCATCCATATAGATAACTAAGATCACTAGAGAATCATCCTACCATAATATGTAGATATTCATATATGAGTGGCATTTGGTGAACTTGATTATGAGGAGAAAGGAGTCTATAGATAGATTTCTTGAGTCTATAGACCAAGGAGGAATCTTCCACAAAACCTTGTGGTTGCTCCATGTAGATCTCTTCTTTGAGGTCACCATGTATAAAATCACTCTTTACATCCATTTGGTGAACATCTCATTGATGTGTGACTTTGATGGCTAGAGTGAGTTTGATAGACATCATCTAGGCTATAGGAGCAAATGTCTCAATGTCTTCTATGCCAAGAACCTGAGAAAACCACTTTATAACCAGATGAGATTTTTACTTACTAACAAAACCATCTACACCATACTTAGTTTTATAAACCCATTTATAATGGACCAATTTTATTCCTTTAGAAAGAGGGACCAAGTCCCATGTTTTGTTCCTAATTAGGGAATGATACTCTTCCTGCATAGAAAAATCACATTCTATAATGTTAAATGCATCACAAATAATTTATAGATCTAAGGTAATGGTTAAGTAGACATGTGAAGTCCCATAAAATTTTGAATGTGTCCACCTTGTATCTAATGCATTTCCAACCCATTTCCTAGCACTTTGAAGTGTCTATTTGGCCAAAGTGGGATTGGAATTTTATGAGATTAGAGAATTGGGAGGTGAGTCATCATCATTTGAAGTGTGAGTGTAAGATGGAGGAGGAGAATCCTCAACACTGCTCTCATCACTTTAACTTGAATAAGAAGAAGAAGAGTCATCCTAATCATTAGGATGATTTTAAGGTGGATCCAATTAATTATATGAAGTAGAATCAATGTCTAGTGAGACTTTTGAAGAGCCTAGAGTGATAGTAGTGAGTTCAAGTAGGCCCTAAAAAAATTTACACTCCTTTCTATGAATAACTCATGATTTTTAGGATGGATAATCATGTATCCCTTAATAGCCTTTGCATACCCCACAAAGATCCAAGACTGACTCTGAAGGTCTATTACCTTACATTTCTTCTTGGGAACATGGGCCATTTTTTGGGGATGCAAACACTAAAAAGTGATCCAATGTGGGCTTGTGACCATCACAAGATTTAAAAAGAGTGATTCCTTTCAAGTCTTTATGTGGAATATGGTCCTAAATGTAACACACATAGTTGATTACTTTAGCCTAAAACTGAAGTGTAAGAGACTTTGATTGAAGCACGTAGTTGGGAATTTACTTCAAGGAATGGTTCTTACATTTGGCCACATGATTCTACTAATGACTATATGGACCTATTTGTTGTATCTAAATCCCCTTTGATGTGTAAAATTTCTCAAACCTATTGTTTACATAACCCCCACCATTATTAGTCCTTAATATTTTGATGGAACAATCTGATTACTTCTCCACAACTGCCTTGAAGTCCTTGAAGTGATCAAAGACCTTAGACTTTGTTTTGAGAAAAGACACCTAGGTGTATCTTAAAAATTCATTTATGAATGTGAGCATGTATCTGGTCCTATTGAATGAAGGTTTTGGAAATGGACCTTCTATGTCACTATGGATAATTTCTAGCTTTTGTTCAACTCTCGTTACTTTTCCCTTATAATATTTATCTTATGGATGCTTACCAAGAATTCATCCATTTCATAGGTCATCCAAGAATTTGACTTTAGGAAACCTTAATACCATATCTTGATGACTTAGTTTCTCTAGGTAATGATAGTTTGAATGGCCAAACCATTCATGCTATAGTTTTCTCATTCCATCTACATGAGTAAGCAATGTAGTTGAGGGTTGATCTAGGGCAAATTATGAGAAGGTATACAATGTAGATTAATGATTGGCCTTACTATAAGCCACTACGATGTCACTACATAGCTCCTTGATAACCACTAAGTTAGATGTGAACTTAACTCACTTCCTTGAGCCTATATGAATGATTTAGTACACTGATAAAACATTGGTGCATAGTGAAGGAACACACATAACATCATTTAAGGTCCTATCACTTACTTCAACCAATCCTTTACCATTGAGTTCTACCAAAGTGTCATCATCCATGAGAGTTGATAGCACATAACATGGATCTATTTATGAAAATATACCTTTGAGGAGGTCATATGATAGGAAGCACCTAAGTTAATAACCCAAGATGAAGGCTAAGAAGTTATTGGAATAAGTTTCTTACCCTTGTTTTTACACTTTTTTTAACTTTAGCCTTTGAAATATCTTATGCAAACATGTTCTAAGTTAAGGATTCAAGAACACTGATGTTATTATTCTCAAGCATGTTAGTCAAGGTGTGAATCCTCTTTTTCATGCACTGAGATTCATCATGCCCAAGTTTCTTACAAAAGTTACATTTGAGTTTCTCCCTCATAGGTTTCCTGCTTGAGGAGGACTCATTTTATGATGCCTTAGGTTTGGCATCTAATTTTTTATTCTTATCATGCTCATGATCTGGTTTAGACTATTTATTATTCTATTTGTCACTACTAAAAGGCTTCTTTTTATCCCGATTGATAACCAAGGCATGTGATTTTTAAGACTTTAGTGCACCCATTTAAACTATCTTATCTTACTCTAGAGTTATATTGACAATAGATTCATCAAATGATGGAATTTTCCAAGTGGATCAAAGTTCACATTCAGTACCATGAAATGTAAATATGAATACTGAATAGTCATGACCCAGTTTTGCAAGCCCAGATGAATCAATTGGTCATCTAATCTATCAACTACACATTTTTTCAAATATAGTCTCAGTGATTTAAACTTTGTAAATAAGTCTTGTATGGTGTCATGGTCACATGGGGTCAATGTGATGAGTTCATTCTCTAGCTCATGATCCCTCATGATATCCTACACTCCAAAAATCTTATCTAGGATGATCCAGACATCGTTAAAAGTTTTTGAAAATTCAACATGAAATATGAGGTCAAGAGACATTGATAGGCATAAGAACCCATATGAATCATCACATCTATTGTACTATTTAACCTTTATGCATCTATATATGGCTCAAATTTCTCACCCATAGTGATTTGATATTCCTTTACCTCTTAAGGTGAGATGCATTTTAGAATTTTAGTCAAGATAGTTAAATGGTTTGAGTGTTTGAATCAAGTTTAGATCTATTAGTGTAGATTAGATTTAGATAATTTAAAGAATTGAGATGAAAACAAAGAATAGATTGCACATAGTATAAGTACCCCCTTAAACTATCAACAAGACCCACTCTTAAATTACAATGTAACACATGCTCAATATTAGACATTGGAAACCACCAAGAATGTATCTATGAGCAATTAGTGTGAGAGAGTACAAGAGGGATGTTAGGCAGAGTCAATAATACATTTAAAAAAGGTACAAAATGTTTAATGTGAGTTTTAAGCTATTACACCATGAACAAATAGATGTTACAAATCACCTAAAATAATACCACCAATACATAAACATTAAAAAAAATGCACTTTCAGAAAAAAAATAGCACCCAAAATGGAGCTATAGATTAAAAGTTATGGCACTTAAAAGTTCTTACTTCTACACATTCCTAGACCCTTTCCAAAAATGGGATTTTTTTTCACACTTGTGATTTTTTAAAAAAAATAAAATAAAATGGCAAAAAAACCTAGAAGTAGAGGTAGCCCACAACTTTGAGTAGTAATGACCCTTCAAAAGTCTAGGTCAGTCTCAGAAGAGTAATCAAACTTTCCAAACTACTTTGTTGAATGGAAGAAGGCAATAGTGGTACCACAAAATTTTGAGTTGGTCTTTCATAGTGTACTTCAAAGTTTTAGACCTAATCTACTTAACTTCTAAAAGTAATCACCCTTTGAGATCTCGAGTAATCAATAATAGACCCCCAAAAGTTTGAGTTGGTTGAGTGAATTATTATTCAGATTTGTAAACCTACTTTGCTTGAGGTAGGTGAAGTTACAAGTAATGACCCCTATAAGTCTAAAGGTATCTATGATAATGTAATCTGATTTTTGGCACCTTGATTACTTAACATCAAAAAAATTCAAGTAAATCAACTCCATAAGTTTGATTTCTTCTACAATCAAGTAAGTAGACTTATCAAACAACTCAACTTAGAAAAGTGAAGTTTCTCATCAATGTTTGATTTGGTCTTCTGACTAAGTAACAACCCTTCAAAAGTCTAGATTGGTTAGTGGACTCTCCAGTGCATGCAATATGAGGTAGATAAAAGGTAGATATGAAGTAATGACCACCTATATACTTGAGTAACATAGAGGTATGATTGGAATAAAGGCACATAAATCAAGGCAAGCCAAAAATGCTAAAAATATTTTAGTGATAGAAATTCTACAAGACACCCATTTGAGATTTTACTATGAGGAAGAATACCCAGAAGGGATTTTTACACAACACAGGACATATTGATTTTTGTAGAAAATAAAAAAATGGGGCCTTGGCATGACAAAAAGAAAGAAAAAATGACTAATCTAGAACTAGGTTATGTTTATATTCAATTTAAGGGTTTTGACACCTTCTAAAACCATTGGCACATTCATTTTTGAGATCTAAATATCTAGTATAATTTTTTTCATGAATTTTTTAAGGAATCCCATCAAACCCTTCTTTATGTTAGAATAGCAAATGTATGCAAGATTTCACCACAAAGATTGTTATAATATTGGAAAAAATGGCTCTGATACCATGTCAAATTGGTCATGATCTTCAATCCCTACATAGAATATTGAGAAAATCTATGTATGGAGCAATGAAATCATAGATAAATTTCAAAAGAGGAATAAACTTGTCTTCACACAACAATATTGAAAATATGACCTACTTACATAAAATTGCATTAACCTATGTAACCTTCCAAAGTGTAAAAGTGGGGTACATATATGGAAATTTAGGGCAACATGAGGAAGCCTTTAATTTTCCTAATTAGATAATTATATTAAACTAAAATTAGCATATTTAATCCTTGTATAACTAACCTAAGAGAGCTTAATTGACATAGAATGGCCATAAGGTTGTGTAGGAAAAATCTAATGGGAAAAAACACTACACTAATAGTGGTGAATATATCCCTTATTTGTGTAATCAATTTGGGTCTCTTGGTCTTTTTTATCTCTTATTTTCCCTATTTTTTTCACCCCCAATGGTCATGAGTCATGTCCTCCTACTCATAGGGGCCCCTAACCTATTTTGCCTACTCTTAACTCTTATTTTATACCTTAGGACACTAATGCCCATATTCAAACAATAGGGCCACATGAAACTAATGTTATCCTTTTGGTGTTAGCATCCAATAGTCATTTTATTTTGTGTTTTTGGTCTTAACCTTCTCTTGAGCCTTCTCTTATGTTTTTATCCCTATTTTACATCTTGTCAGCTAGTGAACAAGGTCTTACATTCAAATCAAAGTTATTTTTATATAAATATCATCACAAACCATTTTATATCTAGAAGTTACTATATTAACACATAATTACATAACATCAATCAATAATACAACTCAATACACTACATATTACTCAGCTATCAAATCTAGACTTACATGTTTGATCAAAGAAAGGCCTAAGCAAAAGTCATTTTGCTATACCATGTATGTTGATTATGCACATTACCTAAGGGATATGTACATGTGATTTGAGACCCTTATCATTGGGGTTAATGTATCTAATAACTAGAGAAATAGGGGTTCTTCTCTATGTGATTGTAATCTCTCACAACCTAATTTATCATTTATTTCATATTAGATCCAATTTATTTTCACATGTGAATGTATTCATTAGCATTTCAAAATATATTCAGGAAAAACAATGACACGTGAGCTTTCAGATGTCATAGAATCACCTACACATCCTTCAAAATCTCCCACAACTTTGCTAAAATTTTCAAACATATCCTCCAAGAAAGACACTAGTGCTTTAAAAGACGCTAGAGCCACTTGGTGTTAATTTCCTTATAATGACACTATTTTCCAAAGTTTTATTTCAACTATAGCCATGGAATGAAAGATATATGACTAATATTCAAGCCTATTTCAACCTCTTAAGTCACATTAATACTTGGTTTGCAATAAATAAGTAAAATTTATTTACATCCTTTATATTTTGGGATAATTTGGTAAAATCCATTACTTTCTATATTTATTTCAATTTATTACTAAACTTATACCTTTAACAACCTAAGATTTACATCTACTAAGTCCTAAAATGTTAAAAATTTGGTGAACCTGACTTACATAAAATATTTCTTTAAACCCTAGTTTAGCCTAAGTTTTACCTTATTTATTTTTTGTGAACTAAATTAGGGTTACAAAATTCTATTTTTTAATATTTTTTTCCAAACAACCCTCATAAAACCTTAGATCCACATACTAGGTCATATATTCAAATACTAGCCTTTAAGAATTCATACAGAATCTTGATTTTTCTCTATACATTAGGCTAAATATTTCCAATAGTCGAACATATATTTAAGTTAGATTAAATTATACCTATCATGTGTTTATTATTAATTATTTACATTATCTTCTTTGGTAAGTTTAAGATGAAATCCAAAAAACCTCTTACCCCTCACCCAATTGATGAATTTCTATTTTTTTCTCATAATTATAATAATGAATGGACAAATTTTCAATATTTCACATTATCACATGATAATGATTTTATTTATAATGATGATCATGATGATTATTATTGTAATGATGGATATGAGTATTATTATGAGCATGACAATGAAATCATTGATGAGAATATACTAGATGTATATTTTTCTCTTTCCTCTCATCTTACACCTCAAAATCAAACTAATCATATAATTTCAAAAGAAGATCTTGATGGTAGTGCCTTATTCAAATGTGACCATATGTTTTCAAGTAGTTTCAATACCTACTTATTAAAACTAAATCATAATAACTACAATATGCAAAATCTACTTTTCAATTATTCAAGTAACATAAAAAAGAGCAATGCATCTTCTTTACCCTTCTCATTTCAATTTGAAAAAAAATTTACAAATTATATTACACCTTTTACCAATGCACAAACTAAAGTAGACACAATTTTTTTTCACCTTCTTTTACATTCCAAGCTCAATGCAATGATTGTTTCCAAAAATTTTATAATGTAATTATCTCTAACTCTTCTCCTACATGTCATAATATGACAAATGAAAACATGATTCCTACTTTTTATACCCTTGACTCCAAGATTGAAAGTAATAATCATACATTCACTCCACACATAGATAGTAAATAAAAGCATTGAATTACACATAAACATGATGATTTATTACATAGTAGTAAAAATTTTAAATATTCCCCCCCTCTCTCTCTCTCAGTGAGCATGTGAATGTTACTTATTCTACTCTTACTTCTACAAGTGGATTAAACTCTAACTTTGATGAACCTTTGAATAATTATGATTACTATTATTTTTGTGAAGAATAAATTGAGTCTAAACCTTCTAGTTATCTCCATATTTCACCTATTTCTCATGTTCAAACTATTGTTAGGTCAAATTATAAAACACACACACACACACACACACACACACACACACACACACACACACACACACACACACACACACACACACACACACATTATTATGTTCATAGTTTACATAACCTACATTCACATGATAATAAAGTATCTTCTAGTCTATTAACATGTGATACTTATTTGAAAATTAACAAAATAAGACATAAATGAACTCAACCCTAACTACTATAGTAGAACTTGTTTATCAACCTAACCTCCATGAGAGTGATAGTCCATTTCCCTCTCACTAGGTCCAATCTACCACCCCTCTAAAGGTTACAAAGAGAAAACCAATCCTCCTTAAAAAAAGGTCCCTAATGTAGTGTACCGATGGCTAAGATAAATAAAAAAACAAAAGAGTTAAATTAACCCCTTGATGATGATAAAATACCTTCACAAGAGGTAATATCCTTGACACATGTTGTAGGTGCTTTAGAAAAAAAATCATACCATCTCACATTGGAGATTGAATCATACCACTCTGGGGATGATTCCAATGCCATCCATGGAAATCCTATTTCATGCAGAATCTTCTCTAAAAAGTTGCCACTCAACTTTCAGATACCAGTGTTACCAAAATTTTATGGGCATGAATACCCATACTTATACCTTTGCATTTATGGGAAAACCATGGTATACATCACCAAGAAGTTGACTCTACTATCCTAAAGTCCCTATAAGGTAAGGCACTAAAATTGGTTTTATCATGCACTCCTTAGTTGTTTACTACATACATATGATGAGTTATAATCAGTCTTTCTTAGGCACTACATATAGAATAAGGGACTTCGAGTCACATATTAGAGGTTGTCTTCACTACACTAGGGTGAGACAAAACTAATAACTGAATACATTCTAATATTCAAGTCATTTATGCATTAGTTGATTTACCAGCCAATAGATTTAGAGGTATAATACATCTTTGTTAGAGGCCTCATTTTTCCTCTTAAGGATAAATAATTATATCAGACATCTAAATCATTCCAAAATCTATGTAAACTCATTATAACATTAGAGATAGAGTTGGAACTAGTTACAAATTTAGGGGAATATTTCGATTTAGGTTTCCTAGAGACACAATCATATAATATGGTACAATAACCTACTCCACTATTAATTAAGAAACATGTGGAATAGAAAAAACCAATAAATATACCTAGTAAGGGAAAATAACCACTTTATAGACCATATCCTATAATGAGTAGATAACAAGACACAAAAAAAGTTTTATACAAATTTTAAACAAAGATAGGCCTCATGGTATCTCTCTTACATTATTAGATAAGGATATGATTACACTTCCTCCTACTCATCATTATCCAACACACTATTTGAACAAAATTCAAAATAAACCATATTATAATTTTCATAAGATAAATGGAAATTTAAAAAAAAAACTATTATGCACTCTGAGATTGTATTGACCATTATATTGATAGAGGAATTATAACATTCACATAAGGGGTAGTGATATCTCAATCTCCTAGATCACACTCTTCTATGATCGAATTATCCCAAGACATTACCTTTAAGGAGCCATTTGTTACTTGTTATTTGAGCCATCTGGTTTTTAGGACACCTACTTATGAGAGATATCATGTACCATATATTCATTAAAGATGGAAGCCATTTCATAGAGATCAGAGCATAGTCTCAGTTTACCCATCAATTTAGATATTTGGCAATAATCATAAAGATCATAACACACTTTTAGTTCACCCACTAATTAAGATATTTGGAAATAATCAAATATATCAAAGCATAGTTTAAATTTGACCACCAATCAATATATTTGATAGAGATCATAGATATCAATGTACAGTTTCAATACAATAGCCAATCAAGCTCTTTGCTTTAGAGTATACACACCTAGATACTAGTAGTGTACCACACACAATATCAATTCAAGAATCTACTTCTACATTAACAAAACATGTGATGTATGGTCACTTATTCACCATGCCATCTAAGTTTAGATAGTGCATATCATAATTACATGATCCACATGTAGATATCCTATAAGACTCCTATAACACCCATACTAATAACTAACATTCCTAGTCCACTATATATGTCTACATAAACATTTATAAATAGATAAACAATTCATTACCATTATTAAAGAAAATAACATATTCCCATATCACCATTTAAAATAATGAAAAAAATCAAACACATGTAAAAATAAATAATGTAATAAATCAAGATACAAATATACATAGTGCCCATATAACAATAAACAACCATATATATTTATAACATAAATCATAGTTTCAAAACAATATTTTAAATCACTCAATAATGTGGCCTTGGTCACTAGGACCAACCCCCTCACTCTCATTCTTTGATGCACCCATATCGGAATTGGAGGCCCCACTATCCCTCTATGACCTTGATTAAGGCCTGTATTTATTCTTTCTCTCTCCCATAACACACCTAACATGACTAAAAAATTTGCATTTTCTCACTATATACATATATATTCATCTACTATTTATCTACTTTACCCACCTAGAGCATCAAGTGTAGTCATATTTCATCTCTATAATTTTGTAATGCCTCATCCCTATCAGTATTTAATCACTTATATGTCATACTATATATGGCTACTCAATCAATCAAATTATCATCAACACTAGTAACATTAATGGACCTCTCCACTAATCCAATATCCACAACATCATCATGGATATGCCACATCATTACTTAGAGTGCAAACTCAATGATAGTATCTCAATACTCATCATCATATGAACCTATGCATACTAACATAATTTATTAGATACCTACCTTAGTAAATAAGTATCTACGTAAATAATATATATATAAGCATACAATGTAACCTACCATTAATAACCTTAATAGGCTTAATATTTAGTAGATCCTCGACAATGATCCCACCTCTTAGGAATAGAGGTACCCATATATGTTCCCTCCACCATGTTATGTAAGAATCAGTCACTTTTACATCATCCACATATAGTTTATCAATCATCAACTCCTACTCTATCAATGGAATCAGAGCTAAATCTATATTTGATGGTCTCTACCTACTCCCTATCCTCATTAGAGCATGAAAAAATATCAACAACACCATTGGCACTAGTGGCACATCTTAAGTACCACAACTATCAAATCACTCACTCAAATTAAAACTTATTGAATACATTGACCCAATAGTCATGTAATCAATAGTCAGTCACACCAATCTCATCTAAAAATCATCTTTGAGACATCCCTCATATACCTTGTATGGAATCTAGATAATGTATATATCTATCAACCTGTCAAGCACCTATTAACATTACATTGTGCTCTTCCTTGGCATGTGGGTCATACTAGTTCATCTCTATGAAAATGGTGAGGGTGATCCCAATAATCCCATCAAGGAAACACTGGCATATTGACTATTATATGCTCATAAGCCTATTAATGAAATAGTGTGGTAGACCCAATACCACCTGAACACATATCTTAATTGACATGATACAAATTCAAATAGAGGTGGGCTAACATAGTGTGACCCCACAAGTACATGGTGCCATGTTACTTTATATCCTATACTATCCCATGCATCTTATATTATATATATACTCCACTCTCATCCATAGTAACAAATAAAGCCAACATATTCACTAAGAAATTTTGCAAATACAAAACATTCACTGTGATAATCAATGATAATAAAATATCATTGTAATTCCTTACCTAATGAGTACCCATGGACATCATGTAAAACTACCTCATAACCTAATCTATAGCTTCGTCAATAATATCCTCCTTTATCATTTATCTCTAACTAGTAA
Source organism: Torreya grandis (assembly GCA_037957365.1). NCBI lineage: Eukaryota > Viridiplantae > Streptophyta > Pinopsida > Cupressales > Taxaceae > Torreya > Torreya grandis. Next base: position 615,568 of record JARHVA010002540.1, on the reverse strand, counting down.
TCGATAGACTAATAATCCTATAGAAATCTTCAAGGTGATAGTCATCTCCCCAATAGGTAGCCAAAATGTATTGGTATCTATGTACCACCTCTCACACAATGTTGTCATCATATTTTTCTCTAAGGGCATTAGATTTAATGATACCATGTGACCCAGACTAGCTCTATCTAGCATATACATATCCTCATCTATCAAGGGTAATCCACATAATATCTCCATCATCTAAAGACTTTGGAACTATCTTATGCACACATATGCTTGTAAAAAATAACCAAATCCAACATTAACATCACAAAATATCAAATAAATAAACACAAAAGTCAAAAGCCACCATTCAACAACAATAAACACCACAAACTAGGCCTAGTGGACACTATCATTGCATATGGGATAGTAGTGTCATACCCAAGACACTTGTGCCATGTCCTAGACACTAGAATTGTATATGGGATAGTATAATCATAGCTAGGACACTATCACCATTATCAGGGTAGTAGGGCCACATTTCTAAAAATGACCCCAAACTACCATATTTTCATTGAAATAATAAAAATGCATTAAATGTGTGAAAACCAAGGAAAATAATAATTTCTTTACTAGAGTAACCTCATCCCTAAACTGGATAAGTGATTCCACCTCCTCATACCATGTCACACCCACTCCTCATCTCCTCAACATACTCTCTAGCTTAGAGCAAATAATCACTACCAAATCAAATGATTCAAATGAGTTTTCAAATAGATAAACTATCTTATTTAAGTCAAATTTTAAAAAAATGCCACTTTAATAAGGTTGACCTTGTGCACAAATTTCACCAACTAATACCAAATTATTTAAAATGTGATATCTAGAGAATCATAAATTTGATTTGTGATCCATTTCCTATGCATAGGAATTGACCTTAATGTACCTTTCCCTATATTAGTTACACTAATATACCAATCACATTCAACTCCAAAAAATGACAACCAATATTCCCTTATCAAACTCAATATATACCAAATATCTATCCTATTATTTATGTAAATAACTGACTCCATCATAATTAACAAAATATTCAAACCTAAAAAATTCACCCCATCTAAATATCACCATCATACCAGTCAATAAAAATTTTGGTTAGACATTCTTACCATAGTCTTAGTTTTCTCACAAAAATTGGGGTGAATATAAACACATATTGGTTTAGATACACACTCACATAGACATATGTATTGGTTTATATATATATATATATATATATATATATATACAGATATATATATATATATATATACATATATATATATATATATATATATACATATATATATATATATATATATACATATATATATATATATATATATACATATATATATATGTAGACACACAAACCTACACAAATATATAGTTTGACTTAGATATACATATATTTTGACACAAGTTTATTTAGATATACATATTTAGACATACATATTTACTTAGATATATAATTTGATTTAGATATAAATATATTCAAATACATAGTTACATTACTTAGATATCAAATTTAGGGGCATATGCAAGGCACATGTCCTTCATCCTATAGGGATTCACTAGATCATATAAATAGAATGGTAAGTTTTGTCATTTTTAATGTTCATATTTCCATGTTACACTCAAATCATCAACAAGATTCCACATTGATTTCACCAATTTGGGTCACATGAATGTTTATAGTGGTTGATCCATAACCTTCCACTAAACCTAGATTATGGAATCTATGTGATACTTTTGACCTCTAGTTTCAATTTACATACTCAAATTTAGTTTAGATATCAAAGTGGGGGAAATTAGGACTTATTTCTCCAAATATTTAGTTTATAGACTTAGATCTAGTACACATATCATAGTGAATAAATTAGGCCTAATTTGTCCACATTTTTAGTTTACATACTTAGGTTCAATCCAAATATCAATGTGGGGAAAAATAATGTTTTATTCCTCATAATTTAGTTCACTATTCATATTTAGTATAGAGGGAACCTACATTATGTATTTCTTCTTCACATACTTTATTTCAACTCCCATCCACTTATTTGGATAAAAGGTGGGCCGTGTCTAGAGCACATCTACATAGGTAAGCACAAGTACGCATTCCTCTTTTTATTTTACTCAAGTAATTTCATTTCATTTCAATAATATAATAAAAGGGGGCAAATATATACACCCTAATTTGGTCAAAAAACCATAAGTACTATGTTTTTTGTTTCTCTTTCACATGAAAGACTCAATAACGAATATAGTCCTTATTCACATAGTCATTTTGGGTCTTTTAGTCTATCTTATGTCTTGTTTTCCCTATTTCTTACACCCACAGTGGTATTGACTCATCTCCTCCCAGTCATGAGGGCCCCTATCCTATTCTTCTTGGTCTTAAGTCTATTTTTGGACCTTAGGACACTAGCGCCCTTATCTAGATAGTAGTGTCACATGGCACTAGTGTCCACCTTTTATCATTAGTGTCCAATCATCATTTTCTTCTATGTTTTGGGTCTTAACCCTCCCTTATGCTTTCTATTATGTTTTTGAATCCTTGTTCTACATATTTTTATACATAAAACAAGGTCTTAAATTCAAATCAATTTCCTTATATATAAAGAACCTCACAAGGCATTTTAAATCTAACACTTAATATCTTAGCACATAATTACATAGAATCAATCAATAGTATAGCTTAATACACTGTATATTACTCAACTATCACATATAGAATATCATGCCTGATTAAATAAGAGCCCAAGTGAAAGTAATTATTTTATACCATGTACATTTATTATTCATGTTTCCTAAGGGATAACTACATGTGATCTAATACCCCTAGTATCGGGTTTAATGTAGGTAGCAACTAAGAAAATAGGGGTTATGCTTCACATGATCATAATATCTAAAAATCTAGTTTTTTCCTTTATTTTGCATTTGATATAGTTGTTTCTTGTGTGTAGGTATTCATTCCGATTTCAAAATATATTCTAACAAAATAGTGACATAGATGAGCTTCTAAAAGTCATATAATCACCTACATGTCCCTCAAACTCTCCCACAACTTTCTTAAAAGTTTGAGACAACTCCTTCAAGAAAGAAACTAATGCCATAATTAGACACTAGCACCACATGCCAGTATTGTCCTCATAAGGATGCTACTATATGAAGTCTAATTTCAACTACAATCATAAAACAAAATATGTATAACTAATCCTCAAGCCTATTTCAACCTCCTGAGTCACAAAAATATCTATTTAGTTCTAGATAAGTATATTTTCTTTACATCCATACTATTTAAGGAATAACTAGTCAAATCTATTATTTGTTTTATTTATTTAAATTTATTATTATACTCATCCCTTTAATAACCTAGGATTTACATCTACTAAGTCCTAAAAATTTAAAACAATTGGCCATTTTTTGTAAAATTTGTTTAGTAGGAGAATGCACTAAACTTTTTGTCTTACCTTTCGATGCTTATTTTTTAAGTTTACTAACCATTATCATGTCATCCTCCATGTCTCTGCATAATGTTTGAGTTATGTTCAATTCATCTACTCTGGCCCTTCTCAACTAATAACTCACTTCTAGCAATTGAGAATTCATAAAAATTATTTTAGATTATCATCTATTAGGTTAGCAGTTACTATTATTTTATGAAGTAGTTTATTTAATTTAACTATAAAATATCTCATGTGTTCATAAATGTCTTTATTTATTTGAGTGAGTTGAGCCAATAATTCATGTGCATCTTCTATTAGTTTGAATCGACTTTCAAATTTAGTCTTCATATCATTCCAATTGGTAATATCTCCTAGAAGAAGATGGTAAAACTAATTTGCAGCTCCATTATAAAGATCCTAAATGAATATTCTAACTTCAATATCATCATATTCAACACCTAAAATCCCATATGAAACTGATAAAACAATAGTATATTTCTCTATATGTTGTTTACCATCACCTAAAAATTTTGAGAAATTATTTCTTAAACCTTTTAGAATTTCATGTAATTGTATTAAAGCCATCAGACCAATCACATTACCCCATGGTTAAGCCATCAATGGAAATAGTGATTGTAATGGAATAATAATTCTTGATAAGACAATATCTTAGCATATTATTGTTCCTCCTTGTGACCATTTACATTTATTTGGATTCATGGGAAGATTTACGACTTTCTTGAGTTTACTCTTACGTTCATAATTTAACTTGAAATCAAACGTTTCTTATAACTAATAAAAGTGATCAATTTTATACTTTGATTAAATAGGTATATTAAAACATAAAAATACTACTATTCTTGAGGTGTAATTTGAATTTGAAGAGCTCTTTGAGCTAGTCTCCTTTATCATGTTCTTCATGCATCTATTTATTCAGTGCTTTATTCTATCTTCTTATTCTTCCAATATTTCAATAACTCTTTGAAATTATGTTGATCTAGTTCTATCATTCCATGCAAATTCTCTCAAATCTAATGAGTTATTAGCTTGTGTTTCAGTTAATTAATCAATATTCAATTGAAGTATTGGTACTTGAACTACTTGGATGGTCACTAGAATGATTTATTACTATAACTCTTCTTTGGGTGGGTATACAAATTGATTTTATAACTTGTCTTCTTAAAATAATTTATATAGTTATATGAACGACGGTATCACATTCTTCTTCTTTATTTGTTTCTCTAGTCATAGTCTAAAAATGAATATGACTTATTATTTTCTCCCAGGTAAGTTGATGAAAAGTTGAGGCCAAATCTTCTTCTACAACTTCTATCCAACTTAATCCAAGTTAACAGTCTAGATTTTGAAGAGCTATAATTGTCATATGTGATGTTTTCTGATTTTTAGTTGTTTGATGAGATTTACATTATTGGATCATTTCAACCCTTTTTTCATGATCAAATTATTGATTCAATATTGCCAGCATAAATTGAAACTAAACTACATATGATTTTTCAGAATCTCAATCAACTTATCTAATATGTGAAAGAATATTTAACTATTTAGATTTTTCCAAATCCATGTTAGGTTGATATAAAGGTCCTTGAGTTGATGGCAAAGTCATATGGAAAAAATGTTAGAATGTTGTTTTCATAGGAATTGATGAAATGTGCCCCATAGAGAGCACCAAAAACTATTTGAGTAAAAATTTGTTAGAGGATAAATTTGAGTTATTCAATCAATATTTTTAGGATACAGTCACTCTCCTATTAGTAGGTAAACATAATTTCATTGAAAAAAAATGATCACTAAAAAATAAATTATATACAACAAAAATGGTGTTTTTCATGAGTTTCCTTCTTTTAACCTAAAAGTACAAAAAGGTGGTAGAAAGGAAAAAATGAAGAAATATATGGAAAAGGATATGTGTAAAAAGATAACAAGTTGGAAAACTTAGTGGGTTATACTTGAAAACTTATTAAAGTCGTGAAAGGAAAATATGATTTTACTAAGAGGAAATCTCTTTCATTCAATGGGTAACAAAGACATAATATGTTTATAATAAAAACAACATATTATAGACACTCTTTTTTGGCCACATCCTTATCTAAAGTGGATTTTAGTTTGATTTCTACCAAACTATGAAATTCAAGCCTAAGAATCATTGAACATCCCAAATTCATCTACACATTGGACATAAATGCCCAAAATTACATTGAATCATCCCTAATTGTGGTATTACCCTATATTGATAAAATCTCATAGATTCATCCCCAGATAAGTTGTGCTCTACTAAACTGACATTTTAGACCAATTAAGTAGGGCACTTGATCAAATTATTAAAATGATCAAAATCTTAAGAAAAATTAATTAAATAATCAAATCAAATGCTTAATTAAATAATCCATTTTGAATGAGTCAAAATATAATTTTTGTAAACCAAAATTTAATAAATATCAAAGGAAAATGAGGTCATGGTCACATCATCATCCTCAAAGTCAAGAATTTCAAAATATAAACATAAATTCCTTACAAAGAAGAAATGTTGAGCCATGCCTCCATAATTGCATAACTAAGGACATTAATTATTGTATTTGGCCTCCAAAGGTTAACCTAAGGTTATCCTATACCTAACTACACCTCGGTTGGGGTTAGTTTTAAGCATAGAAATATAAGTCCTCACACTCACTTCTAAAAAACTTTCTTCTGTAGTGTTATAATGTCAAATTGAATAAGAGAAGCTTAATTATCCATGCATGCCAAATCCAAAACCATAATGGACAAAGGGGAGGTGATTCCCACATTGCAAGATAACCATTGAAGGCTATAATTTGGACACAATATGAGCAAGAAAAATACTATTTAACAAGTGATTTGGAGCTACAAGGAAGGTGAAATTCATTATTTTTTTCACATTTTAGTTTTGTTTCATTTGGTTTTGTTATCATCAAGCTCCCCCTAGTATATAGGCTTGTGAATGCTTGGTCTCAATCTTTTTTTAGATGTTTGATTTTAATAATGAGAGACTAATGCATATTTTATCTTAGATTCCTATTGCATGCATAATGGAATGCTTTGTGGGACCACACACACCATTATCATTGTAGGATCTAATAAACACTCCTTAAACTTTGTTTTTATCATTTTTTACTTAACTTTTCCATGATTTGTCTTTTCCTACATAATTGTGAATTCATATATTATGTAATTGTGAATTCAGAGATAAAACCTATGAATTCATTATACTAAATTTAAAAATGTTCCCATAAAATCTCGAAATTACCTCTATTTAAAATTAAACCTACAAAACTATAAATTTGAAACACTATTTTATGAATTTGAGGGATAAACTGTAAAATCATCTTACAATCTTTACTACTTTTACTTTGACTTGTCTACATATTTTTGAGCTCAAAGATATTAATTATAAAATCTTAGTCAAAAACTACAAAATCATTTCTATGATGTTACTATGGTTTTTACAAGTTTCTAGAAACCTATGAAATTATTTTGAATTTGTAGATGTGAATTTGTCTAGAAATAATTAAATCAAGAAGGATGATCATGAAATTGGTGAGAACTATGAATTCATCAAAAACAACTATGAATTCATCAAATACAACTATGAAATCATCCATAAGAGTTGCGTTATTTTTCAAAAACTATGAAATTACTCTATAAGGTTTTCTATGTTTTTTTGTTATTTGTGTTTTTATTTTCTTATAATTTCAAAAATTTCACTTGATTGTGCAACTATGAAATCATTGCAGAGATTAGTTTCTCATAATTTTTTATTCTAATTTTCTAACTTGTAGGATGTTCATTAATTAATCATTCAAAAATCAACCCACAAATGCTTTTTATAGGGAATTAAGTGAAAAAGAGGAGCTTTTAACATTAACTAGACAATTTCACACTTTATTTGGTGCTTTAAAACCTTGCAAACAACTTTCAAAGTTGTAAAAAATATAAACTTCATTCATATTTCAAATGGTGCTCTTTAAAAAACACAATAGGCTTAGATATCTTAAGAGAACTTTATTTTTTGTTCTTTATTTATCACTTAGTTTTATTTTTGTACAACCTTGTATGTATGCTTTCCCCTTATCCCCTTTGGTTCACTTGAGTGACCAAAAATGCATTTTTTAAATTTTTTAAGTTGATTCAAACACAAAACTATGTCACACATGTTCTCCCCTTATTCTTAGGGATTTAGGTGAATCATAAATGACCTAGTTATTCCATTTATTTTTCTTGCATTAGGTTGTGAGCAAGAGTCCATCACCTCCTCACAAGTTCTTTAGGAGGACTTTGACATGGGGTTTCAACTCCAAACATTATTTCTATCCCACTCTCTAATGGGTTATATAAATTGGGTGTATTTTTGGATTAGATAGTGGATAATTGACTATCTTGATAAGTCCAATAGGTCATTGGTTCATGTAGCAGTCTAGACATCAAATTTCATAAATAAGTACATCACTAAAGTAATTATGTAAATTACAAGACCTTTGCATAATAAGATAGATGTTTTGGATCAAATTAACATGAATTTTGTGCCTAATGTTTCTAAGGAGTTATAGACAATATGGATAAGCTAAGTCAAATAATTGGAATAGTTGACCCCACTTATCATGGAACATCCTACCAAATGTTGAGTTGATTCAGCACTATAAATTCCTTACCACGTATTAGTTATTTAGAAATAGAGGGTGGGATTAAAAAATATACCTACATGGACTCTTTTATTTTTGGATTAACAATTAATTCCTTTCAAGACTGGTATATTGGTGGAAAACTTGGTGGATACTATGTATATCTTGTGGCAATTTTAGCATACGAGCATGCACTTAAATGATTCTTCTTCTACTTATTTTTTTGAGTCTAAAATAACTTTGACAAAATAAAATAAAAATTAAATAAACACACGTTACACACACCACTTTTCACTAAAAAATGTTATCCTACCAAAATTATTCTAGACCATTTACCTTATTCAAATGAGACCAAAATATATTTATGCCTTTCATCTTAAAGTAACATTATTACATTGGCCATTTTTACCTAGACAAATTTAAGTTACTCTAGAAAAAAATTAAAATATTATGGAAATGTTAAGTTACTTATAAATCTAACATGGTTATGATGTTTACATAGACCTTTTACCCTTGTACCAAGAGTTTTGTTTTGTTTTCAAACCAAATCCAAAACTGCACTTCTAAGTATAGACCTAAGCCCAAATATTTACATTTGAGTCTTGTCTATCACTTGGGATTGAATGTTTTACATTTTTCACTTAATAATAATTGATTTAGCTTTCTAAAAAATTTCTTATAAAAACATCAAAACATCACTATTTTATTATGAGTCCTTTTAGACCAAGTTCACTTTAGACCTAGCTCTAAGTTTACTTTGAACAAGTGCACTCTTTGTTTTCAGACTGATTGCCTTAGATTTAGTTTCATTTCAAGTTTAAGGCCTTAAATTAAGTTTGTTTCCAAGGCCATATTTTTTATGTTTACCAAAGACTTAATAATGATTCAATTTAATTCCCATAGACTAAGTTTTTTTACTTTATGCCTAGTTCAAGACTTTTACCATAGACCAATTTCATGTTTACTTTCCAAATTTTCCTTATACCTATTTCAAGAACATTTCCAAGATCAACATCACATTTCAATTTCTAGATCTATTTTCTAAGATCTAAGTGTACTTTCCTTGAAAGTTTTAGACCAATACCAAATGTTTTTCAATTTTTTATTTTAGACCAAGTTTTAGACATTTACAACAATAGACCAATATTTTTAAATACCAAGTTCCTCTTGTTGACCAAATTTTATACATTTTCAATAATAGAACAATTTTTTTCAAGAGACATTTAACATTACTTTACCCATATCTTTCTATACACATAGTTAAACCATGTATAATTTAGAAAATGAAAAACATTGCCACCAGTGACCCTTTTACTCAAGACCCTTATGGAGATGACATAGTGTATGTGATAAAACCATATCCCACATATGATATCCATTATACAAAGTAGGCCCAAGACCCATTAACCCATTTTATTGCCATTACACCATATTATCTAAGGAAATACCAAGGACAAACGACATAATATTTTTCTAGAGTACCACCTAGCATAGAATAGTTCCAACAATAGTAGCCTTACTATGTGATTATTCCAACTCAGACCATTTATGATCCCTACTTGTTTGATCATCACCTTTTCGATAATAGAGATAAAATATTTGTCATAGTAGTAGAGGTAGCTATTAAATTCTTGACTAAACTTCCACATGAAAATTTATCTAGCTTGGTTAGAGTTCCTAACAATGCATTGACCATTAGACCATTCAAATAGGCATTATCTAGATTTAACCATGCCCTCATATTAATGAGTAACTAAGACTTTACTATGCATGCAAAATGAAAGGGTTAAATTATTGAAAAAGTGGTGTAAATGTAAAAATCATACAAAACACTCCTTAACTTGTCTATGAACTTAAATGTAATGACCATGACCAATACATTTGTCATTGAGTTAACTCCATCAACTAGGGAGTAAAATGAATCATTAGGATATACTAATAAAAACACAAACCCATTCATGAAAAGTACTCAAGTTTAGGACATGTTTAATACCCTAGTCATTTACAAGGAAATTATGTCTCCTACATAAGATGCTTCATAGAATGTGGTAATTAACACAAGTGTATCCCAATATACACCAATTTGGTTTAGATGTACAATAAATCAGCTCACAAAAAGTTTCCCCCAAAAACACCTTAGTGTTTCAAAAGAGCAAGGGGTAAGGGAATCTAGTTCATAGATGCAAACAATTACTAATCCCCCATATTATGCCACTTACTCAACCACAAAGTAAGTATCAAATAACCCTACATAGACTAATATTCCACCCCAACATGGGGTGACCAATCCTCCACCTCAAAAAGAGGTGAACACTAGTCCACCCCAATAAGTGGTAACCACATTCCATGACAACAAATAAAAAGTAATGTGCCACAAAACCAATTGGTAAATCCATTTAAAATTTTGTGTAATCAACAATGTATTTTTTTAAATCAACAATAGCTTGTAGTTAGTCAGTAAAAAGTGTCAAACATGCAACAAGTACCAAATATGTAATAATGTTTACCCAATAATAGGGGACTAACCACACTATGAAATAATTTACTTTTTCCACAAAATTACCTCACATCCAACAAGGGATAAATACACAATATCTTTGTCAATATACCTATAACCACTAATGGGTGCCTTTTATACAGTAAGGTTTAACTAGTTAACATTGTGTTCCTATTCAACCCTTGTATATGCAGTACATCTCATAGGGCCAAGTACCTCTATCTCAGCCATAATTTCCTCCAAACCAAATTCATGTTACTAATTTTGGTTAGAATATTTACCAACATCATGCACCTCAACAATACAATCCTAGCCAATGGATCTATATTGTAGGTTAGTCAATCAACCAAACCAATATTATGTGGTATCAAATTCCTCCATTGTACCCTAATCAAGGTAATACACATTTAACCTCCTAGCCAAAATTGTAAAAAAATGCACCATATAGATTTGTATCCCAAGAATTGCAAGAAATGAAGGATGAAATTAAAACCATTCAAACAGGGAAGTAGAAACAAATGTTTAAACTAGATGAGGTATGTTCATATCCATTCAACATGTATTTTTTGAAAATACAATTTCCAAAAGGTTATGAGATATAAAAATTTGATAAATACAAGGGAAAATGTGAACCGAGGGAGAATTTAAAGGAGTTCTTTGTTGCTTTCTAGCAAGTGGCTTATAGTGAAATTTACTTGCTTCTCCTTTTCGTTAGAAGTTTAGCTAGACAAGCCTTGGAGTGGCTTCCCAAAATTCTAAATAATTTTGTATCTAACTTCTATGAAATTTTAGATTAATTTGTATAACATTTCTCCTATAATATTAAACATGAGGTTATAGTGGTATATTTTGGTCAGGCTAGACAAAAGGGTTGGTGAGAGATTTAAAAGCTAATTGTAATGATGGAGAGTAATTACAAACCATTTCACACATAATTTACATGATAAATAATTAGCAACTATATTTACCAAGAACTCACATAGTGAAATATCTTATCACCTTGAGTTTTAGTGTGCTCATACATTTGAGGAGATCATTGAAAAGGGTATACAAATTGAGAAGTCCCTTATCAATAAGGGCATAATAAAATGGTTTTATCATTATTAAAATTAGAACCAAAGCCAAAATCCAAATCAAGGCCAAAACAAAACCTAAAATATAATTTAGACATAACCTCATGTACCACCTTAGGACAATATTTTTGAAAACCCCAAGGCCTATAACCACAATAATTATTTTTTTGGTAATATGGTTATGAAGACACACCATGTCCAAATGGTGAAAACATTGTCTACTCAACCATCTCCATATAACCAACTAAATACATATGTGAAACTAATTACAAAGGTTCACCCATATCTATAAATACAATAACTTATGTGTATTCAATAATTATTACTTCCTTTATTACAATAACCTCCTCTAAGAATAAAACCTAAGGATGGAGTCTTTAGTGATCTTAGAGATCCAATTAAGTTGGTATTCTAAAACTTCGTTGTTGCCAACATGATTAGTTGACCCATTTTGAAGTCATTCCTTGAAGATAAAACTTTCCTCGATTGGTAAAAATAACATGAATTTCATGATTATCATTGAGTTAAAATCCATTATATACATTGATGTGTGTAGTTAAGGTACCTTATTTAGAATATGTTAGAAAATGGAGATATTGAATTGGATAACATGGCTTCTGCTTCTAATTAGAACCTGGATATTTACTAAGATATTTTTCCATAACATAACACTACTAATTGGAATCAACAACAATGAAGTCCACCTTCACAACCTCAATATCATCAATGAAAACAATAGTAACATAATGGTTGGAACTAATGTCAAAATAACCCATCTAAAAAAGAGGCCTATCATGATGTCACATTTAACTAAAATAAAGTTGTAGGTTCCATGATAAGAATTCGTAAAGCTACCATCACAATCAACCTAGACTAAATTCCAATAAACAAACACCATTGCCTAATAATTCTTATTAGCCTTGTTATGTCAGCAATCTTCCTTTGACCTATGACCATAGCTAAGCATAACAATAATCAAAGATTACCATCATAGGCCCTTCTCCCTCTTCCTCATTATAATGATCATTTACCCAAATATATATTTCACAATCTCAACTTTATGGACTAAACTAACCATTCCTTAACCATAACCATATTCTAATAATGACCTCATTTAGTTCACCATATTGGCTAAGAGTAGGCCACTTACCAATGTTAAGGAGAACATGTATGACACTATGTAGAAATTAAAAAAGATGCCTAAATAAATTTATAATTTGGATTTGTTGCATACATCTACCATTAAAAAAAATATCCTTACTTAAATCTTGACCTAGTTTTAGGTCCCAAATGACATCACTCCAAACAAATTCTAAACTTTGGTTAGACACCTAGCCCTAGGCCAATGATTAACCTTTAACTACAGTTATATGGCATCCCTTGACCCTCTCAATAATAACCCATTGTATATCAAATTTTTCATAGCATTGAAAAAAGCTAAGTGTGTCCTCATAGACAATAAATTTATCCTTAATTTTATGTCTTTATGGTTGGTTAAGCATCTGACATCTACAATGGTTGATCTTTAACCAGAGACTATTACCATCAAGGCCTATGATAATGAAGAATGCTAATCATAGGGAATGATCTATTTTTTATTTATCATTGGTCCCTTGACCCACAAAACACTTTTCCATGTGTTAAAATTGGGTTTATCATACAACTTGCTTTTGGGTTGATCGTGGATACATAAAATTCATTTAAACCCATCAACACTGCACCAATGTGTTAAGTTCCCCCATTTTGAAAGGGAGGTAACTATTGTTATGAAATTATAATGATACAAAGTTTGTAAACATCTAGAGGCTAGGTATGAAAGTTATAATTACCATTTTGACCTAAACCCTAAGCCTAAGAAATAAAAATACCTACTTGTTGAGTTACCAAATTCTAATTATATAAAACCTGAGAGCTTTGCCTCTACTTCCTATATGCCCCCTCCTAAAATATTGAACCATTCTAACATATCTAAAAAACACGAAGAACATACATCACACATAATGCATTCCATGTGGCTAACCTACCATAGTCCCCTAAGACCTATCGAATACTTAAAACTAAGGCCATTCACATGGAGTGGCAATAAAAAGGTAAGTTTAGTACCCTAGAACCACATATTTTTACACCTACCACTAGCTAATAATAAGACCCAATAGATAAACATGATTCATGGCTATATAAAATGATTTTGTTTAATGATACCAAATTAAAAAGTATCCCATCCCAAACCATATCATGGATAACCAAGCTTATGAAGGTAGAATCCTAGGGTTAGCTCAACAAGGTATTATTGAGATAATTTCCATAACCAAGTACGAAGGAAATCATGGTATTGGATTTAAACCACCTAAAGGTGACCATACAAATGTTACCCATGTTCTAATGCCAATAATTACTGATGATGATGATGATGATGAAAGTAATGCAGAGTCTAATTATAGTATATATAAAGACCTAGTTAATACTAACCTATTTAACCCTCATGTCATATACAACATCACACATATTATCCATACTTCACCACTTTTCCTTCATCATACACAAATCATCAATTGATACTAATAAGAATCAATAGTATCACTTGACAATTTCAAGAATGATGAGGATATTTATGACTTTTTAGGCCTACGAGACCATATTCCTCTTGGAAACCATAAATAAGATTTTTCTATCTAATTATATCCTATTACCTATTTTTGAGAGTGGGTGAAATTATTTTTCCAAAAATAAAAATAAAATCAAATATTGAGGACCAAAAGTGAAAATATCTTTAAGGCACTTGTGGACTAGGGTAATAGTAAATAAAAGGCCAATATCTTGGTGAAAACCTATTTTAGGTGCCATTATATGGGGATGTTCACCTTTATTCAAATTAAGTGCATGATGTCACTAATGCCATAATTTTTTTGGGTCTAAAAGCATTTAACAGAAAACATTAGAACTTTTAATAGATTATCAAAAAATGCACTGAGGTATTTATTACATGTATTTTTCCACTATTGGCTGATTTTGATTCATCCTATTTGGGAAAATTGGATAATCCAATTTGACATGAGGACTTTTATATGACCAACTAATTACATCTTTACCAACTCTCTTAGAATATGGTTCTATACTACTTATGGATGGCACTTCTAAGGTCAATATTTAAACATTGGTCGATCTAAAGTCAATCAAATTATGCACATCCCTCATTGAGGAGAAGTTTTAAGTCCTTATATCCCTTCTTATGGAATTTGTCAACATTTTTTCAAGAGCTTATTATGATATGATAGGTTTGGACCCTACCTTGATTATACACCACCTTCTTGTACATCCTGATTCCAAGACAATCAAGTAAAATTTGAGGAAAATGCATCCTCAAATTATCATCTTAATCAAGAAGGAACTAGAAAAACTCTTAAACACATGATGAATTTAACATATTGACTAATCAAAGTGGATCTCCAATATTGTGCCAGTTACTAAAAATGTATAAGGCATCAAGTTATGTGTTTATTATTGAGACATTAAAAATTTCTACCCAAAGTATGACTTTCCTCTACCAAACATTGAAATGATTATTGTCTCAGTAATTTGGTATGAAATGATTTCTCTCATGGATGGTTTTTTAGGATACAACCAAATCAAGATTTCACTAAAGGACTAACACAAGACAACATTCACCACTCCTTGGGGAACATTCTACTATTAGACCATGTCTTTCAACCTCAAGAATGTAGGGGAAACATATTAACAGGCCATGATGGTAATTTTCCATGATATGATGCATGATATAGTTGAAGACTATGTTTATGACATCTTAGGTAAATCAAATAACCATGCCAAACATCCAGCTATGATTTATAATATTTTTGAATGCTTCAGGAGTACAAGGTTAAACTCAATCCTAAAAAGTGTGTATTTGGATTAACTTATCGAAAATTGATAGGTTTT
This sequence comes from Torreya grandis, assembly GCA_037957365.1. Classification (NCBI taxonomy): domain Eukaryota; kingdom Viridiplantae; phylum Streptophyta; class Pinopsida; order Cupressales; family Taxaceae; genus Torreya; species Torreya grandis. The sequence continues at coordinate 599,958 of JARHVA010002540.1, read as the reverse complement.
ATTGTCTCTCAAAAAGGCATTGAAGTTGACCTAGCCAAATTCAAGGCCATTACTAAGATATGACCGCCATATACTTTGAAGTAGCTATGTAGTTTGTAAGTATACATATAATCAATCAGACACTTTAAATCATAATTGGCCAATAATTTCCACTATTTACACATATGCAAAAGAGAAGTACTATTTTTTCATGGAATACAGATTATCAAAATGCCTTCAACTAATTGAAATAATATTTGGATAATCCACCTATTTTGTTGCCACCTATGTTAGACAATACATTATACTCTAACTATCTATAAATTAAATTGTGCTGGGGGCACTTTTGGCACAACATGATGAAAAAGGGAAGGAACATGTTCTATATTACTTGATTCACACATTGTTCATGTATGAGCACAATTATATGCCAATTGAGAAATCTTGTTTAGTTATGGTCTTCACAGCTTATAAACTACACCACTACATGTTGAAGAATAAGATAATTATCATTTCTGAAGTAGATCCACTCAAGTATATAATATCTAAAATATATTTTCATGGTCATTTAGCTAAATTTATTATTCTTCTATGTGAGTTTAATATTGAATACATTAACTAAAAAGCCATCAAGGGATAGATAATTATAGACTAGATTGCAAAAGCTCTTCTTCCTAACACTCAACCACTTACATTTGTGTTTCTAGATGATTCCATCATGATCATAACAAAAACACCTCCTAAAGAAAATCATTGGAGACTTTATGTTGATGGTTCATTCACATCTCATGGGTCAGGAGTAGGACTATTTTTTTAAAACCATATTGGTATCTCATTCCCAAGTCCTTTTGTATCAACTTTCCTTGTACCAATAACATGGTTGAGCATGAATCACTCATTGTAGGGATTTATTTAGCAATACAGTGGATTATTCAACATCTAATGGTTTATAGAGATTCATTGATTATCATTAATCAGGTCATAAACCAATTATAGACCAATGATGAGAATATTTTGCCTTTTAAATCCATGGTGGACACTCTCAAGCAAAAAACTAACCACCTTCAAGTTCAAAACATACCATGGGCCAATAATAAGATAACGGATGCCATTGATATAATTGGTTCTATAATCCACATTAAATACAAGCTAAAAGACTATCAATTCATCATTGGACATCTTCTAGCCCCTTCTCATGAACCGTCAACCATTGAGATGATCTATGATATTGTTGGTCCCATTTTCACATGGTATTGGTAATTATTTAATTACCTCCTTGACCAAATCCTTCCACTAGACCTTTCTTGTAAATGAAAAAATAACTTCGCTCATCAAGTTTCTCATTATACCCTACTTATACCTATATTTTATCATATAATCTTTGATGGAGATCTACTTCACTATTTAACCTCATTAAAATCTAAGCTATTGTTGAGGAAAGTACATGAAGGGGTTTATGGGACCCACACCAATGGGTTTATCCTTGCCAAAAAATTACTATGTATTTGTTATTATTGTCCATGCATATAAGTAGATGTAGCTTCTTATGTTAAAAGGTGTAAATGATTTCAAAAGCATGCCAATTTGATACATGCTCCAGTACAAACACTCAATCCAATGACTATGCCATGGCCATTTTCAACATGGGGACTCCATTTCATAGGTAAGATTGACCCTACTTCCTCTTATGGACATAAACATATTCTTATTGCTATCGAGTACTTCACTAAGTGTGTGGAAGACATTCCCCTCTCTTACATGATAGGAAAAACATATCCAAATTCATTTTCACTCACCTCATTTACCACTATGGTATATATTGGCCAATTTTATCCCACATACCAATATTTTGATTATGTTTAATATATGGGTAGAGTTATATAGCTTTTAAGGATCAAAAGATGACTTGCACAAGCTATGAAGAGCTAGACCATCATCAAGGCATCATACATAGATGAATAGGTTGGTCACTTGTGCATTTTATAATGTTTTCTTAGATAAAATCAAACCACCAAAGGACCACGTGGAAATTCTTCTCTTAGGGTCAAGATTATCCCCTAAAAATTTAGTGTCTTCATGTTTTTTTTTGTTTTTAGATATAAGCCTTTAAAATTGAACAAGAAGATGAAGACACTAACATGGATGTCAAAATCAAGTCCAGCAAAAAACCATTGGATTTCAAATTATGATGGTCTCATAGACATAATTAATGGTCTTATGGACATCAATGATGGGTGAACATATATCAAAATAAAGCTTATAAAAAACCACTATGGTTTAAATTATGAACTCATGGACGTCAATGATGGGTGTGTGAATGTCAAAATAAAGATCATCAAAAAACCACTAGGATTTAAATTATGACAATATTGAAGACATCAATGATCGTCTCATAGACATCATTACCATGCATGTAGATATCAAATGTAAGACATATAAAAAAACCATTAGGTTTTAAATTATAACTATCATATAGACATCAAATATATTTGTGCATATATTACAAAATAGACATACAAACATCAATTTTGGGCCTCATGAATTAACCATTCAAGTTAAAATGGTGGGTCCTAGCAATATCAAGGACTCATGTTAAATTATACATCTAGATTTGATGGTGTGAGATAGGTTAATACGTCAATAAGCTAAGTTGATAATCAACAACCAATAAGTAAAGATGAGCCTAGGACATTTTTTTAAGAGTTTTAAGGAGTTTCCAACATGGGTAAAGAAAATACATCAAATTGAGATCCAGATATGATCCAAGTGGAGCCAAGGTGAATATTTCAAACCAAAAGTCACTATTAAAGCTCTGTCCAACTCTTGGTCTAAGGGTTTATAACATATTAACTCCATTTTATAAGATGAAGGATTGTTTCATGGTTATGTTCATTGTTATTTAAAATGAATTCATGTGTTTAATAAGACCTTGGTTTCCATGATGCCCATGGATAATTTAGGTCCTTTTGGACCTAACATAATAAAAACAAGTTGTTAGCTATTCAAATGATATAGATATGTCTAGGTGTGTATATTAACTATTTTAAAACTAATAAAGGAGATCGGTTTTCATATATAATAGATCCATGTTCATTATTTGTAGTAAAGGGAAAGCAAAGGTTTATATATGATAGTCAAATCATCCATAGTTTAGTAGAAATGTATAGCTTCCTACAACAAACATGGTATGACTCTATCAAGTTTAAGGTGTGAGGACTTTGTCCTTATATGAAAGCAAGTGGAAGGTGGTGTGGAGGATAAATAGAAATGGACTTGGGAATTAGAGATCATAGGGGAGAATTTGATGTTGATAAAATCCTTTAGATGTATTTTCTCCTTAAAAGTATCATGACTCATCATCTACAAAGTATACCCTTTTATTCTATTATAGGTCTCTCATATAATAAGAATAACTTGAAAACTATTTGAGCAAATTATTGGAAATATTGTCATTGATGTCAAAGGTCTAGCATTGGTGATAAAGGCCCTATTGTATTTAATGGTGTTTTTAATATTCATATCAAGGCTAATGTGTGTTAATATTTATTTAATATTAACAAATATATTTTTGGTTGCATACAATTCAAAAAAGAGTCCATGAAGAAGTCAAAGAGTCATGGGGTAAAGATAAAGGAGGAATGGGACGCATTTTTTCATGAAGAGTCATCTTGAGGAATTCCAAGAGTCACCATGTGAAGAAAAAAAGGGTATGGAACATTTTTCCATGAAGGGACACTTTGAGGAATACTAAAATTCACCAAGATAAAGACAAAAGAGGAAAGGATGCATTTGATTATGAAGGGTCACCATGTGAGTTTTCAAATGCAAGGATACGAAGGATCATGTAAGTTTGGCACCATTTTACATGAGGATTGAAGGGTCACAAAGGGTGAATGCCAAAGGTCATTTGGAAAGCTATAAATAAAGGCTTGAGAAGACATTTGTTATATGCAAGAGAGTGCATGATTTTTTAATTATTTTATATAAGAAAGAGGAGAGAAAAATAAGATATATTGTAGAGTTATATCATTTTTTGAGTAAGTAACATTGAGAGATAGTTGTGTTTTATACACATTACGGTTTGGTGCTCTTATGAATTGTTGCTCACAAATGTTTACAAGGGTTTGGTGTTCTTATGATTTTATGCTCATAAATAGTTGTTGTATTGGTGCTCAATAACGAGGTTGGTGATCCTACAAGTTGGTGCTTGCAAACTTTGTAGTTTGAGTTGGTGATCATTCATATACTTGAGATTGTTCTCTATGATTTTTCCCACTTTCGGTTTCCAAGTAAACTCTCTCTCTCTCTCTCTCTCTCTCTCTCTCTCTCTCTCTCTCTCTCTCTCTCTCTCTCTCTCTCTCTCTCTCTCTCATGTGGTACATGTTATTGTTTTAGTTTTATTGCATATATTGAATGTGTGATTAAGTGGTTAAAGAAAATAAATTAGATTAATTAAAAGATTTATAATATACTGATTCACCCTGCCCTCTTAGTATATTATGTTCTTAACAATTGGTATCAAAGTAGGTTCCTTTCGAAAAAAATTAATAGCTTGAAGGTAGATCAGAGAAAGCATGATGGTTAAATCACATGAATATTTTTATACAAATAATGCACCTTTGTTTGATTGGACAAATTATAATTTTTGGAACGTAAGGATGAGGAGTTATTTGATGGCCCTTGGATTTGACATTTGGCAAGCAGTGGTGGATGAAAATGAAGAGTCACATAAACTTGTAACTACTCCAATGGAAAAGAAGGCAAGTGAAAATAATGTTAAAGCTTTAAATTCTATTTTATGTGGTTTATGTGAATCATAATTTGTTAAAGTTATGCAATGTAAATCTACTCATGAAACTTGGGTAAAGCTTGAGAATATTTATAAAGGTGATGGAAAGGTTCAACAATCTAAGCTTAAAACTTTCAAAAAATAGTTTGAGAGTTTCAATATGGAAGAGGAAGAAAATATAGCAAGTTACCTTTTGTGACTTGATTAAATAGTTAATCAGATTCAAGGTCTTGGAGAAAAGATAAAAGAATCAATCATGGTACAAAAAGTTTTCAGATCTCTACCATTGAGATATGATGCAAATTTTTTAGCAATTGAAGAGATGAAAAATGTAGCCAAGATAAAGATGGATGAGCTACATGGTATTATTACAACATATGAGATGTGGACCAAAAAAGAGAAACCTTCAAAGAGAGAAGCTAATTTCAAGAAATTAAAGAATGAGAAGGCTAAGATTCAAGAATCAAGTGATAGTTCTAGCGATGATAAAGATGAAAATGGAGGTTTATTCATTTGTAAGCCAAAAAAAGGCATAGGTAAATATCAAGGAAAATTACCTTTCAAATGTTTTTATTGAGGAAAGATTGGATATTTTTTAGATAAGTTCCCAGATAAGGGTAATGGTGATAATGAAGAAATAAAATCTACATACAAGAATAATTTTAAAGGAAAATTCATGAAGGAATTCAAGAAGAAGAGTTATATTCTAAATATCCAAGCTCAACTAAAGATAGTGGAGTCAGTGATTCAAAAGAAGAGATTCTATTCATGTCTATACATGAAGATACCTCTACAAATAAAAGTATAGATAATCAAAAAGAAGAATATGATGAATCCAAAGTGAATCTAGAAGGAGAACTCATTTGTGCCTTAAAAGAGTTAAAATCTCTTGAGAAGAAGAATTGAAGATTGAAGCTCTAGATAGAGAAAAATGAAAAGGAATCAAAGGAAATAATTGAAGATCTACAAACACACTTTGAAGAAGCCAAGAAGAATGAAATAGATCTAATGACATAGTTACAAAAAGTAAGTGAAGAATGTGAAAGGTATGTTATTAAAATTAATTTTTTAGAAGCAGATCTTGAGAAAATAAATAAAGCAATCAATGATAGAGCATCTAATAATTTAAAATTTGATAAAAGCACTAATATTTTGAATAAGATATTATAAATTAGAATATCAATGCCAAATAAGATAGGTATCATATTTGAAAAAGAGAAAGGGGAGGCCACTACTTTCATAGACAAGATTAACATAGAAAGAGGAAACATCTATTCTAAAGCTCTTACAAAAGAGGAAATAAAAAGGGAAGAAGTTAAGAATATAGAGGGCATCTCAAACAAAGAAGGCTACAAAGAACAAAGCTACAAAAGGTAATTAGAACAAATATACACAAATAAATCATATTTTTATGGTTACTATATTTATTGCTAACAATTTTAGAAATAAGGAGAAGGAAATTCATATAGATTCAACAGAGGCCATAATGTTTTCCCTCGTCTATCAAGATTTAATGAAGAGACCATAATATGTTACAAGTGTAATAACTTTAGACACATAGCCCAATACTGTAGAAGCATGTTTGAGTCAATCTAGAAGGACCAGAGTTTCAAGGCTCCATTCATCAAGAAGAAAGTTTAGATAGGTTCATGGTAGAAGAAATAACCTAAAAAGTCTATGTTGGTCCAAACAGATTTACATACAAGAAATAAATAAAAGCCATGGTTCATTGATAGTGGATTTTTGAGGCACATGACAGGAGACAAGAGTATGTTCATAAACTTGAATAAGATCAATGATAACATTGTAAAATTTGGAGATAATACTATTACCAAAATTGCCAAAAAAGGTACACTAAGTTTGGATAATGGTAAAACAAAATTTGAAAATGTTTTATATGTAGAAGGTCTTAAGAATAATATTTTGAGTGTAAGACAAATGTGAGATTAGGGGCACACACTAAATTTTTATGAAAAAGGTTGTGAAATTAGGACAAAATATTCAGATATGTTGGTTGTAGATACTCAGAGAATAGGTAATAATTTGTATATGTTATCAAACATCAAAGGTCAAAGATGTTGTTTGAATCAGATTGAAGAAAGTTGGCTATGGTATAGGATAATGAGACACACAAATTTTGATAACATTATCAACATTAGCAAGAAGCAAGCAGTAAAAAATCTTCCCAAGATGACAAAGCCATCCAACATGCTTTATGAACCTTGTCAACATGGGAAGTAGGCTAGAAGGTAGTTCAAAATAAAATAATACTCAAAGACTCAGATATTAGAGCTTGTTCACACTAATTTAAGTGGAATTATGAGAACTCAAAGTAATCAAGGTGAGAAATATTTCATGTTGCTTATTGATGATTTTTCACGTATGACCTAAGTAATGTTTTTAAATAAAATTCAAAAGCTTTTAGACAATTTAAATCATTAGTTAAGAATGAAACCAATTTGAATATTAGGTACCTACAAGATCAAGTTTTCAAGAGAGGATTTGCTGACAATAATATTTACATCAAAATAGAAGGTGAGCATCAATTTACTATTGTGGTATATGTTGATGACAATTTTTTTGGAGGAAACATTGAAAAGATGATAAAAGAATATTTTGATAATATGCAAAAAGAATTTCAAATGTCTATGCTTGAAGAATTGTCATTTTTCTTAGGATTGTAAATATTTCAATCAGATAAAGGAATTTTCATATCTCAAAGTAAATATGCCAAGGAAATGTTGAAGAAATTTGGTTTTGAGGATTGTGCACCACTTGGCACAATAATGAATATAGGAAATATGGTGAGCAAGGATGAATATTCACTTATTGTAAATCAATATTTGTATATATCTATGATTGGTGGTCTTTTATATTTGACAACATTGAGGCCAAACATCATGCATGTAGTAGGTATGGTTTCAAGATATCAGTTGGCTCCAAAATATAGTCATGTTTAGTTGGTGAAGAGAATATTCAGATATATCAAGGGGATATTGGATTATGGATTGTGGTATCCCACAGGTAGAGATTTCACTTTGGTTTCTTATATAGATTAAGATTGGGTAGGTTTCTTAGATAATAGAAAGAGTAAAAGTGGAGGATATTTCTTCCTCAGTGATAACATAGTATCATGGCTAAGTAAGAAGTAGAACTTGGTATCACTTTCAACAACTGAAGCAAAATATATTGTATCAGTATTGTGTTGTACTCAAGTGATTTAGATGAAGCAAACTTTAGAAGATATCAAGGTAAAATATGATGAACCTATTTCTATTTTTTGTGACAACACAAGTGCTATTAATATTTCTAAGAATCCAGTGATGCATTCAAGAACAAAACATATTCCCATTAGATATCACTTCTTGAGAGAGCAGGTTGTAGATCAATAGGATAAGATGGAATACATCAATACTACAGAGTAGATTGTAGATATTTTCACAAAGGCACTACCAAAAGACACATTTGAGTATCTACGGGATAAGTTGAGAGTAATTTATTTTATTTTTTGCCATTGAAGATTAACATCAGTTGAGTGGGAGCTAAGTGTTAGCTCTGGGATAGGCCCTTTGCCATTGATGTCAAAAGGGGAGAAGAATAGAAATAGGTATAGTACAGGTACATGTATAAGTGTAGAAATAGGTGCAAAATTTGGTACAAGGAATAGGTGTAGGTTGCTATAGTAAGGGGGAGTTACTATGTTTTTTAGATGGTAGTATGTATAGATTGACATGTGCAATACATGTTTCAAGATGTGGCATTTTAAGTTTGATATTTCCATCAATAACAAAGGGGAAGATTTTTTGAAATAGTGTCATTGATGTCAAAGGTCTAACATTGGTGATAAATGTCCCATTGCATTTAATGGTGTTTTTAATATTGATATCTTGGCTAATGTGTGTTAATATTTATTTAATATTTAAAAATATATTTTAGGTTGCATATAAGTTAAAAGAGGGCCCATGGAGAAGTCAAAGAGTCACTAGGTAAATACTAAAAAGGAATGTGATGCATTTTCTTATGAAGAGTCATCTTGAGGAATTCCAAGAGTCACCATGTGAATACAAAAGAGGGTATGGTGTATTTTTCCATGAAGGGAAACTTTGAAGAATATGAAAAATCACCAAGATAAAGACAAAAGAGGAAAGGATGGATTTTATTATGAAGGGTCACCATGTGAATTTTCAAATACAAAGATACAAAGGGTCATACAAGTTTGGTGATATTTTCCATAAGAATTGAAGGGTCATAAAGGGGGAATGCCAAAGGTCATTTAGAAAGCTATAAATAAATGCCTAAGAAGCCATTTGTTATATGAAAGAGTGTATGTTTTTGTAATTGTTTTATATAAGAAAAGAGGAGATAAAAGTAGGAGATATTGTAGAGATCTATCATTTGTTGAGTAAGAAATATTTAGAGATAGTTGTGTTTTATAAACATTAAGGGTTGGTGCTCTTATGGGTTGGTGATCACAAATCTTTACAAGGGGTTGGTGAGCCTGTGAGTTGGTGTTCATATATAGTTGATATGTTGGTGCTCAGTAAAGGGGTTGGTGCTCTTACAAGTTGGTGCTTGCAAACTTTGTACTTTGAGTTGGTGCTCATTCATATACTTGAGATTGTTCTTCATGGTTTTTTCCACTTTGGGTTTCCACATAAAAATATGGTGTCTCTCCATATCTCTTATGTGGTGCATGTAATTATTTCAATTTTATTGCATATCTTGATTGTGTGATGAAGTGGTTAAAGAAAAGAAATCATATTAAGTAAAAGATTTATAATATACTGATCCATGCCCCTCTCTTTGTATATTTTGTGCTTAACACAAATCAGTTTATCTTATGATGATGGACTAGTCCTAATTAGACAAAAAGATGGTGGAATATGCATTGAAAGGTGACACCTCATTGATTAATGCATACTCTCTCTTCTCTCTCTCTCCCTTCTCCTATACCTCTCAGTCTTTTCTCCATTTTAAGGGTTCTCAAATTTTATATTTTTTATCTTCTTGGGAGATAAAGATACTCATTGAGACTCTTGAAAAAGGGTACTCATTTGATAAGGCTAAACCCTGTGAAAATATTGTAATAACTACTTCTTGGAGTAACAAGATTAAATCTTTACCTATCTCTTGCCTTTGATTAGTGATTCATATTCTTGTACATGATGAATTCATGAAATAAAATATTCCTAGTTCATTGTTCTTTTACTTGCCTCTTTTAAGGTGTTTTCAAGTTATTGTAGGTCTAGATTAGTGTTTTGTCTGAACCTCTTCTATGAAATACTTATGTAATTAGAAAGATTATGAGGTTGTATGAGCTATAGTTGTCTTATGTTGATCCAGTGTGGATCCAATCTCATGTGAGTGTCCATCTTTTTTTGGTCCATCACCTTTTAGCCTTCTTAGGATCCCTTCTTCCCCTATATAACCATTTTCCATGTGTAAGCATTAGTTTAGGTGAGCATCAAGAGGAATCCAACCTTCTTCAGATATTGAATCCCACCATAAATTACCCACAACATGAGGTTGTCACAATATTATAGATCAATTGGAAAGGGCCTAAAGAACCCTCTCTAAGGGTGAATTCATGCTATAAATTTTTTTGGCATGCCTGGTGGGAAAATTTTTATCATGCACTAAGTGAAGAGTTTTGGTTTTCTCTTCATTCAATCAACCTTTGGAGGCAAGTGTGAAAACATCAATGGTGACTTTGAGCATCTATTAGCTGGTATAAGCAGCCCAAGTACCTAATAATATTTATTTGGTATGCATAATCATGTCTTTTGATCAATATGTTTATTTTCAATCTCAACATCCTTCATATTATATTATAAATATTTATGGCTTCACCCTAAGTGGTTCTCAATATTTAGTACATCAGCCTTCTAAAGCTCAAAATCTCCCTAGTTACTCCTCAAACCTATCCATTTCCAGTTGTTGGATGTAAATGCTCTTAGGGTAAGAAAATTACATAATAGACCCTAAACTCAGAGGGGATATGATCAAGATATCCCTAATCACATTATTCATGGCATAAGAGATGTATTATAGTTAATGATGGAATAATGGACACCTATTAAGGGGGAAAATTGGAAAAACCTTTCAAGTGAGATGATGGATGTAAGTGGTTACATACAAAGAATTGAGGATAAGCTAAGAAGCCTTGAATACCAATAGGTCCAACTCCATTAACCTCATGTGTCTTCATAAACACCACCTCAACCCTCATATATGCCACCCATTCTTATCCAAGAGGCATTTCCATGTGTCAGAAGTATTTCATATGTTCCTCAAACCTTCCCTTCTTGGAATTTAATCTAAGAGAGCCTTCAAAGAAATGAGACTATTATTGAGTAGCCTATTATTGAGATCTAAGACTCAAATTATCTTACCTAAGAATCCTCTTGTACCTCATACCAGCCCTCTTATGTTCCTTATTTTCATGAAGACACTAACCACCTTAAAGATGGGATTTTAAAAGATAATATAGATAGACAAATCAAAGAATTAGAGATAAAAATGATGAAAGAGGAAAAAAGTCAAAATCAAGCAAAGGTGGTTGTTTCTTACACATTCCCCTCATGAAGATCAATAAAGGAAGACATACAAAAAGGAAGGAAGAGGTGCTAGTTAAAGAAACCCAAGAACTAGTTTGAGAGCCACTTATAAGAGCCTTCAAAATACCTAGTTGGAAGGAGACCCTCCTAAGATGTAATCAATGTGAACTTCTTCACCATCCCACCATCTCACTCTTAGAGAAAGACCTTGTTCTATAAAGGATAGAGGAGGAGATTTCAATCATAGGTGAAATGAAAGAGCACAATGCAAGTGTCTATGATGAAGAGATCATAATAGGTTTCCCACTTCAATCATAAGGGGAATAACTAGGTTTGGACTAACCTTCTTATCATGGCTTTGACACTAATGAACTAGATCTTGATAAGGACAATCCTTAAATTGAAAATAGAGCAAACCCTAAATGAACTATTGAAGGTCCATTCTACATAGATGAAGGGGAGGATTAAGGCCAACGATCAGAGGTGGGTTCACTTTAGGAGTAGTTGCCAAATGAGGGAAGCTCTGATGGTTTGGAGTTGGAGGAAGGTAAAAGATACCTTGAGAAAGACAAGTGTCTTTTTAGACCTTAGTTGGTAAAATCAACCCTCATTTGAAATTAAAAAATAAGATGAAATATTGAGTGAGGTTGATGAAGAAGACATTTTGAGTGCTTAGGTAATGTAGGTTGATGAAATGCCACTTTGTGTGATAGAGGATAACATTAAGGGTGAACAAAGCTTCCCATATTAGCATGTGTTTAAGGAAGAAGATCCTATTAAACTCAAGATCAACTTGTATACACTAGTAAGTGAAAAGGAGTTGGAGGACTTGTTTGAGATCTTGGGAGTAGGATATGTTCCTCTCTAAGGAGACTATGATCTATTTTCATCCAGGAGCATTATTATGGAGAAAAAAAGTGAATAAGTGAGGTAAAATTTGATTGATCAATGTTTGTATTGATAAGAGGATGTCCTATTCGATACCTATCTTGGTTGGAAGATGACAAGGATGAGCCATCACTTGTGTTTAATTTAGAACATAACATTGAGCATAAAAAAGATATATATTAGGTTGCCTATATACTCCAAGATTCTTATATGTCTAATGAATCAAATTGAGTAGACAAGTTTCTCTTTGTTCTTATTATTGTAGAAGTATATTGCTAATATGATAATAATTCACCCATTCTCCATCTTTGGTTAGATGCCCTCAAACATGTAAAGCATATTAGATTATTAAGAAAGGGTAGATATATTATACAACCACTCAATGGTTTTGTATAGGTTCCATTCTATTTTGGTTAGTTTAGGATAGGTAGGTTTCATGATTTACTCTTAGTGCATTATGCACATTTGTCTAGTACATTAGTTTTTCTTCCTTTCTTGCAAGTTCCTACATGCACTTGCCTTTATTATTTTGTTTCTTTTATTATTGTTGATTTAATAGGAGTTGTATAAGGGTTGGTAGCCAATTCTATCTTCAGATAAAATTATTAAACTAGAGAGGAGACTTATGCCTAATGGACTAGACAAGGCAACATGGTTTACGTTCTCAAGAATAATAGGTATGCTTCCCTGAAAGTCACCATAAATGTTGTCCAGTTTTGGCCCAATCTCAATATTTTACTTGGATTGAATAGATGAGTAGGGTTCTAAATCTTTTAAGGATCAAAAGATGACTTTCATAAGCTATAAAGAGCCAGACCATCATCAAGATGTCACAAAGAAATAAAAAAGTTGGTTACTTGTGTGTTTTATAAAGTATTCTTAGAAAACATCCTAGAACCAAAGGACCTCATGAAAATGTTTCTCTTAGGGTAAAGATCATCCCATAAAATTTTGGTGCCTTTATGTTTATTTTTGATTGTAGATATAAGACTTCAAAATTGAATAAGAAGATGAAGATGGTCACATAGACATTAAAATCAAGCCATAGCAAAAAAACATTGGAGTTCAAATTGTGATGGTCTCCTAGATGTAATTGATGGTTTTGTAGACATCAATGATAGGCACCAAAATGTCAAAACAAAGATCAATAAAGAAACCACTAGGATTTAAATTCTAATGGGATTGTAGATATTAATGATGGGTGTGTAGACATCAAATTTAAGACATAGAAACAAACCATTGGGGTCTAAATTATGATGGTCATACATACATTAAATATGTTCATATGAAAATAAAAAATAACCATGCAAACTTCAATTTTAGGCCTAATGAATTATCCATCTTATTTTAAATGGTGGGCTCATCAAGCTCAAGGGTTCATGTTTAATTATGAATCTAGATTTGATGATGTAAAATGGGTTAATAGGTTAATAATTGACAATCAATAAGAAAAGACGAGCTGAAGACATTTTTGATGTAGGTCAAAGAAGTAGTTTTTGACCTAGGAAAATCATATACATAGAATCAAGATCTAGATATGATCTAGGTAGAGCTAAGGTGAATATTTCAAACCCAAGGTATCTATTAAAGCTCCGTATAGCTCCTTGTCTAAGGGTTTATAACTTGTCAAACCCATTTTATAAGATGAAATGTTATTTCATATATGTGTTCATTTTTATTTAAAATGGGTCCATGTTTTTAATGAGACCTTGGTTTCCATGATGTATAGAGATGAGTTAGGTCCTTTCAGACCTAACATAAATAAACCAATTTTCTAGTTGTTCAAATGATATAGATATGTGCAACTAGATACATTGACTATCTGAAAACCAATAAAGGAGATCATTTTTAAGACTATAGTAGATCCATGATCATGATTTGTCATAAAGGGAATGGTAAGGTATAAATATGGTTTTCAAATTAGGCACATTTTATAAGGAACGTACATCTACCTATAATAAATATGGCATCACTTTGTCAGGTTCAAGGTATGAGGACTTTGTCCTTATCTGAAAGCAAGTGGAAGGTGGTATGGAGGATAGAAATAATGGGAATTAGGAATTATAGGGCACATGGGAGCATTCAATGCTGATCAGAGCCTTTAGAGATATTTTCTTCTTTAAAGTATCATGGCTCATCATCTACGAAGTAGACCCTTATCTTCTAGTCTAGGTCTCTCAGCTAATAAGAATAACTTGAAATCCATTAGAGAAAATCAATCTATCTTGTGATGATGAACTAGTCCTTATTAGAAAAAAGGATGGTGGATAATGCATTGAAAGGTGATAGATCATTGAATGATTCATATTCCCTCTTCTCTCTCTTCCTTCTCTTATATCTCATGTTCTCTTCTCTATTGTAAGGGTTCTTAGATTTTAGAATTTTAATCTTTCTAAGAGACAAGGATACTCATTGAGACTCTTAAAAAAGGGTGATCATTTGATAAAGATAAACCATGTCAAAATATTTTAGTAATTACCTCTTGAAGGAATAAGATTAATTCTTTGCCTATGTCTTGCCTTTGATTAGTGCTTAATATGCTTGTGCATGACTAATTTGTGAAGAATAATCTTCCTAGTTTTTTGTCCTTCTTACTTCCTCTTTTAAAACATTTTCAAGCTATTGTAGGTCTAGATTAGTATTATGTCTAAACCTATTATATGAAATACTTATGTAATTAGCAACATTGTAAGGTTGTGTGAGTTATAATTGTCTTATGCTGATCTAGTGTGGGTTTAATATCATGTAAGTGTCCATATTTTTTTAGTGCATCCATTATAACCCTTATTATGATCCCTTTCCCCCTTATAACCCTTTTCCTTGTGCAAGCATTAGTTTAGGTGAGCATCAAGAGGAAGTTGGCCTTCTCTAGAGGTTCAACCCAACCATAGGTTACCCATAGCCTAGTGTTGTCCTAATATTATAGCTCAATTGGAAAGGGCCTAAAGAACCCTCTCCAAGCGTATACATTTATGATACAATACTATTCCCTATAACATTATATCTGATAATGGTAGATTATTCAAAAACAAGGATGTCAAAGTCCTATGTGTCAAGTTTAACATTACCCAACAGTTTTCCAATGCATATTACCTATAAGGTAATGGCCAAGTAGAGGCATCTAAAAAGACCATTTTTAAGATTCTTAAGAAGATATTTAAAAATGTTGTTCATGATAGGCACTTAAAAATATTCTATGCCCTATGGGCTTATCAAACCAATTTTTGTGCTCTAATAGGAGCCACATGATATTCCCTTATTTATGGGGAGTCCATTCTTCCTATCAAGTCGAGTTGACTTTTATATGTATTTCATTAAAACACATATTTTATGATATGGACTAAAAATTAGTTCATCTACAAGAGCTAGAACTACTAGATAAAAAATGCAAGGTTGTTATAAATAGTCTTTAAGCATACCAGAATTAGTTGCATGGTCAATATAATAGGTAGGTGAAACATAGAAGGTCCAAAATTGGATTTAATTTACTCAAATAAAACTAGAAGAAAACCATTGTTGAATGAAATAATAAGGGCAAGTTCAATCCTAATTGTTTAGGATATTATGTGATTAATGCTAACTATGGATATGGAACATACAGTTTAGCTATACCCAAAGGAGATGAACTTGATGAACTAATGAACATAATACACCTCAAGAACTTTTCCACTTAAGTATCCTAAAGTATTATTTTTGAGGGTCATGTAAGTTATCTCATAACTATCACCTTCTTTGTATTGTACCATATATACCTTCCCTACCATACCTTCCTTATTAGCCAAATTTTGTTTTACCTCCCATCTTTCCATGTTTAACCTGGGTTTTGATTCATTGATGCTTTACATACATAAAATAGGTGGTTTCAGATTTACTTTTAAGGGATGAATTATTTTATGACTCTTTGAGCACATTCATTCCAAAGGGTTAGTGTCTTGGGGTAATATGATAGTGGTCTATTAATTGCATCCTTAATTTTAGCAAACATTATACATCTACCATAATGGATAATCTTCATTGTACTAACTATTATAACTACCTTTGGGAAAATCATTATTTGTAGCTATGTGATTATTTCTATCAACATAAAAGAAAAGTTTTATTATGCCTAGCCTTTCCATCAATTTATACCCTACCATTTGCCTATTCATGAACATCATATTACTTAGTCAGATTCCTCATTGTAGAGGAACTATAGTGGATTGAGTTTTATTTGGTCTATGTAGGAAGCATTTAGTGTTTTGTAGGGTTAGTTTATCCACACTTTTTCCCACACTCTAATAATTTTTTAACCACCCTTATTCCCATGCTCTCATCATTTTTTTAGCAACCTAATCCATATTCTCATCATTTGTGAGAAATTTAAGCTCACATTCTCACTATTTTATGATTTAACCCACTATGTATGTTGTAATCTTCTATTGAGTTGAGATACCTAGCAAACCTAAAAACATGGAAATATGAAAGAAAAAACTCCTAACAAGCCTCCAACACTAGGCTATTCAAATTTTATCCATCCTACTTAGGATGTACATTTAATCATTAGGTATACTTGAAGCTTTCACATGGGTAGTCACATGAAATGACAATTTCCATTTACTTATTCCATTTTATGATTGTGTTCCACACCATTCCTAGGACAACTACATTTGGCCTAAAGTCTGTATTAGACCTTATGTCCATAGGAATATGTAGGGAACATCCTCTTCCTAGTGTATTTTGAGTTAGTTTGACCCATCTCAGTTTTTGATTCATTCACCATTTTCTTAGATCATTCCTTCTTATAGGTTTGTCTCCCAAAATCTTTCATCATTTTTTGAGTTATTTATGATATCATTAGTTTATGAGTTATTTATGTTCTCTCTACTTTACAAATCATTTATGCTCCCATGTTTTTTGATCTTATTCTTGTTTTAATATTTGGATGTAGTGCACACTATGAATTTTCAACCAATTTCATATGTAAATAGTCACCTTATGTACTTTAGTTTTGTTTTAGTCTAAACCACACTCATGATTTCATGAGTTCCTATGCCTCACATTATAATAATCATGAGCATCACCCATTATTTTTTACACTTTCACCATTTTATGAGCCCATTATTAATTTCTCCCATGAGTAATATATTTTGATTATCATTGATTTTATTCTATCACACATCCTAGGAGAACTAAATTTGGCTTAAACTCCATGTTTGAACTCAAGTCTATGGGATTATGTAGGCATCATATAATTAAATAATTCATTTATAGATAGCTCAACCACCCCTTATTATTTTATTACCCCTTATTTTGTCTTTTCTCCTTATAACCCATGAGAAAGATTTGTGTTGAGCATAACACTTCTATTACACGTGCACAACTAGTTAGATTAGTTATTTGGTCATTTACAATTAGATTTAATTGTTTGTTGATTTGCCTTAATTTAGGTTGTCTATTTTTTTTTTTGAGATCATTTATTTAGTGAGTAAATGTAGTTTAGTTTTTTGTTTTATGAACCTTAGATTTATCTGTTATTGCTTTATGGGTTTTCGTTTTGAGTGTGGTCTGTCTAGATACAACTAGTTGACACTTGAGGCTTACTTACAACTTGGGTTTGAGTTGTTTATTTTTATAATTTACATTATGTTATTATGCCTCCCTTACCCTCAATAATCATAGGATTATTACAATTTATTTATAATTGAGTATTGATCACCGATGTTTTATACTTGAATTATGAATTTGTGTTCATTCCAACACTTAGTTTATTACATTATATTCACCTAGGATTTGATTGTTTATATATTATGCCTAAGTGATTTTTATTTACATTTAAATTAAGTTGTCCATTATTAGGATACATATTATTATTATATTTGTAAAAAAATATAATGCATAATATCACAAGATAAAAAAATTTAGGCAAAATGGATTTATCAATTGGTGCTATTAGCGGTAATTCCCCCTTGTTCATGACATACCTTCTTAAACACCACCCACAAATATAGTAACTAAACAAAAAATAAATATTAATCACTTCTAGTTAGGATGTGAATCTATTCACTATTAGATATACCAAATTCATACCTATCCTCTATGTCATATCACCATTGAGCCATGATTATAGGTTTATAACACGAACTCCATTTACCAATTTTCCATAATGAGGTAAATTATTTAAACCTTCACTAATGACATATTCCCTACTATATCAAAGCAAAATTATATCACACTTATATCCACCCTATTAGGTCATCATCCTTAGACCAATGATTATAACTTACTTTAGGTAAATCATTATTCAGATTCATCTAACCTATTTGTGTATATCTACTATGGCATTGATTATAAACTCCTTTCGATAAATTAATATTTCAACTCACATTTATAGACCATGTCATTTCCTCTTTTAGAGGGCCTATTAGTCAACACTATTTTTCACTCGATCCCTTGAGGGGGAATCTAAGGCTCAATTACTATCCTCTAGGGAATTAACCAAAGCATAATAAAATTTTCATTCTCTAAGAAAATGTTAATTGTGCTTGTGTCTTGCAATGCCTACTCAAATAGGGGTAAAATTTAGACACTCTTTTTTAACCACATCTATGTCTAAAGTGGATTTTACTCTAACTTGTACCAAACTATGTAAATCAATTCTAAAAATTATTTAACATCCCAAATTCATCGGCACATTAGACATAAGTGACCAAAATTATGTTGAATCATCCCTATTTGTGGTATTACCCTATACATAATGATAACCTCTTGTAGATTCATCTTTAGTTATGTTACACTCTAGAAAACTAACATATTAGACCAATTAAGTAGAACACTTGATCAAATTATTGAAATGACCAAAATCCTAGGAAAATTTAATTAAACAAGTAATTCAAATTAAATGCTTATTTAAATAATCCTTTTTGAATTAGTGAAAATATAATTTCCAAAAAACAAAATTCAACAAATGTTAAAAGTAAATGAGGTCATGGTGACATCAGTATATTCAAAATCAACATAAATGCCTTATAAATCATAAATGTTGAGCCATGACTCCATACATTCATAGTTAAGGACATTAGTTATTACATTTATCCTCCCAAGGTTAACCCAAGGTTAGCATAACCCTAACAACACCTAGGTTGGGGTTAATTTGAAATCTATAAATACAAGGCTTCACTCTCACTTCAAAAAAAATTATTTATGTAGTGTTATAATTATAAATAGAATAAAATAAGATTCATTATCCATTAATGCTAAATCCAAAACCATAGTGGACAAAGGGGAGGTGTTGTCTATATAGCGAGAACACTGATGAGACTCCAATTTAGACTCAAGATAAGGAAGCCAACTACCATTCAAGAAGTGATTTATAGCTACAAAGAAGGTTAAAGTTATTGGTATTTTCTCCTTTTATTTATGTTTCATTTGGTATTTTTATCATAAATCTCCTGTTAGTATCTAGGCTTGGGAATGGTTAGTCTCAATCTTATTTTTAGATGTTTGATTTTACTAATGAGAGATTAGTGCATCATTTCCTTTGGATTCTATTGCATAAACATATGCTAAAATGTTCACTAACTACTTGAAATGAGAAAATTTTAATTGCATTGTATTTATTTTCACAAAAAACTAACACTATTGTTTCTACCCCACTGGGATTTTCCTAAAAAATAAATAACAAATGTAGGTTCAAAGAAGAAACACTACAACGAAATTTTCTCACCTTGACTAATTAATTATAGTTTTAGTGATTTTTTTAAAATAAAATATTTTAATACATGTATATTATACAATTTCACAGTATCTACTCATAAATTCTAAACACAAAGTTTTCAAAATTCCTATTTGTATTGATCTTTGTTGAGTTGTAAGTAGAATATCCTCTTTCAATAGTCTATGGAAAAGTTTAACTATCAAAGGCCCATTAAAATTATCCTCAAACTTATATTAATAGGTTTAAATGGGTGGTTATATTTTTAAAATATCTTTTTAACATATTTGGTGCCTTGTAAAAATAATTTATAAAAAAATCATAACTTAAAACTTACAAAAGCACATTAAGCAGCTTGCACAACTTGTAAAAGTGTATTAGTGTTTTTATAGGGCTTGTAAAATTACAATGGAAAATTTTCAAAACTTTCAAAAGTGCATCATTAAATTTCAAAGACTCAAAACTTGAAAAACTAACTTACTACATTTGCATCGAATACAATGTGTAGAATTACTAATACAAAAGGTCCAACGTGAAAGTGCAGGAATGACTCAAGAAATACAAATTTGAGAGAAAAATAAATATATAATATATATCTATTCTTTATCATCATAGTTGAGGTTGATTTTAATATCTTATTTCTTTATCATCTACTTTTTCTTTTTTTATTCATCAAATTTCTCCATAACTTCTTTGACTTTGTCATCATCTAGTCCATCTGAGTGTATGAAGGCAATTTCTACTTCACAATGTAGATCTATTATTTATTTTGAAATTGTTGATGCCTTTTAAAAAATTTATCAATGTTATCCAAGTTGTTCTAATACTTGTCCAACTGATGAATATATTATTTGTTGAATGCAAAATTTGGAGTTAAAAATTTCTCAATATTCTCTTTGAATTACTCAATGATAGCTTCCATACAGATTACTTCCTCATTACAATCCAAAAAAGTACAATCAAGTTTCTAATTGATCCTAAAATATCAATAGTGGTGTCACCCCATATCAAATTTTATTCATTAAATTTATTGATACTTTATTAAACTATGTGTATTCTAAATTTAGTATCTCCTAGAAATTCAATGAGTTATGTAATCTTTTTTGCTTCTATAACTCCTAGAATGAGATCACCTAGATCTATACATGAGAGATTTTCTAATTTCAAAAGCATTAATTTACAAATTTTTATTTATAATTCATACATGTTTTCATATTTATTTTTCTCATAACACTTTTTTTTGGATCTTAGATTAGATTTTCATAACTACATTAGTTGAAGTAGCTTGTTGTTGTAGAATTTTCATTGACCATTATTTTGTTGTTTTGCCCATTTGACCAATTTATTCTACAACATTTATAGTTATTTCATGCATGATATTAAAAATATAATTGGAATAATATTATTTAATTGTATTTATAAATTTTTATACCACTAAGGTCAGTTGATCAGCTTTTTCCCTAAGTTGATCTTCAATCACTTTGTCTTGATCCATCTTTCCAAAAATAGTGCCATTTTTTCATTAAGCATTATCTTTCATTCCTTATTTAGTATGATTTCCTAATATATATTTTAAATTTGATATTATAATGAATTGACATTATCTTTATCCTTATATGTAGGAGGAGCTACTACTTCTACATATCTATCCCCTTTTTATATATGTTCATTCTCAATATAATTTTGGGTTTCTTCATTATTATTGAAGGGAGAGTTGTTAATAAACTAAAATGTATCTCTTTATGATAAATAGTTATAATTATATTTTTCATACCTCATTTAACCAATCTATAATTAGTACAATAGAATGAGGTTGTTTCATAAGGACAAATTTTGACTTTGTGTGAGTTTTAAAAGGAAAAGAAAGAGTTTTCTTGGCTAAAGTATTGTGTAATTCGCCTTCATTTTTTTTGGATAAAGTAACTAGGGTTTTAGGTGAAGTTTAAAGAGGAATATTATAATTTTTGGGATAAATTAGTGTTGGCATAGTGTTTTCATTGATGTCATTAATGTCAAAGTGTGTTGTCATTCATGTCTAGATGCATCTGGTGAAGATGCATGGTGAGTGGTCTTTGATGTATGAGCTTGTGAGCCTTATGTGACAAGGTTCTTATGAAGGCATGATGAGTTATTATGACATAATACTAAGTTTTTTTTCTATGGGAGATCATGTAACCATGATGAATGAGGTTGATGTCAAGTAGTTGTTTTAATACTAGTGTCTAGATGAGAAAGGCCAATTAGTAGTGTGTATTATGATAATCCTATGAGAATTAAAGGTATGTATTGATTGCCATGAGATAAAAAGGTACAAGTACAAGTGAATCATATATAATTTTTTGATGTTGTGTTAAGGTCATGACGTGGAATGAATAGGTCAAGGCATCAAGGTATATTGTAAAGCCTTGTTTAGACCTTGTGAAAATGTATGTGCATAGTGAATCTTGGTTAAGTGAATGAGAAAAATATTTTGAGATGTTTATTTGGATTTATTGATGATGTATGTAAATAATATTTAACTTCATAAGTGCTTCAAGGTTAGTGGTCAAGTTCCAAATACTTAAGAAGCCTAGTCATAACAAGCCTAGTCATATCATGAGCATGTGCATGGTGAGCATGAAGATATATGTGTAAAAGTATGTATATAAGTATGAAATTGTCTAAGGATCATATAATACATGTTATTAAGGTGTATAATCATCAATTATAGTCTCAATATGAGCCTACATTGGTAGGACCTATAGATCAAGTTTGCATCTAGACCATTTCTAAACCCTACTTGGTCTAATGAGATATCATCAAGGCATGTGAATGATGTATGGTATTATTTATTAATGATATAGGGTTTATGGAATTTAAATGATATTTTCAAATTAAAATTTAGGTTTTGATATCATCAAAAATTAATGAAGGACAAATGAAGGCCTAGTGAGGTATGAAGACTATGTTGTAGAGAGAGAATGTAAGCCTAATGAGGCATCATGATCTATTTTCAAGGCATATAAAGGATGAAAATTAGTATTTTAGAATTATATATGTTTCTTGAGTATGTGATAGAGGTTATTTTTATAATTAAATAGTCTTAAATGTTAATTTCAAGGCCTAATGTGGTTTACAGGTTAAGGTTTAGAGAGCAAAGAGAGAGATGGTGGCCATATGAGTAATGAGATTTAGAATTTAAGATAATAATGAGAATGTGAGAATTATAATTGATGTTATATATTTTATGAGGTGTTTTTACAAGTTATAAGGTCAAATTTTGAAGTTTTATGCTTGAAAAAATGTTTTAAGGTGTCTCAAGTGCACAGGATAAAGAGTTGTCTACTCGAGAATCTTTTTCAAGAGTTTGTTCGAATGTGCATTATCTACATGAGGATATAATATATTCATTATATATGGGTGAGGTTATTATATAAAATTTATATTTATTAGTTTATATAATTAATTAATAATCTTTATGAATGATTGCTAACAGTGGAAGATGGTTTAAACCCTCAAAGAACCCTAATAGTGACCTAATATTAAAAAAAAATTCTAAAGTGATAATAATGGATTAGTTTGGCTATTTTAGTTATTTTAGGTTGTATTAAAGTCTCCAATACATATCCAAGTGTTATTAAGTATTCATATGATTGAGTGGACCCTACAGGAAAGGCCTTCTTTCTTGAAGATTTGTTGTAGCAATCATAATTGACCAAGTAAAATTTGCTAAATAGTTGGAGAATAATTTTTAGACTTATATTTTATGTCAATGGTGGCTTATAGATAGGTTATATATTTTAGGTATTCTAAACTAGTTATCATAGTTATCTAGTTGCTAACAATCCTAATGGTGGAAACATTAAAAAACCTAGGTAGCAACGAGAAGAGGTTTATGAGTGTGTTATAATGGAGAGATTATTAAATACATTTAAGACATGTAAATGTTTGGAATATTTTTAGAGGTTTATGGTTTATGGATGAAACAAATTTCATGGATATATTATTAAATAAATTTAATACATGTAAATGTTTGTTATAATTTTTAGAGTTCAATACTTATAGTGAATTATTTTCTCAAAAGTCGACCTATCTAGTGCAGATAAGATAGTGAGATGTAATGTATGAGATTCATCTACAAAACCAATATTTACTATTGAACATGTTATATTTATTTGTGATATTTTTATAATGTAATTATAATATCATCTACATTAATCTTAAGTCTCTTAAATTGGTCATACAAGTTTTGAAGGTCATTATCAGCATGACTGTGCAATAAGTTAAATTGGCAGTTCTAGGTAAGCAAGTCATACTGATGAGTTTAAGACTCTATGACATGAGTTAAATAATATAATTTAAATGTTATATTTAATTTTTAAATTGTATGTCATATCCATTATTTTTATAATTTTTGGTTGTCAGTGAAAGTAGTGAAAATGTTGAAGCCAAAATGGCTTGTCTAGCTGAGTGAGGTCTGTGAGAGAGAAAGTCAACAAATTGGTATGCAAGACTAATAGTTGATATTATATATTATGATATTTTTATTGGAAGTTGTTTTTATTATATTTTAGGATAATTTTAATGCATTATAATTCCTTTATTATGTTATTTTAGGTGTCAAAAATTCAAGGTTCCATGACTATGTTTTGAGGCTAGTTAGTAGTTCAAAGTGATCATTTTGCAAAAAAGAGTTTGAACCTATATAATATGAGTTGAAGTATGTAACTAAGTTTGTGATGACCTTGAGGTCATGAGGTTTCTTAATATTTTATTTATTTACATTTTATTTTTATCCAATTGGCCTTTTATCTTCAAGAGTTCAAGATAGACTTTTTGGGTATGCACAAGCTTAATTGTGAATAGTACAAATGGCGCGCTTCAAGTGGTGATTGGACATGAACTATGTTATGTATATTAAAATATCTTAGTATAGATATATTTTATTATTTTATTTTTTTTACTTCTATGTATTAAGTTTTAAATTGCTCCAATAAGATCAAAGGGTAACATGTGCTAATGAAGGCCTAATTATGCTAGGTCTCCTTAAGGCCTAAAAGTGGTTTTGGTCCTATATGATATTAATGACCTATTGTAATGTTTGGTTCATGTTTTTGGAATGTAATAAGGCCTATTTTATTTAAAATTTAATTTTTCAAGGGTTTTTTGTCCAATCAATAAGGACATGAATATGAGGCTTGTATAAATACAAGGCAATTTAGACCATATCCTTATAATTCTGATTAATTCTATACTAAATAATCATGGTAATAGTAGAATGAATACTAAATAAAAAGATTATATGAAAGCTTAGAGTATAGATAGTGCTTGCTCAAGCCACATGTCAGGAGACAAGAGAGGTCTTGTTTATCATGTGGTTAATCAAATAAGTAAGAATGAAGAGTTGACTAAGAATAATAAGGATGAAAAGGTGAGTCATGATCAAATCATAAACCAAGGTTGGTTGTTTTATACTATAGAACACAAGTCAGATTTGAAATAATGTCAATAGTATTCTTTGTCAACTCAGAAGGATGATGAAGAGGCCAAGTCAAAGGACAAACCCAAATTGACATTCAAGCCTATAAGGATGCTAAATAATATTCAATCTTGTGAGAGTATGGAGATCTATGAATATCCTAAATTTGTGTTTTTCTAGTTCCTAATGGAAGGGGTGACTCCATTAGGCTTCATAAAGACACTCATCATTAATTGGAAGCATGGTGGATGTGTATTGAGATTTAATAGGTGTTGTATGTCAAGAAGGTATGAAGACATGTTGATGATTGTTAAGTCTGAGCTAGAAGTGTGGTATTTTGACATGTTAAGATTTGGTATTGGTACCAAGGTGCTTGATCTATGTTGGAGATGGTCTATGTGTATTGTTGATTTATATGGTGAGAAAGTTATGAAGATAAAGGGGAGAGGGCTTGGGGGGAGAGGATGAGTGGTTGGACACATTATTATGATCCAATTGAATGGGATAATCACATATCTTATGGTCTGTGTCTTGGTAGTGAAAGTAGGTGTTACGCAAGTTAATATATAGGACTAGTTGAGAGTGCCTTACATCCCCAAATTGAATTTTGAAGAACTCTTTGAGGTCTTTAGAGAGGTCTATGTATGTCTACAGGTGTCTTAAAAGAGGTTAATTACTCAGGTCTGTGTATGAGCATTGGAAGGGCTCCACAACTTTTAAAAGGTATTCCAATTGATTATAACCTCCTTGATAATATTACAAAAAAGTTCTGATGTATTCAAATAATTTATACTGAACCATGAAAAGGATATATGTTTGGTCTAAGGGGGACCTTGGTAGCATTGAGTTCTTTGTTAATAGAGTGGTTTCCTTTGTTATCTAAATAGAGGGAAGCATGGAGTTAGGGGGAGTATCAATTCTAAGATGTTTCATGATTCTATTTGTTGAAATAGATGTGAGAGAGAGTTGAGTGTTCTATGTGCATCAAGATGACCTTAAGGTCATATACGGCCAAAGCACATGTTGTATAGTCTCAATCTGCAAATCCCGAAGGAAATGTGTTATGAAAGAGGTATATCATAATGAAGCATATAAGCATAGACCTAGTTGACAAAAGGATGCAAGGAAGATGGCATGATAAGATATGTGCCATAATAGATTGAGAAACATGAAAGAGATAGATTGATGAAAGAATAAAATTTGAGATACCATATAGACACAACATGAGTGATCTATGATCCAACATAGAGGACTAAATTTTTCCCTTGGGATAATATCTTTGATTGTAGATAGACCTAATAGACATGGTGGATAAATGTTGATTATAGATATTTTTTATGCTCATAGGCATTGAGTGTGGTTTATCTAGGAATTTGAATATGATATTTGGGATATGTATCACATGTCTATATGCTCAATATGCCTTTGTTTTGTGAGGTGAAGATGGAGCTAAAAATGTCTTATGGAGCTAAGAGGATGATAATAGGAGTCTTTATGGTGTGAGTAAAGGTTGAAGGTCCAATAAAGCATGAATGAGGTCAGAAGAGATTGGTATTCATTATGTGACTCAAAATGATAATATGGACATAGGGGGGATTATTATCTATATGATTTAAATGATCAAGGAAAATTCCTAAAATTTTAGTCAAGATTTAGATGACATAAGAGGCATGGTTTTTTGAGGATCAACTTAAGCATCCTATAGGTTATCTACAATAATTGGTATAAGCCTAAGGTGAGTATTTTTTAAATATTTCATTGTGTGGTTTCTTAAATTTTAGGTCTAAGGATCAGATAATTGTTTATGGAAGGCCCTTTGACATTAATGTCAAACAGGGAGAAAGACCAGTTTTGGGGATAAGAGATTGATCAAAATTTAGTGTGTTTTGACATCAATTATAAAGGGGGAGTTTGTTGGCATAGTGTTGTCATTGATGCCAATCTGATGTCATTAATATTAAAGTGTGTTTTCATTAATGTCTAGATGCATCTGGTGAAGATGCATGGTGAGCGGTCTTTGATGTATGAGCTTGTAACCTTGATGTGATAAGGTTATTATGAAGGCATTATGAGTTATTATGCCAACATATTAAGTGTTTTTTCTTTGAGAAAGAGTGTAAGTGTGATGAATGAGGTTGATGTCAAGTAGTTGTTTAAATATTAGTGTCTAAAAGATCAAGGCCAATTGGCAATGTGTGTTATGACAAACTTATGAGCATTGAAGGTATGTAGTGATTGTCATGAGATAGAAATTTGTAGGTCCAAGTATCTCATATCTACTTGGTTGATGTTTTTTTAAGGTCATGACATGGAAGGAGCATGTCAAGGCATCAAGGTATTTTTTAATGCCTTGTCTAGACATTATGAGAAGGTATGTGCATAGTGAATATTGGTGAAGTGAATGATCACAAGATTGTGAGAGGTTTATTGGAATTTAGTGATCACATATGTAAATAATAGTTACCTTAACAAGTGTTTCAATGTTACTGGTCAAGTTACAAATGCTTTAGAATCCTAATCATAACAAGCATAGTCATATCATGAGCATGTGCATGGTGAACATGAATATATATGTGCAAAGGTATGTGAAAAGATATGACATTGTTTGAGGAGCATATACATGTGATAAAGGTGTATAGGAATCAAGGATTATTTAAAGATGAGCCTATAAGGGTAGGACCTACAAATCAAGTCTGCATCTAGACCATTTCTAGACAGTACCTCATCTAATGAGATATCATCAAGGTATGTGAAGGATGTATGATAATATTATGCATGAGATAGATTTTATGGAATTATAATGAGATTATTATCATAACATTTAGATTTTGAGAGCATGGAAGAAGATGTGAAGGATATATCAAGGCCTTGTGAGGTATGAAGACTATGGTGTAGAGATAGAATGTAAGCCTAATGAGGCATCATGAATTATTTTCAAGGCCTATGAAGGATTTAAAGTAATTTTTGATCATTGTAGAGGTTTATTAAGTATGTGAGATAGGTGGTTTGTGTATGAAAAGAGTCTTGAAGGTCAGTTTTAAGGCCTAACATGGTTTACAATTCAAGGTCTAGAGAGAGAAGAGAGAGATGATGGCCAAATGAGGTACGACATTTAGATTTAAAGATAAAAATGAACATGTGGTCATTTTTAGTGGTGTGATAGATTGTCTCAGGTGTGTTAACCACTTTAAGGTCAAATTTTGAAGGTTTATGCTTGAAAAAATGTTTTAAGGTCCCTTAAGTGCACAAGATAAAGTGTTATCTACCCGAGAAGGTTTTTCAAGTGTTCATTGGCACATGCATCATATGAATTAGGACCTAAGATATTCATGGTAGATGGGTAAGGGTACTAGATCAAAGTTATATGAATTAGTTTTTGGAATGAGGAGCTAAGCTTTATGAATTATTGCTAATAGTGGAAGATGTTTTAAACCCTTAAAGAACACGAATACTGACTTGATATGAAATAAGTTTTAATAAAGTTCTTAAAATTGATTAGTTTGTCTAGCTTAGTGATTAGAGATCATATTCGACTATCCCATTCATCTCTAGGTGTGATTGAGTCTTCATGTGAGCAAGTGGACCATATAAGAAAGGCTTTATTTCTCAAAAAATTGTTATAACAATCAGAATTGACCAATTCAAAGTTGCTAAATGGATGGAGGAATTTTTTTTAGACTTTTATTTTATGTCCATGGTGGTTTATGAAAAATTTATGGCTCTCAAATATGCTAAATTGGTTATCAAAGTTAGCCAATTGTTAATAGGCCTAATGGTGGAAACAATGAAAAACCCAAGCAATAATGAGAAGACGTTTAGGGAAGTGTTATCAAGGAATATGGATGAAACAAAGTTCATGGAGATATTTTTATGTAATTTTAAGACATGTAAATGTTTGGTAGGAGATTTGGAGGTCAGTAGTCATAGTGAAAAAGTTGACCTATCTGGTGTAGATGAGATAGTGAGATGTAAGGTCATGAGATTGGTCTAAAAAAATAATATTTAATATTTTAAAATGTTATATTTATATATAATATTTATATAATTGTATCATAAGATCATATAAATGAATTATAATTATCTGAAAGTGGTCATACATGTGTTTAGGGTCATTATCACCATGACTATGCTTTAAGGTAAATTGGTAGTTTTGGATAAGCAAGTTGTAGTGATGAGTTTGAGTTTCTATGCCATGATTTAAAGTATATAATGTAAATGGTTTTTATATTTTTAACTTTTATGTACTATCCATGATTTTTTTAAGGTTTGGTAGTTAGTGAAAATAGTGAAAATGTTGAATCCAAAATGGCTTGTTTGGTTGAGTGAGGTTTGTGAGAGAGAAGGTCAACAAATTAGTTTGCAAGACCAATAGTTGTCATTATATATTGTGACGTATTTTTTTAAATTTGATTTTATGATATTTTATAATTATTTTAATTCCTTGGTTGTGTTATCATGTGTGTCATAAGTTCAAGGTTCCATGACTGTGTTTGAGTCTGGTTGGCCGTTCAGAGTGAGAATTTTGGAGAAAAGATTTTGAACCTATATACCATGAGTTGAAGTATCCAATGAATTTTTTGATGAGCCTCAGGTAATGAATTTTATTAAAATTTAATTTATTTAAATTATTTTTTTATCCAATTGGTGTTTTATCTTCATAATTTCAAGAGAGACTTTCTGGCTATGCACATGACTAATTGTGAAAAATACAAATGGTATGATCCAAGTGGTGATTAGACTTGAAAGATGTTATGGAGATTATATTAGATTAGTATATATCTATTTTATTTTTTTATTATGTTTTCCTACCATTTATGAAGTTTTAAAGTTCTCCAATAAGTTCAAAGGGTATTGGTTGCTAATAAAGGCCTAATTGTATTAGGTCTCCTTAAGGACTAAAAGAGGATTTGGTCCTATATGATATGGATGACCTATTTTAATGTTTGATTCATGTTTTTGGAATGTAATAAGGCCTTTTTAATTTAAAATATAAGTGGGAAAGTGTTTTTTCATGGATAATAAGTATATGAATAAGAGGCTTGTGTAAATACAATGAAGTTTTTGGCCTATTGGAGTGTGAAGAGTGAAAGTGAATAAAAGAAAACATTGCAGAGTAGAATGAGGTCATGTAGAAAATTAGATGGGTTTATAGTGATATTAATAAATGTATAATATTATTTCTTCTTATGGATATCAAGGTCATATGTCCTAATTAGTCTTGAAGAGACCTAAGAGAGTGAAGAAGCCTAGAGGTAGTTTTGGGAGGGATAGAAGTGTGTGAAGAGATAAAGAAGGTACTCATCATCTATTGTATGATAAAAATATGTTATAAAGGTGATAAAGTGTCTCAAGTGGCTGATTTTGTGTTGAGTCATCTAGGAGGTTGGTACCTCCTTGTATGTGGGTACTTGCTAAAGCCTAGTTGGGTTGGTACTTCGTTAGTTGGGGTTATGATCCATGTGAAGTTGGTGCTTCACTTAAATAGATATTTTGTCTTATAGTAATATATTTCATTTGAAATGATAAGTGGTTTTTATTTTCCTTGAGGTTTTACCACATATAATTTGTGTTGTCTTGTGTTTTTATGTTTCATGCATATGTGGATGGTTACTTAGTCATTGTTTGATACACATGTTTGAATGAATGTTCATGATGGATTAAGTGGATTTTTAACAAAATTTTTAAAGACTAATTTACCCTACCCCTTATTCATTATGCTTCCATAATGTGTAGATAAAGTATAATCCATCTTAAGAAGAGGGAGAGAAGATGGAAATAACAATGATGTGTTATAATCAAGAGAATGGTGAGTGCTATTGATCACATGTGTCTAAGGTTGAGAAAATATATCAAAATATACATCTTGTAGAATGGAAAAAATAGGTGAACAAAAATACTTTTATCCTAACCCCTTTATCTTAAGCTTAAGAGGCATATGTATTGGAGTAGTTTCTGGAGTATCCTTTCCTTCAGTCTCTTTTTCTATCAATATAGTTTTTTTTGCTAATTATTGCTTATTTTGATTTTCCTACGTCTAAATATTTTTTTTAAGGAATATTTCCAATTATTACTTTTGTAGTGGTTGAAAAATAACCTTATCTATATTGACCCCTTTATTTTTTAACCATTTCAATGTTTTATCAAGCACACCCTGAGTTCTTATTACAAGGAATGTAAACTCTTTTTTATATCCATTGACTTTAGGAAGTGGTTGAGACTCAATTCCTCTTCACAATAGATGGGATCTAACGTGTCTTCATCATCTAGTAGTTTTCTTGAGACTTTTATAATTATAGACATGATAATATGTTTTAATGAGAACTATCAATAATCTCTGATTCTCATGTCTTTTTCATCATTAAAATATATCCAATAGTACTTAAATTGAGGTACATGTTGATATGATGAGATAATAATACTTTCCACTAAACCTTTTATATCAAAATTAATTATGATCTCAAATTTTCCTATGGTGAAACATGTCATTTCTTCCTCCACTATGTTTTCCTTTGCCAAAGTTGAACATGTGTATCTACCAATATAAGTGGGAAAATTCACTCTAGTATTATTTTTTATTAATAAAAGCTTGTTGGTTTCAACCAAATTATAAATTCCATAAAATATTATTTATCATCCACATACCTTGGCATCATATATGGTCTAATCACATAATTATGAATCCATAGGTTGGTGAAAGTTTTTAGTTGTACAAACCAAGCCCCCCATTTGACAATCTATATTTTTGTTAATATTGATATTCTCATAGTGTAAGGAATTTTTCAAACATCTAAATACAAAAATACATAATTTGCTTTCCAAAAATTATAATCACTTTCTTTGAGAGTGATTTGTGGATAGATTTCATACATATTTGTAGTTTTGATGTAATCTATCATATTTAGCCCATCATAGAATATTATTCTTAACACAACATAGACAAGGTAATAATTCATGTAAAACTTAAAAGTAGTATTCACCTCTATAAATTATTTATGAATGTATTTATGATGAGTTTACCCTAATTGATGGATTGTTCATTTTTTTGAATGAGCCAAATGTACATATATATCAGAGTTTGAAAATTTATTAAAGTTGGACTTCCTACTAATTTATGCAAGAGTGGTGTCATATCATTGACTTCTTTTTTGAATTCAAACATGTATAGGTTCTTAGGAACTCTTGTTTTATCATGTTTTTGTGTTTTTAATAATTTTTTGTTAATCCTTTCTAAACATGAATTGGTATTATCATCCTATAAATTTTGAGCAAAGGTAGGAGTTAGTTCAACAAATGAATCCCTATCTAGTAGTTAAAGTAAATTATCAATGTGTTCAGGTGCCAAACATATAAAAAACTCTCCCTTTGAGTTATTACTTCTCTCTTGTCATAATCATAGTGTTTGATTATAATGAGAACTAACTTTGAGCATTGCATTGAAGTTAAAAATACGACTGCCTAAGCCAATATGTTGTCATGTAAACTTTTACCATAGTTTGTCTTATCAATTGTGTTGATTTCAAGATAAGAGTCATTAATGTTAATGTGGCCCAAGTTAGTATCTTATATGTTATTAATTTTGAGTTTAGACATGATGGAAGAATCACCCTATAGAATTGATATTCATTTATATACTTTCTTCTCCTTGTAAGACCTTTTTTAGGGGAGTGTTCTTTGGAGTATTTTTATTTGGAGTGTTCTTTATTGGGGTCCTATATGTTGATATCTTAAAATAAGTGGAAAATTAAAAGTTTTACAGAAAGGGGTGGATTCAGAGAGGTTTTTTTGTAAAGTATTCAGAGTCCAACATGAGGTTTTTCAAATCATTCAAAGTCTGATAGGTTTATTTGTAAACCATTTATAGTTTGATAAGGTTATTTTCAAATAGTAGCTTTCAAGAATATATAACATAATTTGAGAGAGTTGAATATAAATAGATGGGTTTGAAGGAATTATAAATAGAGGTACCATAATCCATAAGGATTGTAAATAAAAGGAACATGATTAAATCTCACTTATATGTTATGATCTTTGAAGTGCTTTATGAAAAATGGTAAACCATAAGGAATTTAAAACATAATAAAAATAAGTAATGAAGTATATAGGTTGAACTTACCTCTATAAATTGAAATCACAAACCTTGATCTTTATTGGCCACAATGATCCACACTTGACAAATTCTATAGATATATGAGCATGGATAATGGGTATGGGAAAATTTGAGAGTAAGTATGAATTTAATAATGAAGGATAGGGAGAATGAAGGAAGAAAGGTTTTAAATTAAACATGGAAATCCTTAATGCATGTGAGGAGGAAATTAGGCTAATGTAAAATATCATAATGTTTAAAAAAAGTTTAGGTTCTAATGTGATTTCATGTTAAGGATTAACATTTGAGGTACTTATTTATAAGAGTATTAAAATATGATGGGAATGAAAAAAATAGTATCGAGCCCTAAGAAGATTTAGAGTAAAGGTATCCATTTCAAACAAGCTTATTTACAAGAATATATGATTCTAATGGAGTTTTAAGTAGGGTAATTAGATTTTGATGACATTGTTAGCAAGGGTATCAAGACCCATTGGGTTTATAAGTAAAAGGTGAAAATCCATCAAAGGGAGTTTGTTACTTAGAAAAATTATTATTTCTACATCATTTTGACCAATTTAACTTGAGACAAAGATTTTTTTAGGGAAAAGATCCCCTTAACCTATATCAATATGACTTGGACCAAATTTCACCTATTTGACGAAAAACATATTTTTTGGCACTTGTTTAAAATTTAGTATAAAAATGTCCATGTGCACTCCTTATGTGCCTATTATGTATCTAAAACACTAAATCTCCCACATATAAAATGAATATTTCTCCTTATTTTCACATAAGTTATGTGTCCACAAACTGTCAAGAACTTGTTATATATGGCACATATGCTCATCCCATGTTTTTTATGAAGATTATGATGTCATCAAGTTAAACTAAAAAAAAGTGGTGAATGGATTGAGTGTGCCATTCATCATCTACATGAAGGTAGCTGTTGCAATTGTCAAACCACAGGGCATGAATAAAAATCCATACAAACCTTATTTTTCCTTTAAGGTTGTATTCCATGCATCTATATGTTCAATAGGAGTCTAATGAAACACAAAATTAAGATCAATTTTGGTGAAGTATTTCTCACCATAGAGTTGGTCTAGCAAGTCCTTAATCCTTGGAATAAGATGATAGTTATTTATTATGATATTGTTAAGATATCTGTAATCAATACATAGTATCCATATGTTAATTTTATTTAGTTTAAAAAAATTACGTTGTTACAAGGTGATGAGTTGAGCCTAATATGTCATTATTACACAAGTTCACAAATTTATCACTTAATTTATTAATTATATATAAATGTTTTATATTTTAAATAAGAATTAAGTAGAAGTTATCAAAATATCAAACCGATGTTGTACTTCACTAGAGATTTTATAGGCACTTCCAATTATGATTGAAAGATATCCTTGTATTCTTCCAACTTTAGATTCAACTCTATGGTTTATGCTAATTTTTATTAATGAAATGTGACATGGATGTGTGACACAAGGATGTTCTTACATTCACATCTTACCACTTAAAGGATAAAAAAATTAGTATAAATGACTAGCTTCTTATTTTTCTTGGCACTAATAAGTGATAGTTATGGACTAATTATGATATATGATATCTTGTATCACAAAAATTTATGAAATTTATAGGATTTTATTCATTTAATGCATGTTTTTGGTAAACATATGGTTAACCAAGTATAACATCACTTTCTTCTAATTGAGATACATCTTAAATAATTTAATCTTGAAAAGTATTGATGTTATACACCAATTGACACTACTAAGTGTCATGTTCTCACATCCCACATAAAACCATCCAAAATAGTATGGATGTGGGTGAGGCATCATTATAAAGTTAAATCTATGAACTACCTCAAGATAATTAGGTTATTATAATTTTCATTTTCAAAGATGATTTTTTATGGTCGAGAATTGATCCACATTTTCAAATGTAACAATATTTATGCTTTCTTTATTTCTTTAGGGGTAGTAGAGATATTTGTGTTATCCACCATGGTGTTAGGTTTATATTTTGTGATATACTTACCTTTATTAAATGTTTTAGTGTTTTTACCTACCACTTTAATTTGTGAAAGTAGAGTCTTCCTAACATGTAATTTTTCACTAGAATGACTATTGGTTTCATGAAATAAACGACACTTGTTATTTTGTCACTATTTTTTCTAGGCATTTGATGATTTTTTATACTTATGTGGAGGGATCTTGGATCTATTTTCTAGTTTTTAATTATGCTTGGAAGATTTATAATATCATTTGGTCTAAGAATTATTATCTTCTATTTTAATCTTAGCCTTGTCAATTATTTCAAACTTATAACTAAATATATAGGATTCTCAGTAGAATTGAATAGCAATAAATCCATATATAGTTAGATATACAATCTCAAGCCCATCCTATAATTCAAAAAATGATTTTATTTTGAATCTTTAATCTTGAGTTTGGACACCAAATCATGAAATGTATTTGTGTATTATTGCATATATTATTCTTTATCTTGGTGTAACCAAGAGAACTTGATATACTAGTCATCATAGTTACCAACTTGATAATAGGATTATTTGATTGATTCCATAAAACCATTACATGTGTCTATAGATTTATCTAAGTTAATTATGTCTTCATAATTTTCATGTGAAGTGAAATAGTTTTCTCCCCATGTATTTACCGATAGATAAACTTTTAGAAGAATGAATTCAATATTTTATCAATTAGAAAATTGATTAACCATGTAATAGTAACATATTAAGTTAATATATTTATCTATTGAATTTTCACATTTTTTCCCTGCAAACATAGGGATGTCTAGATTAAATTTTACCTTTTATGACATTTGACCACCAAATAAATGATGAAAATGAAAGGTGTCAGAAGGATTTTATTTCTTGAAAACTAGTGATAAATTATCAAAGATACTTTATCATTCACATGCAAGACACTCTTATAAATATTCTTGTTGTGTTTTTAATATATCCTCTATCATACTCTTCAACATTTTTAAATTTGGTGTCATTGAATATGTGTCTCCCATTTGAGGACATGAAGGAATGTACAATGAAGGGTCACAAGTCTTTATCCCTATATTCCTCTAATCAAACCTTGTATGAGTTGGAATACAAATGTATATGATGTTTAGATGAACCATGATACCACTAAAAAATGATATGAAGGGTGAAAGCTCTAATACCACTACTTAGGGGCCTAGTAGGAGACCTAGTGAACAACCTACTTAAACATATATATGAGGGATATGAATGGAAGTGAATGTTTGAGTGACAGTGGATATGAAATTTTAAATTGATATAGAATAAGGAAAGAACATAATAAAATGTTGTCAATGTATAATTATAATAGAAAATTTTATTACGATAAGTTTTTAACAATATATGAGAGATCACATGTTTCATGTTTATTAAAATTATAAATTTATTCCTATCTATGTAACCAATAATAAGGAATAAAATTATACATTAATAGAAAATTAAGGAAGACAATATTTTGGTTGAACCA
The DNA here is from genome assembly GCA_037957365.1 of Torreya grandis. Taxonomy (NCBI): domain Eukaryota; kingdom Viridiplantae; phylum Streptophyta; class Pinopsida; order Cupressales; family Taxaceae; genus Torreya; species Torreya grandis. The sequence continues at coordinate 562,978 of JARHVA010002540.1, read as the reverse complement.
TTACATGAGTTGGTAGCAATTTATTCATAACTGAAGAATGTTGTGACATTACTAACTATTATTAATAATGGCCTAAGTTATATATTACTAAAATTTTAGGAGATATTTCATAATGCAAAATTCAAATTTTATTGTACAAAATTTCACATAGGAAGAACTTAATTTCAATACTTCTAACATTAGCACAACTTTGGATGTAGAACAAAAATTAATTAAGGTGAGACGTAAATACCTAGATCTAATTGGATCATTACCACACATCATAAAATAATTCAAGTATATATAATAATTAGAGACATGGGTTATATTAGTTTTCTTAATTTATATTATGGATAATAATGTTATAGAATTTATTGAGCATATAAGGGACCATTTCTATCACATATTCTAGGATTAAAAGGATGGACTAGTAGGATTAATCATCAAAATTCATTAGATGGTGATCTTAGGTATAAAATTTAACTCCCTAGAATACATGTTTGTAGACTTATTATAATCTAGAGGGAGAATTTTTTAAATGTGTTATTATAGAAAATTATATTACACTTTTTTATTGGCTCTCATTTTATTTTTCTACTAGAATATGTTAGCTAAGTAAACAAGTATTTTATAAAATTAATATCCTAAATATTCATTCAAATAATACTCATTTATGGAGGATAAAAAAATATGTGGACTAAAAGAGGGTAAAATCTAAATTATCAATATGGCTATTAGAGTTGAGGGAATTTGTTTTTCAAAACCCTATAATTATAATAAAAATTAATTGATAAATATTCACCTTATATGTATGTAACATGTATGAGGTAAAACATTTATGTTGTACCTAAGGAACATGTTTTAGATACCCAACTTCATTAACATTTATACCTAGTGAGGATTTGATGTTGAAATAACTATCACAACATCAAGTTAAATTAATGGGTTCAAGCTACACCCTCTTTCTAAAATATACCCTAGGGTATAAATGGATAAAAAATAAAATCATAAGGTGAATAAAGAGGGCTCAAAAGGAATAAAATACCTCTAATAATCAAAAAGAATAAATCACATGGAAAGAAAGAGAGGATTAAAGTAAAGAATACCCAAGTGAAAAAAACTTCTAAAAGGTATAAAAAAAGGTTCAAGGAAGTAAATATAAGGGAAGGAAAATATAGGGAAATACAAGAAGGCCTAAGTGAAATAAAAAATTATAAAATCCATGAAGAAAGGGTTGAGAAACCAACTATAAAGGAAGGAAAAGAGGAGGAAAGAAAATAAGTCCCATTGCACTAAAAACTTATAAGATGCAAAAATAAGGGGTTGAGGAAGAAAATTAAAGGAAACAGAAAAATGTCAAAATTAAAAAAGGCCCAAGTGAAAAAAAATGCTTGATCCTTCAAGAATTGATGTTTCACGAATATGTATTTTGAATTATTTGATGCCTTTCCCAAGGAAAATGTAGAACTAGTTATAAATTTTATTCCATTCACTATTGGGGATAGAATATTTGACAAATAAGAGTCAATATATTACATGTGGATGAATTTTCATGAATATTCATAATAATATGGATTGACGTATTTTGAGAGGCCTTAGATTATAGATTCATTGATAATTATCATAGGTGAATATTCCATAGTGCACGGGGTCAACATTTATTAATCCCAAGAAAGAATTTCTACTTAATACCAATCACTACCTAAAGCCAATATAATGTTACAATCAATTCAGGAAAATTAATTTTCCAATGTGCAAGAGGTAAGTATGAAACATAGAATGAGGAGGAAGTTAAAGAGAGGAAATTAAAAAATGTGATATCATGACAAAAATAATGATAGGTGATATCCCAGTCCCATATGCAGTAGTAGAATATCCACATAAAAATATTAAGGATTTAGATGTGGAAATTGAAGATTCAAATGCATTTTCCAATGTAAAATAGCTAAGCATGCAAGGAAGAAAAAGGAGGAATTTTAAGAGAGGATTAAAAAACCATATAGGATATATCCTGAGATAAACACAAAGAGATAATTTCTTAATGACAAAAACACTAGAATAATACCCATATAAATATATTAAGGATTCAAATATGGAAATTGAGAATTCAAATGCAGTAGCATAATTCCATCCAAGGGTTTTATGAAACCTAATAGATTAAATGAAAATACAATTAAAAAAAATGCAATGAAAATATTATCTCTTAATATTTTTGATTAAAAAATAATCAAGATAAGATATTAGGGTTAATTTCCTAACCTTGCTATGAAAATATCAAGATATATTTGATTCATAAAATGATAATCTTTGTATTATACCTTTATTGGGAAAATTATTTAAAGAGATGGTGAGAATGATGAAATACACAATCAAATGAATCCCTCTACAAAATCTCTAATAATAAATTTAAATTCGATAGGGTTGAGAATCCAAACGAATACTTAACCAAGGACCAACATCAAAATTTTGATCTAGAAACAGCACCACATGTAGAGGGAACTTAGGATTATTCCCATAGGTAATTAAATACTAAACATGCCTCCAACTAGGAACCTGAAGTGGTGGATATATAAAACATGTTGAAAAAATAAATTGGTAGTATTTTCTAATATTATTCACTAAATGAAGAAGTTAAAGATAGGAATGAAGAGAGTACAAGTGAAAATCCAAGTCAAAATGCTATTGAGATAGAGTATAACAAATAAAAATTCAAACAAAAAAATAATGAATCAAAATTTATAAATATAGAGGACATAAAATTAGAAGGAAAATTAAATCCTAAATATATTAATATGGATATTATACAAATAAGTGGGCCAAAAAATTCAAATTAATGTAATTATTCCATAATATATATACATCTAATGTGATTGTTGCTAATGGAGGGAAAATATAGACTGATATAACATCATAATATTTAAAATTTACCTAAATCTTTGATAATTCATCATCAATTATTCTATACCAGGGATAAGGTAGTTTCAAATTCAAAATTGTATCCTGGATATCAATATTTTATAGATGCTAAAAAAATTACAATATATATTAACAAAAAAAACTCTAAAATACTACAAGAGGTTGGTTGTAGCCTACAAGAAATTCTTGCCCCAATAAAATATAGCACATTCATGTCAAAATTTAATAAGATATATCTTGAATTTAAGGATTATGGAGGGTATAAATCAAAGTTTCCATAGTTAACAAAGGAGCTTCAGAATGATTCAAAAGTGTAGAAATAAACAAGATTAAAATAAATTCCGAAGATCAGGAAAATAAAAGGATAGGAAGGCCCTTTTAAAGTTGGGTTATACCAAACTTGGAAAAGTGGGATAACATTAATAATATTTGGAAAAACATTTAGATTACAATGACCAACTCTAGAATGTAGATTGGAAATGACCCTCTCTAAATGTGAAAACATTATCTAAGGAAGATGTTGAGCTTGTAAATATATTAATAAAGCAATTGTTTGAAGGAGACAAAATAATGAATTGGGGTTGATAAAATACCATTAATATATATTTTATAACCTTATCATTCATGTTTATTTCATAATGTAATGGGCATGTAAATCACTCTAAATCACTGAGGTACTCATAATTTATGAAGTTAGCAATGTTTTGTCTAAAGTAAGGAATGTGAATAGCCATATAGATGATGATCTTGAATATTGGGATGTTTCTAAGGGAGATGTATTTTTTATGTATTATCCATCTCATTCATATTAAAATTAATTATAAATTATAAATTTAGGCAACACATTTTACAAAATAAAATAAATTTAAATTCTTATATATTTCAAAACTAGAGCCTATAAAGCCATCGTAATGTGCAGACACATACATATGGCCATAGGTACTTGAACATGATAATTATTGATAAATAATAAAACACTTGAATTGTGAACAAATAAATGGATCTTATTTTCCATTCCAATAAGTCTTTTATCTATATTCAATCCCAACATTTTTTTTTCATCACTAGTGCATTGAACATTTGATGTCAAATGCTCTAGTTTCTTCTAATTACCCTCAAACTATTTAAAAATTTGGACAAGTGTCCTTGATATTCTTGGACAATTTTTAACTAGAAAAATAAGAGTGATTTCATGTTCCTAACCACTTAATCCAACTACATTCTATGCTAAATAATAAGTTTAAAAAATTAAAATCATTATTTTGGGTCTTCCTACATGTTTCATAAGGTTGACTAAGAGGAAATTATCAAAAGGTTCACCTATAAATACATGTCAAAGTTAATTCAATATCCCAAATTGGTATTCATTTATTTTAATCATAAATAATATTTCACATTAAGTAAATCTACCCGATTATTTCCAAATTCAAGACCACTCTTAAGGAGCAGTCATAAGCTAATTCAAGATCATTACAAAGCAAGTCAAAAGATATCACTATCAACAATCAAAGCAAGTTTATAGATGCATACACATAGTCAAGGAGAAAATAGTCATAATAAATCTAAGTGGGATAACTATGTGGTCTTGACTTTTTTCCATGGAGTGTATGATACGTAAGTAGTGGTCAATCATCAAGGTGGTAATTGAGATTAAGTCAACCCATTACACTCCCTTCTTTTCTGTAGGTTTTCAAGCATCAAGGTGTCACTAGGGTTTAAAATAAAAAATAAGAGACATGAAGAATCATATGTGGAATCATTCAAATTGTGATATCTTAACCTAATTAATAGACACAAGTGTATGAGATGCAATAATCATAGTTTTGTCATAGTCAATGCAAAAATGGCTAGGGTCAAAAGACAAGACAGGAGGTTAATTTTGTTCACTTCATCAAAATTATCCAAATGGAGCCAAAAACATTATTTATTATTATGAGCCATCATAATATTATTTCATGTTGATTCATAAGGCCACACATAGTCATATTTTTATCATAGTCAACGTGAACAAAACTAGAATCAATAGACATGACTCGTTGCTACTACTATCCACTTTCACAAGACTTGTCCAAATATAGTTTCATATTTTGTTTCTCATATTGAGCATGGAAAATAATATTTTTTAATTTATTTTAATTTTCAAACATTTGAAATATTCATCATAAATATTTTTTTGAAGCTAAGTACATTTATTAGTGTTTAAAAATTAAAAAGAAAACATATTTAGTAATCGCCAAAAGATTTTTTTATTATTACACACCTTTAGAATTTTAATATACTATAGCTTTAAACCTATTATAAAATGTTATAATTTATTTTTTTGATAAAAAACATGGTAAAATTATTACTAAATATGTATATTTATTTTTGAACCCTTCCATATCTAATCTAAATTTCATTTTCATTTTCATTTTTCTTTGCTTTCCCAGAAATTTTGCTTTCGTAATTTTAAAACTCATATACATTGTTATTTTAATAAAATTGGTCTTTAATTTTACCTAATTTATGGTGTTATGGGTACTACCTAAATACATGAGCCATGAGACAACACTATATATGGATTTTAGTTTCCATGTATCTCATGGTGTATCATAAACACCTATGTTTTAATTTTCAACCATAGGAAACCTTCAAACATTGATTATTATAGTGCACCAATAAGTAGTTAACCCTAGTAAATTACTCTAAATGTACTTGTAGACACATAAAGTCTACTAATTTAGTATCTTAATAACTTTGTTTAAAATTGACATGCTAATTCGATCACCCTTCCAACTTCAAATTCACATTAACATTATTTTCCTCCATTCTTTAAATAATTAATTAATCCATATTAATTAATTAATTAATCTTGCACACATACTTCTTCAAAACTAATTAAATCTAGAATTTCTACCTCCTCAATACATCTTTAACACTTATATTAACAAATTGTTGAGTCATTAAACCAACTCCTTAATTTCCTCAACTAAATGTTGAGTCATCATTTAACATTTCAAATTACTTGACTAATTCTTAATACATTTTTGACTACAAACTAACCCTCCATTTTCTTCTCACACACAAAAATTATTCATCATCAATCAAGATGAGGGCTCAAATCTAACCATTTATTATTATCATAATTAAACAAATTTCTATTATTTTGAACCATTCATCTCATCACCCTCAAGCCTATAAATGGAATTTCCATCCTTCATTTTCATCATCCACATTTAAACTATAAAATAATTATTATACTCAATCTACGCATCCACTAAGAATCTAAGTTATTTTCACCCATATACTTCTAAACTCACCTTATTTGGAGAGATTAATTGAGAACCCACATCCAACAAAGCAAGAGAAAATCATATGTTCATAATGGAGAAGGTTATGAGTGTATTTTAAATGGTTTTAAGTAATTTATTATATGATTTATTTTATTATTGTTGATCTATCAGAGGTTGATTTAGATTTAGAATAGAAGTTTCATTGGTGTCATTTCCTAGCTTTCATTACAATTCTAAATTTTTAGCTATCATATTATAACAGACCTAGGGGATCATTCCCACATCTTGTTCATCATAAATGCATTGTCTAGGGTTTTCTAGTTGTTTCTATTCTCTTTTAGATTACATTGTTACTTAATATTGGTCTTGGAAACTATTTACATAACTTTTAGGTGTGTTTTTGGAGTTTTATGTGTGGATATATGTGTTCCTTCATAACTATGTCTTTTATTATGAAACGAGAAATTTGTAGAACATTTTAGTGAGTGTGCAGAGCATTTTAATGGTTTTGTTCCTAATAGTTTTTTGCTTTTCATTAAATTTTTCATCTTTTCATTTAAATTTTTTAACTTTAGTGGCCAGCTAACATTTGGTTTTCATCATTTTTATGTTTTTATATTGTTTTCTATCAGATTTTTTAATTTCTAAAAAATGGTGATTTAATAACATCAATTGGTAGGTTTGTTCTGTGTAATGATGGGTTTGTGTTTATTTCAGTGGGTTTAATGCAAATCATGGTGGTTTTATAAAACTATTTAGTGGTTTAATTATATGCCATTTTTATTATCTTTTTTTCTAATATTTCTCTATTATTTATAGTCTTTCAACTTACTAACCTTTGACTTTTCTTGTTTTCTTTGCTTCTGGTCTACTTGTTTTTTGTTTTTCTTATTTATGTAAAATGATGGTTTTTTGAAACACTTTGGTCATTTCATTAGAAATTTCAATGGGTTGATAGATATTTCAATTGTTTTGTCTAATATTTCAGTAGTTTTACTCTTTGCACTTTCCTTTGGGTTTATATGTTTTTCTCTACTTTCTAAGTTATCACAAAAAATTGTCATTTTTAGTCTCTATGTAACATTAATTTTTTCTAGAGAGTTGTTTATTTATTTTTTACATCATTTTAGCTAACATGTAGGTTATTTGGGTTACCTATAAATTGATAAATAAATTAATAACTCTTTTGTACATGATTCTTGTCAAAGAAATGACAAGTAAAACTAAAAATAAAGTATTTATTTTATTTTTATTTATTGTTGACCTTGCTTATTGTTAAAGTATTTTAATATTTTAAATTTTAGTAATTAAATCAAATTTCCATTTATTTCAAATATTGATGTTTATATCACATATGGTTGTGTATGATCTTTCCTTGGCATCACATTGGTGATGATATTCAAAAAAATAAAAACAATTCTTGTGACTTTGTGTTACCTGGGTTATATATGTGTGTATGCTCTTTCCTTGCAAACACATTTGTGGCAATACCTATAAATTAGAGACAAGTGCTAACCTCATTTTTCAATTTTATATATGTTTTTATCAAATGTGGATTACCCCACCATGTGGTAGGCCAAACCCCATGTACTAATGGGGTATATAAATCAAGGATTTGTTGCTTTAATTGCCTAAGCAGTTGTGTGTTTTAGACACACCATTACATGAGGGGATTAAATGTTCCAATACCCAAGGATTCAACAACATCTTCAAAGTTCAATTTTTATAAAATCAACCTACTAAAATATTATGGTTGGGTTGGGTACATTGGGACTAGACCCATTTGTGTGCATCCATTAAATTGGTTTATCCTATGGTTTTGGGCCTCAATGTACCAAAAGGTATATAGGTGACTTCAATTTAGATAATTTTGTAAAACCTTTTATCATAGGATAGTGATTTAAGTCATTTGACTTATGGTACACTAGTAAGTGGTTAGTTCACGGAACATACTCTTAACTTACCCTCAAGATTGGGTTAAGTGGGATATGTGTATGGTTCTACCTCCATAGTTAGTGCTACAAAATATTGGGCTAACATTTTCCAATGGACTAGTCAGTATATATGAGGGCATACAAGACATTCAAATCATGTGACCTAGTTTATAACAATTTATGTGACATGCATGTTTCTTTTTGGTTAAAATAAAGCTTTTTGGTTCTTTTTCTTTCATTTTACCTCCTTTTGAATATCGATACTTGAAATTTTTATGTTTTCACACCAAGTTTAAAATCTTTGAACTCAAAATCCTAAATCAAGAAAAAAAATTAAAAAAGATAAAAACTTATTTTTAAACATTTATACTTTTAATTTCTTCTTAAGTTTTATAGTTTTTAAGTCAAACCTTCAAATCAATGTCTCCAATTACAAGATAAATGGCCTTAATAAATAATCTTGAATTTAGAGAAAAATATTTTAGAAATGGTCATTACCACTTTTGAATATAATAAAATCAAATTCAGATCAATGGTAATGTTGAAGACAAGGGACACTATCAATATTAACATACCCATGAATTCACTTTTCATAAAATTCCACAATCTCAAATCACAAACTATCTCTTAGAAAATAAAAATGATGTTTTGTTACAACTTTTGGGTCTAGGAGACAAGATTCCTTCGAATTTTAATCCCAAGGACTTATCACTCTAAATTTCAAGGAAAGAAGCCACACACCCCATCCAAGAATAAGGAACATCTAGTGATTCCATAGGTAATAGAAAAGTATTTATAATTTCCATTAACACCAATCAAAATTTATCCCAAACCTACATAGATAAAGGTAAAGTAGTTATAGGTGAAACATCTCAACAAAGACATGCCTAATATTTTAAAGATAATGTTAATTTTTTTTTTTTAAAATAACTGAGCTTATATCTAACATGTCAGGTAATACTATGATCAATCAATCAATAATCAAAATCGTAATTTAAATACACATTCAAATTTAAATCAATCAACTAATCAAAATCAAAATCTTAATTTGAATTAACATTTGAATTTAAATCAGTCAATAACTCAAAATAGAAATACAAATTAAAATTTATATTTAAATTCAAATCAAACCCCTAATATAAATTCAAATACCAATACAACCAATCCAAATCAAAATCAACATTTCACTTTAAATATAATTTATCCAATAATTATAAATCATGAAAGATAATATCGAAAGATTACAAGATGAAAGCTATTCCAAAATCATATAGTTTATGTTTGAATAGATTTTTCCAGAACAATTTTACATTATTATGATAACGATACCATTTCCTTAACATTTTGACACCAAAAAGTTTGATAAATACAAAGGAAAAGGATATCCTAGATAAAATTTTAAAGATTTGTATATTTCGTATTCAAACATTACTTAAAGAAATGATTATCTATTAAGACTTTCCATATAGTCGACGGGGACAAGCATTAGATTGGTTTTGACACTTCCTAAAGGATCAATCAAAACCTTTGAGGACCTTTATAAAATATGTGTGTGTAACTTTTCATATGATTTTAAATGTGAGTTGGCCATATTAGAGCTATACAAAAGTAAACAATGTAATGGAGAGACTTTTTAATCCTTGAAAATATGGCATGCCTTGGCAAGGGAATTCCCATGGCCACCTCCTAAAAAATAACTTGTAGTTATCTTTATAAGTAATTTTAATTTTAAATTGGCCTATAATATACAAATTCATTGTTATACACCATTTTATGAAATCATTTAAAAAATAAGTTTAAATTGAAAGATCCTTAATTTTTGAGGGTGCCATAAAATTTTTCAAATAAGATCATTATTATTCAAACCAAAATGAAAACCCTAAGTTTTATGCAAAGAATAAAAACATGGTAGAAGATGGTGTAATCAATGTTAAACTAATTAGAAACACCAACCTATCAATAACATCTCCATGCCAAATCATCAACCTCAACAACATAATTTTTGAAATGAAAATTCATTTCTTTGAGAATTCCATATGATTAGTTGTTCAAAAGTTGGTAGTTACAAACATGATCAAGTTCTCACATACCAGACTTTTTGAAAATAAATTTTCTAAAAACTAAGTGGTAAAAATATAATTAATATTGTGACTACAAAAAAATCAAAGCCCATTCCATAAACTATTGCATGAGATCAAACACTATATCTAAGATCTTATTGATGATGGTGATATAGTGATAGACGATTATGCATCAACTTTAAACAATAAAAATCTAGAGATATAACAATATCCATTTCAAGAAAATGATCAAAGGCATACTAAGCAAAACCAAAATTTAAATCAAATGAATAATGTTAATTAAACCAATCACCCCTTTGATTCTATAATCAATAACATTGACTGTATGGATCATTGTGTTTTTGTCTTCATAATTAAATCACAAGATTTCACCATAATGATGAGGAATGGAAAGATTACACTTTAAAGTGTCCATTTGAGTACTCTTGAAGTCAAATATAACATCAAAGAGTAGTTTGAGAAAAATCTAGCCAAAATTTCCATTTTGAACCTTCTCAAAATGTGTCCCACTTATAAGGATAGTTTTTATAAAACCTTTAAAATAATCCAAATTTCTATAAGATATCAATTTATCTAGCTTCTAATAATTTTTAGGATGCTTTCCCTTTAAAAATAAAGTTGCTTTTGATCTATCAAACATTTCACCCATGGTTTCATCTCATAATTTTCCATTGTACATAGAAGTATTCATTTCCAATCATAGATTGAAAAGGGTGTTTATAGACAATGGGTCATTCTTAAATCTATGTACATTAAGTTTTTAAAATAATTTGGTACATTTTAGGGTAGAACTAAATCCTAATGTGATTACCATAATGGTATATGATAACAATGTGCACAAGTCAGTGGGAACTATCTATTGTTTACCTATGGTGGGGTCTATAACTCAAGAAGTCCTCATTCATGTTATTGACCTAGATATACCATATAATATACTACTTGGTCATCCATTAATTAATGCCACAAATTCCATCTGATCCACCCTCCATAAATTTTTAAAGTTTTTTTACGATAGTATGGAAGTTACCATTACATGTGATTCTCAACCCTTTCAATATTGAAAATAATTTGAAGGGAAATATAAAAATTCTAATTATTTACCACTTACTAAATATACCTATGAAACTACTAAGGAGTCACTAAAGCTTTCTAATTATATCCATCCTAATGATTTACTTTCTACATATAAAAATCAACTACCTAATTACACAAATCCACCATCTACATTCAAGTCCACATGTATACTACCTATTTTCCATTATGGATGTAGGTATAGGAGATTAAAAAATCCATGATGCCCATTATCTAGGAAAAAATCATATGTTCCCCAACAATCATCGTAGGTCTCATCATAGAAAATAAACACAAGTGGTTCATAATATTGGTAACACTTATTTCATGGAAGGAAAGTTCCTTTTTTAAGAAAAAATTATGATTCAACCCCTTCTTGGATCTACTATGATGAATTATCTACATGTTTTTAAATAAATTAATAGCCTATACCAAAATCTGTTATGTTTAATATCGTGAACTATAAAGGAAAAGTTCTTGGTCTCCACAAATAAGGTCTTATCAAACCTATAATTTCCACAACACATGAAGCCTTTCAAGGTATTTAATTTAAACCATCTAATGTAAAAATATGCAGCTACGATAGTGATTCTTCATCCATGTCTGAGGAGGCATCTTTAAACACTTAAATAAGTTCCATTTATAGTAATTCTAAATACTTATCCATCACTAACCTATTTCATGATAATTTCATTTTGATATTTGAAATATCCTTTCTAGAGCTTATCCTATGTAATCAAAAAAATCACCCTCACTTGATCATTTTTCAGAATGATATCACCATATTTAAGTTTTTGAGAATTAGAGATCATATACCCATAGGAGATCATACTAAAGTTTTTTCAATTTAATTGGATATTTTTCTATACTCTAGGGAGCTTACTGCTTCTACTCATCCACACCATCATATAAATATTCTAGTATAGTTGATGTAAATATTAGATGATGAAGCTACACCCTCTACATTATCAAATAAAGACATTCCCACTCAACAAGATCTTGAGGAGGATCTTAATATTCCTCCACTTCTAATAAAGTTACAATAAGAAATGAGTTTATTAATTGAAAATAGAATTGACATTAATATTGGAACAAAATATAATTTTAAGATTTTGAAACTTGATGCTTCCCTTGATTTAGAATAATAATCCACTTTGACTATAGTCCTCAAAAAAAAATTAGATGTGTTTACATGGTCGTATGCTAAAATTCCAATTTTGGATCCTTCATTAGTTGTTCATCACCTTGTTATAGATAAAAAAGTAAAAAAAGTCAAATATAATCTTATAAAAAATCATCTAAACATGTCACTACTCATGAAGGAATAATTGTAAAATAGTTAGAATTTAGCTTCATATGACCAATAAACTACTCATAATGGATATCCAATATACTAATAGTCTCTAAAAAACTAGCAGGGATTAGTTTTTTCATAGAATTCAAGGATATCAATAAATATTTTCTTAAATTTGACTTTACTTTACCAAACATAAACATGATTGTTGATTCCACAACAAGATATGATGTTTTCCTTAATGGATAATTTTTCTAGGTACAATAAAATCAAAACATCTCCTAAAGTACAACATTAGACATCATTTATAACACATTGGATCATGTTTTGTTATCAAGTAATGTCATTTGGACTCACAAATGTTTGTTCCACTTATCAACATGCAAATATAGTTATATTTCAAGATATACTTTATGATATCATTGAAGTCTAATTTAGTGATATTTTGGAAAAAGAAAAAACTAGAGAAGATCATCCTAGGGTACTACAATTTTTTTTGAATGGTTTAGAAAATACAAGGTTCACCTCAATCCAAATAAGTGTGTGTTTTGGGTTACTTCAGTTAATCTCTTGGGTTTCAGTATGTCACAAAGAGGTATAGAGTGGATCATACAAAGGTCACAACTATCATATAAATGGTTCCACCAAAAAATATCAAGCAACTTCATTACTTTCAAGGTAAAATTCAATACATAAATAGATTTATAGCACAGCTTGTATAAATATGTCATCATTTCAAATTTATTCTAAAAAATAACACTTATTTTCATTGGAATGAGGAATTCAAACAAGCATTTTAAAATCTTAAATGACATCTCAAAAATCCACTAGTCTTAATTTTAGACACATAATTATAGACACTCTCATGTCAAAATTACAATTAGAACAATTTCTAACAATAACACATAAATCACTAAAACACCCAAACTATTTCACAACTATACATGCATCTTCTAAATTATATTTAGGTATCCCTATTAGGTAAATACACAATATGCAGTCATCATATTCAATCAATTCAACCTGAGTGTAATTGTGACTATGCAAGAGATGTTTTGGATTAATTGGGTCAAGTGGTTCTTCAAAATTTCAAGGGTCACAACACTTATCATTAAGTTAATGAAACTATATTAAATAACCTAATCTTATTCTAATGGAAAATTCCATATATTTTTGGAATTTCTTATTTTTAAATTCATTTAATTTGATTTATTCCTTAATTATCATAATAAGTGGCCAAGTGGTTGATGACATCATGGAAAAATATCAAAAATGATGACATCATCATGAAAATTTTCAATCACTACCAATGAATGCAAAAAAATTAGGATTAAGGTAAGCCATGCCACTTTTCAAAATATTTATGGCTTTTAACCTCCAAAGTGGAGTTAATTCTAAGCCATGCAACTTGATTTTGAATCTAATGACCATAATAAATTTATAGAATATATAAAAAGTTGGTTTCTTTACCATTATATACATGACCAATCAGTGTAGTGAAGCTCTACCAAATTTGACGGCCATCACATTTTATTATCATTCATTATTTCTTCAAAACTAAAATTTTCTATAGTGCAAGGGGAGATGTTGAATTTATGACCATACCACAACATTGATAAAAATTATAAGGTCTAAATTTAGGCACAAACATTTATGTATACTGGTTGGAAATGACATCTATGAGGAAGGTAACGGTCTTGATTTATTTTCTATTTATTTGTCTCTATTATATCTTTCCCATTCTAAGGAATCATGCTTGAGAAGTTATGTTTTATGGATTTATTTTATTTTTGAAAAAATAACAAATAAACTAACTTTTATTTTATTCTTGGTTTACATGTAGACACTCAATTCTCACCATTCTCATGTCAAAATTACAATTAGAATGATTTTTATCAATAACACATAAATAACTAAAACACCCAAATTATTCTACACATTTAATGTCCATCTTTAAAATGTATTGGGGTATCCTTGATTGGGGAAATGCATCATAAGTAATCATCAAATTCATTTAACTCATATTGAGTCAAATTAAGACTATGCAAGATATGTTTTGGATTGACTAGGTCAAGTGGTTCTTCAAAATTTTAAATGTTTCATCACTTTTCATTAATTTATTTAAACTTTATTAATTAACCTAATGTTCCTCTAATGGTAAATTCCATGACTTTTTGAAATTTTATATTTTATAAATTCATTTAATTATATTTATTCCTCATTTTTTTAAATAAGTGGCCAAGTGGTTAATGAAATCATCATGAAGTCATGGATAAATATCAATAATAATTACACCATCATGAAAATTTTCAAGCACTAGCAATGAATGCAAATAAATATCAAGATTAAGTCAAGTTGTGCCCCTTTAATGCAAATTATTTTAGAAATATTTATGGCTTCAAACCTCCAAAGTGGAATTAATTTTATACCACACATATTTATTTTAATCTAATTGTGATAATCAATATGGAAAATCTATAAATAGAAGGGCCATTTTCAATTTTATACATGACCAATTAGTGTAGCAAAACTATACTAAATCTGAAAGCCATCACATTCTATTCTCATTATTTTTTATTATAAATTAACCAAATCATCCATATTGAAATTGGATATGTTTTTCATGTGACTACACCATGAAATTGATAAGGACTCCATGCTCTACATCTGAGCATAAACTTATATGTATATCTATTGTAAGCAGTGTCCATGAGGAAGGTAATTATGTTAATGAAATATATATTTCTTTCTCTTTTATATCTTTCCCTTTTCAAGTAATCATGTAATGTATTTTTTTTATTTTGAATAGATAACAAAGGATCTAACCTCTGTGACATGTATGGTTTACATTTAGCAAACTTGATGGGACACATTTGGATTAATCTCATCAATGGGTTAATTTTCCCTCTTCTTTTAATCCATTTTCTTCCTTATGAGGCCTTTTACATAAATATTATTTTTCATCTGCTCCTTATATGGTACATCCATGGTATCCAAAAAACCATTTGGGGAATCATTCTTCAATCATTTTAGAAATATTTTCATTATTTTAAAATTTATTGTTTCACTTGTTTCTGGAAATGCCTTCTCAAATAAGGTAAAAATGTAGAAAATATATTATCAAAACTCATGTAAAATTTATAATTTAAATGATTTATATAAATAATTCACAAATCACATAAACACCCAAATTCCTCCACACACTTGACATGCATCTTTTAAATTGTATTGGGTGTCCCTGATTGGGGAAATGCATTGTGTACAATCATCTACTTCACTTAATTCATTCTAAGTGAAATTTGGACTATGAAAGAGATGTTTTGGATTAATTAGGTTGAGATATTATTCAAAATTTCAAAATTTGCATCACTTTTCATTACATTAATTAAACTAATCTTATTCTAATAGTAAATTCTATAGCTTTTTTGAATTTCCTATTTTATAAACTCATCTAATTGTATTTATTCCTCAATTGTAATAAAAAGTATCCAAGTGATTAATGAAATAATCATGACATCATGTATAAATATCAAGAATGATGAAATTGTCATGAAATCTACCAAGCACTAGCAATGAATGCAAACATATATTAGGATTAGGGCAAGTTGAGCCTCTTTAATGGAAACTCTTTTAAAAATATTTATGGTTTTAAACCTACAAAGTGGAATTAATTTTAAGCCACACACATTTATTTGAATCCAATATTCACAATCAATCTATAAAATATATAAATAGAAGGGCCATCTACCATTATAGACATGACCAGTTCCTGTAGTGAAGCTTTGCCAAATTTGAAGACCATCACATTCTATTCTCATTTGTTATTTCTTATAAATTACTCAAATCATCAATAGTGTAATGGATGTGTTTATCATGTGACCATGTGGTGACATTGGTAAAGACTCCAATCTCTACATTCAGGCACAAACATGTATGTATATCAATTGGAAGCAACATCCATTCATAAGTTAATTGTCTTAATGTATTATTTATTTTTTTGTCTGTTATAGATCTTTCCCATTCTGAGGAATCATGATTGAGAAGTTATGTTTTGTATATTTTTTCTATTTTGAATAAATAACAAAGAAAATAACTTCTCTTATATTCATGGTTTATATTGATGCCACCAAATCCATTTAAACCCTTATTATTATATATTTCAAAAACACACTATGCATTAGGGTAATTATTGGCACAACATGATGAACATGGAACAAAAATATTAGTGTATTATCTAAGTAGAACCTTTATATCCTATGAATTAAATTATTATGTCATCAAGAAATCATGTCTATTCATTTCATAACATTCTCAATAGTCAAGCCAAAATCATTTCAAAATTTGATCTACTTAAGTATCTCTTTTTTGAATCAACTCTAGTAGGGAAAATGGCTAAGTGGGTCATGCTTCTAAGTGATTTTGATATAGATTATGTCAACTAAAAATCTATCAAAGGACAAGTACTCACATATACCTTAGCAAAATCACCATTTATAGATTTCAATCTTATCATCACAAAATTTTTAGATGAAGTAATCATGTCTTTAGATGAATCATTAGAGTGGCATTTGTACTTTGAAGAGTATTTTATAATTTATGGCTCGAGAGAAGGTGTTTTTATCATCAATCCACAAGGTGATATTATTAAAAAATAATTTTGGATGGGATTACATTGTAATAATAATATAATAGAGTATGAAGCTTTTGTTTCTAGTCTTAGGCTTGAAATTCATTGGAACATACATCATCTCTTGATTTTTGTATATACATGGATCATCATCAAACAAGTAACTAATGAATACCAAAATAGAGATGATAAATTAATTCCTTATAAATTTATGGTGGACAATCTAAAATAATGTTTTCAATTCACATAATTTGATTATGTTCTTAAATTCAATAATATGGAAATTGATGCCATGGCCACAACTAGTTCACTACTAGACATATATCTAGATAAAAGTTATATATAGTTCTTTGTTGAGAAATTTATGTGTCCAACATATGATATTACTAAGTCTAAAATGGTATAATAGATTGTTGGTCCTAATTCCCCTTGATATTAATAAATATACAGATAACTCCATGACAATGTAATCCCTCCCCACTTATCCCATAATCACAATAAATCCTTCATCCAACAAGCATCTCGCTTCACCATCCTTGTAAATACACTATACCATAGGGGTTCTGATGGAATTTTATTATGGTGTTTAACTCTAAAGAGGTTACCTTAATTATTAAGCAAGTTCACAATGGTATTTGTGATGCTCATACTAGTGGCATGGTCCTTGGAAAAAACCCTATATGTGTTGGATATTACTAGCCAAAGATGGAAATATCTTCATGCCAATATGTCAATAATTATATCCCATTTCAGAAATATGGTGACTTTATCCATATCCCATAAAAATATTTTTAGCTTATTACT
>JARHVA010002540.1:512500-540000 GCA_037957365.1 Torreya grandis | reverse complement strand
TATATTATGTCACATCACACATGTGCATCCTTTTTGATCTAATAACAATTTAACATCCATATTAAAATGTCTATCTAGTTACCCTCTATCTCAACTATCCAATATTCCTCTCCACTATAATATGATCCCACACCCATGCCTATACTAGTGTAGACAACCCTATGCTCATATATCCCTTGTACATGACTATACTTAAATCTTTGTATAAGTTTTCCAACATGCAATGTCCCTATTAAAATTATTCATCACTCTCTAACATATCTATAATCACATATAATAACCCCATATTATAGTCTCCCACTCTTGTTTGGTATCAATATGCCACCAATAAGATCCATTAATACCAATGTTAAGACACATCTCTAAATCCATGTAAGCATCCATGTCAATACAATAATCTATCATCAATCTGATATCCTCTTTAAAAAATATAAATATTGATACTACATGTTCCATCTCCATCCAATATATATTTGCACCTCTTATCAAGATGTGGAGTACCCTACATACATCCTCTAATGTCACAATCATCTCTCCTATAAGTAACTGAAACATGTTGGTCTCTAAATGTTAGTGATTTTTAAAATTTATTATTAGATCCATGTCTACATAGATCCCAATAATCTCATCTAAATACACTAGTCCCACTACCTATAATACACCTACCTCATCATCCCCCATACATATACATAAAATGTATCACCCCCAACCACCTCTCCCATACTCAAAATAGGTTGTCTCTCCTATAATATTTAAAATGTACAATGATAGTATTTTTACATCATATATTCATCTATCACACTCATTAATCACCCAATCATGCATATTTTATGACGTTTTTATATTCACTCTCATCTTCTAACCTATAAAAAATGAACTCATCAAAACATCAACAAAATTGTTGCACCCTTTAAACCAATTCATTATTATGATGAATTCCCTACATGGTCTAATTAATTTGACACACATTTTGACTAATTCACTAAGTTTTATCACAAAACTACAATTGTGATGAAATCAATAAAACCTCTCACAAACCCAACATTTTTTGCAATGAACCTATCGAAATCAACTCTAAAACTATTGTTCCCAAAATGATAGGTTTGTTGTTTCTAGCTTTATCAATGCTCAATGGTCCTATAAACACAAAATCAAAATTGATAAAAGGTACTTACTAGATCCCAAATCCCATTTGACCTCTAGTAAACGTAGACTCACTCATTGTGATGCCTATTAGTTGGTATCTACTCTAGTCTTCTATTGTAATCTAGAGTAAAATCAATAGTAGGTGACTAATCATAAAGAGTAACAAAATAAATTTTCAAACAATGAAATTTTTAATTTCCCCATACCCCTATATAATCAACCACCCCATTCATATTTCTTCCTCCAAATATAATCATGTTTTCACATATTTTCCTCTCAATGATCTCATTTTCTCTTTGAATAATTCCACCAATTAATTGGATTATTTAATATCTATATTTAAACTTGAAAATCAATCCCATAAAATTGTATCTTTTATCCTTGGAAATTTTTGTTTCTCCTTTTATGTCTTGCAACTTACTAATGGTATATATCGTTCCCAAATCTACTCACATGTACCAATCATTCATGGGGCACAATCCAAGTGTGAAACTTACAAATGAGAAATTATATTTCTCCAAATCCACTCCTTAGTACCAATACACTTGGGGAAAATCAATTTTACATATGAATACAATCATATAATCATTTTATTAAGACTCATAATTCTATTAAATGAATGTTTAACCTACATCATTTATCCATATATCTATATATCCTTCATTTTGAGAATTTTTTTGCACCATTTCTCCTATATATACACTCAAGGGGGAATAATTTAGTGATTCAAAACTACTAAGGCATAATATTTATACCTTTTTTCACTATTTTTTATGAATTATTTTAGAATTCATTGATTTTTTTAGTGGCAACACCATTTCAAACAAGGGCAGATGTAGACACCTACATTCTTCCAATTTTAATTTCATAATTAAATTTTTTAAAAAGAGACATGATAACTAAATCACCATACCAACGTAGATTCCTACTAAAATTATTTACATTCATTCTTTGAATAATTAATTAATTAATTAATCATGCACACATAGTTCCTAAAAACTAATTAAAATATGGTATTTCCACCTAATCCAGACATCTTCCACATTTATCTCAGTTATGTCTTGAGTCATCCAACCAACTAGTTAACTTCCTCAACTAATTGTTGAGTCACCATTGAATGTTTAAACTACCTTGAGTAATTACTAATATAGTTTCAACCACAAACTAACTCTCCATCTTCGTCTCACATACATGGGAATTAGTCACCATCCATTGAGATGAGGACTCAAATTTAGTTGTTGATTATTATCATAATTAAACAAATTTGGATTATTTTCAATAGTTCATGTCATCACCCTAAAGCTTATAAATTGAAGCATAATCCTTAATTTTCATCATCCATCTTAAATATATCAAATCACTATTGAATTCAATCTATGCATCATTTAGAATCCAAGTTATTTTCACTCTTATGTTGCCTAATTCAATTTTTTTTCAAGAAATGATTGAACATCCACATCCAATGAAATAAGAGAAAATGATATGTTCATAATGGAAAAGGTGATGAGTGTGTTTTACATGTTTTTTAAGTTTATTATTTTTTATATTTATTCTATTTTTGTTGCTCTAGAAAAGGTTGGTTTATATTTACAGTAAGAGTTAAATTATTGTCATTTCCTAGATTATAATATAATTAAATTTTTTTAGGTATCACATTACCATAGATATATGATAGTTTGGCTATGGCAATGGTGTAATCCTATGTATTTAGTGATTTTGAATATGGTTCAATATTTATTATTGGGATTAATATATTTGAAAGCTTATAAATAAGACACACCTTACATGGTTTTACTTTTTAAAATCATTTCTTTCATGGTACAATCAATTTTTTATTAGAATAAATATTTGTAATTTTACTATTTTCCATATTGTGAGTTAAAAAATATAAATGGATTATAAATATGAAATTCTAAATCACGTTCATTATTTAGACTTAATCCTATCTAAAAATGATATTCCTTATGCCTATGATAATAAGTGACCTACTGATCACACATGTATAATTTATGATGATTCTTGCATTGATAAATAATATGATTGTCATAGATGTGATAATGATTATGAAAATCAAGATGATTGGTATAATATTGAAGAATATAGTGAAGAGGAAAGTGATCATATTAATTCAAAAATTGAAAAACCAAATTATTCTATTCCTCCCTTGTAATCTTTTTTCCATAAAGTAAAACAAAAATAGCATATTAATAATCAATATCTTCACTCCCTTAATTTGTCTTAAGAACCTAATAGTGAAGAATAAATAATTAACAAATCTTATTTACATTTTGAGTTTGATTTTTCACTACATCACATTAATTGACATAAATTACTAAATCATGGCCCTTGTATAAACTTATCAAGTGATACAAATGAATGTGTTTTTCCCTCTTGATCTCTAAAACATGTAAATGTATATGGTATCCCAAACTCTCCTTTATACATGGTTATTGATATACAATATTTTGGTAATATTTATACTAATTTTGAATTTATAAATAAGTTTATAACATCTCCTAATAATTTTACCCTTTTTCTTTAAATATAAAAGAATGTAAATGAATATGATATTTAACCAAAAATTGACATTCTTGTTGTATCTTTACAAAGTGATGATCATGGAATTTTTTGCAAAGATTCTTAAGATAGTATTATTATATCGATATAATTTAATTCTCATGATAATAATAAATATGATTACTCTTTCTCTGCTATACTAATTTAATATAATCCATTGAAGACCAAATGTGAGGTTTTTACTTTTATATAAATTCTATGTGATAAGATAAGGAATGATTACAAAGTTTATCTTAATATTAACTTAGGATTCACTCCTAATCCATGTAGTGAAAATTTTCATGATCCTTTCATACTAATGTTTAAAATAGATTATCATTTAATTCCCATAAGTGAGCCTTACCAAACCACTACCATTCATACTAGTCATATTATATCCATGATGCACGTAATTGGTAATCTGCAAAAGAAAGTAATTGATATCACTTTATAAAATATATCATGTTGTGAAAATATCAAAGATAATTTTATCTTAGCAAAAACCCTTACATTAGTTTTAAATGAACATTGATATCCAAAATATTTTTATATTTCCTTGGTCGATGATTGTGGGGATTATTATACCATATAATACAATATGAAATTTATATAAGATAATGGTACAATGATGGATGTATTATACTAACTCCATATAAGTCTCATAAGTGATGATTTAGAGTGGTTTTATAGTTTACCTAGAGGATCCTTACGTATATTTAAAAAGTTATAATATGTATTCATATCATATTATCACAAACACATGGTAACCAAGTTAAAATTGGGGAATCTACAAGGTTTGAAATAAGGTCATGTGAAATTATCAAATCTTACATCTTATGATTAAATACTTTGCATTCATTAAATTATCAATACTTTGCATAAACTTTATATTGATTTTGATAAATTATATATGGGCATGTTCAAATATGTATGTGATTTAAATTCTTCAAAATATAAGGCTAATTATAAAAATGAATCAAGGCCATATTCACAAAAATTATGTTGTGAATAAAAGAATGGAATCAAATTTAACATCTAGAAGAAAGAGTCCAAAAAAAGTATCTTATAGGATGGACAAATTACTAGAATTAGTTAAAATCAGAGAATACCAAATCAATGTACATAATAAAATGATAAAATAGTTTAGAAAACATCACATAATGTGAATAAATATAATTTACACAAGAGGAAACCACTTAAATTTGATAGATTCCAAGATCTACCACATGATATTCTGCATACATTGTTATATCAAAAGTTAATCATTTCCCCTCATAATTAATATCATCTTCCTTATCATCGTGAGCACACAAAGAGTAGTGAATTTTAAATTTATCATATTATTAATTGACATCAAGATAAAAACTATTATGAATTATAATAAAATATTACATAACTTATATATTAATAAATTATTACATTTTAAAACAATTTAATGAGAATGAATGGTATTGTGGTCCATGATAAATTTACATATCACCATACACAAACATGGGTACCCAAGAAAAATTAATATGATTTAAATCAAATATAATATCATTTAATTCATAATTCAAAGATATCAAAAGATCATAAACAATATTAACAACAAATATCAAATATAACCAATAAATATGTCAATACATATATGACTATTTATAAGAATACATATCCAAAGATTCAATATTAAAAGGTAGTTATAAATGATGATCAATGTGATGCACAATGTTTTTTTCCATCAGGGTAGTCAACTCATTATAAGACCCTTCATTAGTTTTATTATACATAGTGTCATGATCATCTATGAATCAATTGAAAATGCATGTACAATAACACTAATTCAAAGGCTTGGATACATAAATATATATTAATAGGCTACATCAAGAATAGTCAATAAAATTTATGGGCATACACATAATATCCTTGGGCATATAATACTACCTCTGCAATTTATTTTATAAATAGTGGCTAATCCATTTATAGTATTACCATATATATATATATATATATATATATATATATATATATATATATATATATATATATATATATATATATATATATATATATATAGGTCTTTAACATGCTTTTAGGATGCCCTTGGATACAAAATATTTGCACATTACCATATATAGTACTTATATGCGTCAAGTACATATAATTGTAATTAATTGGTCAATGTTTAAGGTGCTAACTATGAGTACCCTCTAAATCTAGTGGTAAATCCTCCTCTTACCCCACCACCAGCATAATTGGTTATAAAACGTAATCGAGAGAAGAATACAAATATAATCAATGCAACCATTCAAAAGCACAATAATTAATTAGTTGTTTCACCCATACATAATAGTTATATTGAGTCATTTAAGAAAATAGTGGTACATCATCCCAAAAATTAATCTTCATATCAATTAGTTATGAAATATTCAAATGAATCCAAATATTATATAGTACATCTGAAGTCAAACCCTTGTAAAGTTTAGCATGGTCCATAGCAAACATAGGATATTAGGCCTCATATTTTACACTAGATTCCACTAATTCCTATACTATATATATTTATACACCCTCCCAAATATTTTATGATCATTGATCACAATATTTATGTTATGGTTCCCGAGACCTTTTCATATTCAAATGCATCTACATGTATATTTTTTCACCCAAAAAATCATCTTCAACATTTATGACCTAATCACACACTGGGCCTCCCATTGATGGGATCCTAGGCTAGTTTTCCTTTAAAAAAATGAAAAAAAAAATTCAAAAATTCAAAATAATTGTAAAAAAAAAAACTCAAAATATTATAAAAAATCAAAAATCAAGACCTGAAAATGACATGAAATGCTAGTTTGCTTCTTTACATATGTTATTCATCACATATTTTGGTAGATATCATATTATTTTTTATTCACACATTAATTTCATAATGTATATAAGTTTTATGTAGTACATACATTATATATGTATTTTTCTGTGTTGGACTCCCTTCTACCTAGTGGCCATGCCTATGTTGGGGGCATCTTCTTCTATAGGTTACACTATAACAAGTTGTATTTATATATGACCTCAAATTTATTATCATGCAACATATCTTACAAGTTTCTTTATAATCACTCATATTTTACATTGTGTTAAGTGGATATGTTACTTCTATATAATATTAATCGATACATATTGATGGGGTATACTAGTTTTCACTTAATTTATGCTCATGTGATGTTATTTACTTTCTTTCATGATAGGCTAGACATTGATTGCATATTGTATGTGGCCTTTGACCATTATTTTCACAAAAATGATTGAGAACCTATATACTATTTTTTATTATTATGTGTTACATTTGAATGTGTTCATTTATTATGGCCCTTGACCCTATGGTTTTGAGTGACATTTAAACACATCCCTTATTTTTAATATTATTAATATACATTGTATGTAGCCCTTGCCCTCATAGTGTGACATTATGTGTTATGCTTGTTGTGATTTTTGAGCTTGATTAGTGGTTTCATGATACATATCATTCATGTCTACTATGTATTCTACTTTATAAGTGGTTAATTTACTACATCTCATTGTTATATCTATCTAAACATAACACTTGTATGTTTCATATTAAATATGTTACATTCATGCTTCAATGACAATTATATATTTATGATGGAATGATATCCTTATGATGGCATAGTTACTACACAATTATATCTTGATCACATGATAGAGTTGACTCTTCTTTTGAGATGAGTGACTTACAAGCTACATCCCTGATCTCAAAAGGGGGCATCACAATGGGCTTGTATTATAGATATCTAAACATATATGAAAATATTTTGGATATAATACAAGTCCTAAGATATACAATTCATTTTTTTCAAATATAATGTATAGGTTTCAATATATTCAAATTAATTCAAAATTTGATTCTATAGCATAGTACAAGTTTCAAAGATTTAAAGAGATTTATAAATCAAACATATAACATATATTGGTACATTGATACAAATTATGGGGGCATATGGCATGCATATGCACTCATTTTTAAAATAATCAAGGTATAGATTCATAAATTCCTAAATGAATATGTAAAACAATGACAAGATTGAAATTATAAGTTGCATATATAGTTATAATTGACCATATATGTGCATAATATTATATGTCACTTGAAACAAATATAGGGGTCATGATACTCATTCATGAACATGCTTATTAAAAGGTTAAAGTTTAAGGTTTCAATTAGAAAAGTCCATCATACTTGTTCAGGCAAAAATTCAAAGATCAAATATGCATGATACATATTCATGCATATGTGTCAAAGATAAAAGTTATGATATTAAAGGTAAAATATTCATTTGAATTTAAAAATATGAGAAAGGTGGTCATGATGGAAACATGAATATTCTTCATTCTCTTTTGATCATTCAAGTAGAATCTAGTTACATATATAGTAATGTAATTTGATATGTGTGGGTAATTTACATTGCATTTTAGTGATGTTCAAATGCCTTGGAATTACTTATAGTGAACCCATTGTATTATTCCATCTTCTATTGTGGGTGATATACATTTGAGTCTAGTAACACTCATTAGCCTTAACATCAATTTTAGTGAGGCCATTATGGTTGCATCCTTTTCTATTACTATAATGAATATTATTTCTCATTCATGAGATATGAAATAATCCATCTTTAAAACTCAATAATTTGATTATTCATTCAAAATTGGGAATTTATCACTTTAAATTTTCCATTGGTTCAAAATACCCAAGTAATTAAATAAGGGGGCATAGTTATCCATCATCACTTATAGGCTATAGGTAAACTTGGTTTTACAAAATATAGGTGTACTTCTTTGCTCTAGGGATGCACCATCTCTTGACATGTTACTTTTTATCTATGTATATTTAAACCAATGCACCTTCACATGTAGGTCCTATAGGTGTGATTTGGCTCACTTGATTCACTATGTAATCTATTCTATACCTTCTTCTTCAATCTAACCATAAATCAATAGAAAATGAGAGAAAAAAGTGGTAAGTGGTGGGAAATGGGTTACTGGTTGAAGTTTTTGTTGACTTAACACTCCCTATGTTTAACATTGCCTACATATCAATAATTTAAAAATGGATTAAACTCCATGTAGTTATCCCATGTTATGGTGGTGTGTGTGGAATATAAATTTTATTATATATGATAGTGAAATCCTATTGTAATTATGTGCTTAAACAGTTAATTATGACCTTGGAGGTGTATTAATACTTAGCTCAAGAGTGCTTCGGTTATGTTGACTCAATTTTTGGAATCTTAGGTATCTTCCTCTAAAATTTTAGTTATAATTATTATGGTACTTTAAATATAGAGGCCTCTTTCCTAGTGGTGAAAAAATGAATGGAAAATGTGCTTATATATTGACCTTTATTGTAATTTACTTGAATGATATTTGAGAAATATATGGGATGACCCATTGGGTGAATTTCAATTTAAGCAATTAGTCATTATTTGGTGGGAGGATGAAATCGATGACTTCAAACGCTACTAAAGAGAAGGATTATCTTGAAGGAGAAACCTTATATGAGTAGCAAAGATAGCTAAACTAGAAGTGTGGATTAGTATTTTAGTGATTTTAGGTTTCTTTGAATAAGAATTGGAGTATTTAGTATCATAATTGTTGGGTGATCAAACCAATAATAGATTACACTTGTGAAAGTAATAAACGCGGAAATAAATCAAATAGATAAGTAACTGAAATGATAAATAGCACAGAACAAGATATACAAGAAAACACCCTAAAAACTTGTATTGAAACTCTTTACAATAGGAATACAATGAAGAAACTTCGTTCTTCCACACCTCTCTTAGATGCACACAAGATCTCTCACTAGATCTCTATTCCTCAAGAGCTCTCTCTCAAGTACACTCAAATCCAACAATCTGGATTGATGCAACTCTATACTGTCCTTCAAACATTCACAATGTTCTACTATTATAGTTCTACACACTTTTCTTTACAATTCTAAGCTAAGAAGATCTTTCCTACATATAGAATTAGGAAACTTGAGCATGCTCTTACAACAAACAGTTAAGCCTCTTCAACAAGGGCTCTAAAAATAATATTGCTAATAATAGAGACGCGAGCTTGAGACTACAACTCAAACTCATCATGCAAACACTCGCTTCTGTCCTCAAAAATCACTCTCTGGACACACAGGTAACCGACGTCGGTTCCTTCCTGTTCACCTGTGACCGTCGTCAGCCGACCCTACTACCAACGTCGGCACCTCTGCAACTGCTACTAACTGATGTCGGTCGCTCCTGACCGACGCCGGTATTTGTGTAGACCTGAACCTGTTTTAGTATGCTCCTTGGTGAAGCTTTTAGCTCCACACCTTAACAATCTCCCACTTGGAGATAAACCAACTGCACCAACCTGTACAGCAACATCTTCTAGCTCCTCCATCTTCAACTCAATCATGAAGACCAATAGAAGTTGAATGAAGATTCAACTTCTCCTTCGTAACCAGATTTGTTAGCATATCAGCAAGATTCTTGTCTGTATGGATCTTCTCCAGCTTCAACTCACCATCTTCCAATACCTACCGTATGAAGTGGTACCTTAGCTGTATGTGCTTGGTTCTTGAATGAAAGGCTGAATTCTTGGCCAAATGGATTGCACTCTGACTGTCACTATACAATCTGCAACTCCCATGCTCCCTTCCAAGCTCTTCCATGAACCGTGTCATCCATATCATCTCCTTGCTAGCTTCTGTAGCTGCAATATATTCTGCTTCTGTAGTTGACAAGGCAACAACCTTCTGCAACTTAGATATCCAACTAATTGTTGTTCCACCTACAGTAAAAACATAACCTGTGGTGTTCCTCCTGCCATCCAAATCCCCTGCCATATCTGAATCTACATAACCATGTAGAGAAGTATCTGAACCTCCATAGCACAAATGCTTGCTGTTGGTTCCTCTCAGATATCTAAGGATCCATTGAACCGCTTTCCAATGTTCCTTACCTGGATTGGCCATATACTTACTTACTACTCCCACTGCTTGGGCAATATTTGGTCTAGTACACACCATTGCATACATCAAACTCCCTACTGCGGAAGAATATGGAACCTTACTCATGTACTCTACCTCATCATTTGAATTGGGACATTGTTCTTTACTTAACTTAAAATGTCCAGCCATAGGTGTACTTACTGGTTTTGCATCCTGCATATTAAACCTATCCAACACCTTGTTCACATAATCTTCTTGAGACAATATCAACCTGTGATTTTTCCTGTCTCTCCTAATGCTCATGCCAAGGATCTTCTTCGCTGCTCCCAAATCCTTCATAGCAAACATTTGAGCTAACTTCTCCTTAAGCTTAGAGATATCCTGCATGTGAGACCCTGCAACCAGCATGTCATCTACATACAACAATAGAATAATATATCTACCATTATCAAATCTCTTGAAATATACACAATGGTCTGATTGACACCTACTGTAGCCATGCTCAGTCATAAACCTGTCAAATTTCAAGTACCATTGCCTTGGAGCTTGCTTGAGGCCATACAAGCTTTTCTTCAACCTGCACACAAACTTCTCCTTACCCTTGACCTCGAATCCTTCTGGCTGTTCCAGATAAATTTCCTCATCCAAATCTCCATGAAGAAACGTTGTCTTAACATCTAGCTGCTCGAGATGCAAATCCTCAAAAGCAACCAAAGACAATACAACCCTTATTGAAGTCATTTTAACAACTGGAGAAAAAATTTCACCAAAGTTGATACCTGGCTTTTGTGCAAATCCTTTTACTACTAATCTGGCCTTATATCTCATCTGTCCATCCTCACTTTCCTTCAACCTGTAGGTCCATCTGTTCTTCAGTGTTCTCTTACTAGCTGGCAATTCAACCAAATCCCATGTTTGGTTCTCTCTTAAGGACTCCATCTCCTCAACCATGCCACGCTCCCACTTACTCTTGGACTCCACCTATAATGCTTCTTCAAAACTCTCTGGTTCTCTACCATCGGTTAGCAATAAATAATATAAGGAAGGAAAATATCTAATTGGAGGCTTACTTACCCTTTCAGACCTCCTGATGGGTGTTTTGGACTTGTTCTCAACAATCTGTCCACCCAAATTTTCTGGCAGTGACCGACCTCGGCCACTTGTAGACCTGTTACTGGCCGACATCAGTTCTTCCTGACTGACCTCGATGCCTGGTCTGCCGACGTCAGATCTGTGTATGACCGACTTCGGTTTCTGTACTACCGACGCCGGTTCCTAACCTACCGACGTCGGTCTCTGTGTTTTCCTGCAAGTGATTATTTCTTTTTCCTGCGAGCTCATTTTGGACCATAACTTCGTCCAATTCACCATTGCTCTGCCCAGATTGATCTAGCTTCCTTATCTGATCACTGTACATCACTCTTTCATTGAAAACAACATCACGACTCCTGATTACCTTGTTAGTTCCTAGATTCCAAAATCTGAAAACCAAAATCATCTGAGCCATAGCCTATAAACGTGCACCTCATAGACTTAGGATCAAGCTTCTTTCTATTTTCCTTATCTATGTGCACAAAGGCTTCACTACCAAAAACTTTGAGATATGAGAGATCTACCTTTTTACCTATCCATGCCTCTTCTGGAATTCCACCATCCAGAGCTGTAGAGGGTCCTCTGTTAATCAGGTACACTGCAGTGTCAACTGCTTCTGCCCAAAACTCTAAGGGCAACCCTGCATGCAATCTCATACATCTTGCACGCTCCATGATAGTTCTGTTCATCCTTTCAGCAATACCATTCTACTGAGGTGTCCTTGGAACCGTCCTTTGCCTATGGATTCCATGTGTATAACAATACAATTTGAACTTAAGACTGCAGAACTCACTGCCATTATCAGATCTCAGGCACTTTAATTTTTTGCCTGTTTCATTCTCAACCATAGCCTTCCAAAACTTAAAAGTATCAAAAACATCAGATTTCTTTTTAATACAGTAGATCCATACCTTTCTTGTGGCATCATCTATGAATGTAACATAGTACCGTGATCCACCAATAGAGGCTACTGAGCCGGTCCCCACACGTCTGTGTGAACAAGCTGCAACTTCTACCTTTTCTTAGTAGACCCAGTCTTGAGAAAACTAACCCTTTTCTGTTTTCCAAATACACAATGCTCACAAAATTCTAGATCCATACTTTTCAAATCTGAAAGCATACCTTTAGACTTAAGAATTGACATCCCCTTCTCACTCATGTGGCCAAGCCTTGAGTGCCACAATTTACAATCCACATCTGAAGTAGATAAAACTGAAGGAGATTTGTTAGTAACACAATTACACAAATAGAGAGTACCTTCTCTCTTACCTCTGGCCATAACTAGTGCACCCTTGGTCACCTTCCAAGAATCTGCTATGAGAGTTACTGTACAATTCTCATCACCTAGCTTACCTGCAGAAATCAAATTTCTCTTCAAACTAGGAACATGCATCACATCTCTCAACACCCATGTGTTGCCATTCTGCATCTTCAACTGCACTTTACCTTTGCCAGTAATCTTACAAGGCTCATCATCCCCTAAGTACACTATTCCAAAATCTCCATGGATATAGTCACTGAAATACTCTCTGTTAGGGGTAGCATGGAAAGATGCACCAGAATCTAATACCCAAGATTCTATGTTATTATGCAAAGAGAAAATTAAAGCATCCTGTGCAATACCTGCAACCTTGAATTCTTCCTTTCCTTCATGCTGATTGTCCTCCTTAGGCTTTGACCAGCAATCTCTGCTTATGTGCCCCATCTTTCCATAATTCCAGCATTGTGGCTTCCTGCCATTTTTGGATTTGGATCTTCCTCTCACCTTAGACTTAGATCTTGATCTCCTCTTGCTCTTTTCTTTTTGCCTTCCCCTACTCTCAAAATTTAAAGTGTTCCCAGATGTCTCTTATGTGCTTTTCCTGCGTATTTCCTCATTCAAGATAACACTAACAACATCCTCTACTTTCATAATATTTGATGCAGATGCAGTATTAGAAACTACCATTACTAAGCCATGCCAGCTTTCAGGCAAAGAACATAATATCAAAAGAGCTTTTATCTCATCTTCAAACACTATATTGACAGAACTTAACTGATTAACAATTCCATTGAAATCATTCAGATGAGTAGAAACAGATCCACCTTCATTCATATGCAAATTAAATAACTGCTTCATAAGATATACCTTATTTGAAGCTGAGGGTTTTTCATACATATTTGCTAACGTAGTCATCAACTCTACCGTTGTTTTTGCCTGTGACAAATTAGATATCACAGTGGAGGCCAGACTCAGTCTTATAGACCCAAGAGCCTTTCTGTCAAGAACTTCCCATTCTTCATCCTCCATGTCCTTGGGCTTCTTTTCTATCCCACCTAACGGTAAGTAAAGATCCTTCTGATACAGATAGTCCTCTATCTGCATTCTCCAATGTTGGTAGTTCTTGCCATTAAACTTTTCCATTCTCAACTTACTTTCTTCTGCCATTGCTTCTCCCACTCAAACAGAAATCCCTGCAGAAACCACTGTGAGCAACCTGTAACCTATAACCTGTAACCTGTAACCAAGGCTCTGTTACCACTTATTGGGTGATCAAACCAACAATAGATTACACTTGTGAAAGCAATAAATGCGGAAATAAATCAGATAGATAAGTAACTGAAATGATAAATAGCACAGAACAAGATATGCAAGAAAACACCCTAAAAACTTGTATTGAAACTCTTTACAATAGGAATACAATGAAGAAACTTCGTTCTTCCACACCTCTCTCAGATGCACACAAGATCTCTCACTGATCTCTATTCCTCAAGAGCTCTATCTCAAGTACACTCAAATCCAACAACCTGGATTGATGCAACTCTGTACTATCCTTCAAACATTCACAATGTTCTACTATTACAGTTCTACACACTTTTCTTTACAATTCTAAGCTAAGAAGATCTTTCCTACATATAGAATTAGGAAACTTGAGCATGCTCTTACAACAAATAGTTAAGCCTCTTCAACAAGGGCTCTAAAAATAATATTGCTAATAATAGAGACGCGAGCTTGAGACTACAACTCAAACTCATCATGCAAACACTCGCTTCTGTCCTCGAAAATCACTCTCTGGACACACAGGTAACCAACGTCGGTTCCTGCCTGTTCGCCTGTGACCGTTGTCGGCCGACCCTACTGCCGACGTCGGCGCCTCTGCAACTGCTACTAACCGACGTTGGTCGCTCCTGACCGATGCTGGCGTCTTTGTAGACCCGAACCTATTTTAATATGCTCCTTGGTGAAGCTTTTAGCTCCACACCCTAACAATAATTTCTTAAGGGTAAGGATCATATTAAAAATAAGTAGAGG
The DNA here is from genome assembly GCA_037957365.1 of Torreya grandis. Taxonomy (NCBI): domain Eukaryota; kingdom Viridiplantae; phylum Streptophyta; class Pinopsida; order Cupressales; family Taxaceae; genus Torreya; species Torreya grandis. Next base: position 524,929 of record JARHVA010002540.1, on the reverse strand, counting down.
AATAATGATTCAAATATATGGAATTGAGCATAGGATAAGTGTATATAAGTAGTGGTCACAAGTACATTATTTTGGTACTAAATGCTAATTTTAATGACTACATTTATCCTCATTTTATTTTATTAATGAAAGAAGGTGAAAGTAATAGAATAAAAGAAAGAGAATTATACCTGAGCTTACCTACATTAAGTATGCTTGGATGTAGATCATATGTTGCATTGTGATTCATGAAAACCTTCAATGTTACATGTATAAATTAGTCCTTACTTAGGTTTAAAATATAAAATTATAGATAAAATAACAAATAATAGATATTCCCTGTCAAGTCATTGTGACTAGAGAGGATATGACCCTTAGATATTTATTTTTCTTGAAACACTTAGATTGGATTATACATGGCCCAATATTATTTGGTAGGAGAATGTGCTTAATAACTCAAAATGCATTTGACTCCATCATATGATAACTCAAGATAGTGTAATAGTTTAGAATCCCTATATGAATCCTAATAGATCATTTTGGTGTAAAAATATGAATCAACAATTAGAATGAAATACAATTCATTTTTAGTGAAAAATAATCACAAAACTAGAATAAAAGTAGTGTGATAATAATATGATGTGAGTCTCGCATATGTAGTATACCAAATGACATGAATTTCCATTCCTTAAATAAATAAAAATGCAAAACTGAGCAAGAAAGTAATCACGTGATGTGCACATGCCCATAATATTATATGTAAGCATATTTATTTTGATAACTAAGTAATACAATTAAATTTATAAGTAAACCTATGTACAAAAATTTGAACACATGTCATGTATTATGTCCCCAATCTAATCAAACTATGAGGTAATCATGTAAATAAATCTAAAACCTATTTCTTATAAATAATACAAAGTGTTATATAGACTAAGTATAATTATAAAAATCTATAAAATTTTGTTTTTGACCTCTATAATGAAAATGTGTTATTATATAAAGTTATAGTTTGTGATTATGTCCAAATGGAGTTCTATCTGATTTTTCTTTCTGTTTAGAAATAGAATATACATTATGATCAAGTAGGAAATTACTTTCCTTTTCCATCTATATATTAATTTTTGTAACTTAGTCTCTAAGATAATCCACTATGTATTCCCCCTCTTTTGAGGTGAGTTGTGAATCTTTCACAATAACTTAGATTAGAATAAAAATTTATGTGAATGATTTTATATAAAATATTAAAATCTAGAGTAATAATGATAAAATTAGATATCATGGCATCATATTTATAATCTGGTTAAAATAATAATGTATGAAACATGTAGAATAACTCATACATTGTGTTATTTTTAGATAGATGTTTATAAAATTGGCATGTAATGAATACATTATCAATCTTGAGTAGTCAAAACTAACTTATAATTACTCAGGGGGAATGACTGATATTGATCATGTCATAAAAAAACTAGGGAGATGCATGATACCTATCATGGCATTATAAACTCAAAAATAATAACAAATATTAGTCATGACCATGATGCATACACATATAGCACACATAAAATCATAAAAATCATTTAATAAGGCTAAGGGGCCACATACAAGGGACATGTCAAAATTTCACTTACGCACATAGAACCAAATAATAAGGCTTAGACAGAAAACAAATACATGTTTAAATGTCTGTATATTTGTATAAAAAATACACATAAATCATGAAGAAAATAATCAAACATGATAAGCATGCCTGAAAATTATATTTATCTACATAAGAAATTTGTAATATTAGTATATTCAACAACTTAGGTATCTAGTAAGATATCAATGTGAAACTAAGTGAGCAAATTTGTAAATATTTTGAACAATTTATTCTACTTTAATAAGATCAAAATGGATAGTCATGAAGTGATAAAACTTGAGTAAAATATGCCCCTAATGAACTTATTATGATGCATATAATTTTTATAAGGCATGTGACTATTTTGGACCTGATAAATTAGAACTTGTGTTCATTGGGACAAGTATACTAAAATTAGACAAGAGCACAATGTGTTATTCTCTAAAAGAGAGCAATTTTTTCAATGTAAATGTTTTAGTTTTGAGATAGTATCACCATTTTTAATGCATATGAAAGTGAGAAATAGTATGTTTTTAAACTCACTCAAGTATACTTTTGAATCATATTTTATATTAAAAAAATAATATATATAAGTACTACATATACATCACACAAATAAACTAATGTAAATGAACATGACATGTCATTCATAGGACTTGAGTTTTAGAATTATTGAAATTTTCTATTTTTTATATTTTTGAATATATGAAATTGAAAAATTAACATACTAACCAATGAATCCTTTAATATCCTCACAATCAATAGGTCATGTATCTAGCATATGAATGATTTCCTCTTATAAATGGAAAGTATCGTGTCATTATGGAATAACTCATTTGAACTCATATTTTGAAAATTGATCTAACTATGTAACATAAGTGTCATTATCATGATGATAATATGTAGTATATTTTGTATTTTGTTTAACATGGTGTACTTGAGAACTCTTTAGAAACCATCATGGTGTATAATAACTCTATGTTGGTGTTATTTATGGAACACTCTAAATTCAATGTAATATCAATCTAGGACATGGAGTGGAAAGTAGCTCACTAGAATCTATGAAAAAATATTGATTAAGTGGATTTTCAAGGATATGTATCGCTGGAAAGTCAACCATTTAGTTCTGAGTTCTTTGATTAGGTTAAAATCTTTTAGGTTACTCTACTAACTTATAATTTTTTGGAAAGATGGCCTTTGGTTTGAGAGGGTATTCATATGTTATACATTGAAATATGATAACCTCATTAGCAAAAATATATGTAAAAAATTTGTATAATGAATAAGTTACTACACAAAGTTGTTGAATCTAAGGACATCCAAATAATCTTGCACTAAGAACTATTATGAAATTGGTGGCCACATGTGTTAGACCGAACTACAGTGATAATGTGATCTTACCAATATATCTTTGAATATGTCCATTGAATCATTTTATTATTGTTTTTGTAAGAAGTGAATATTTATATATGTATCCAAAGTGAGAGAGAATTAGTATAGTGCACATATTCACACTTGAGCCATTATCTACCATGACACTTTGTATAGGTTGATGATTAATATAAGATCAATTGAACCAAGAGTACAAATCAAAATCATCATCAAATATCTCATGCTTTACAAATGTGATAAGTGGTCTAGATGTCACTCAAGAATTAAATGTACCAATAATTGCATTCAAATAATGTTTTTCATCTATTTGAGGATGATAATAAGCTAGTGGAGGATGTACATTTATGTGTAATGTACTTATTCTTTATCTATTATTTCTTGAACTTTATTCTTAAGGAAGGGATCATGAATATCTTCATTATTTTACTCTCACATGGTTTTACCTTATGTTATCGGTAGATGTAACCACATCAGTGATGTTATCATCTATAAAATATTATATCTTATGTCTCAAACTAATTCATCTATTGGCATTATGCCCTGGTGCTCTATTAAAATCATAAATATCATTTTGATCAAATAATTTTTGAAGATATTTTATCACATCAACCTCTTTAATGGGAGGGATAAATATGAGGTTACATTCTAATAAATTTTATAACACCTTTTAAGGATCTTCTAGCAAGTTAATAAACTATCTCCTTGGAGGAGTTCATAACATAATGCATGCATATGATCTAAAATTGCATTCAATGTTGTCTTTTAGTCATTTTTATTTTCAATTGGAATTAATTTATATGATGGTTTACTCATATTATTTACATGCAGATTAGAAACTACATTGGTTTCATAATTTAGCTTATTCATTTCCAAAAATTTAACCTGTCTTTCCTTAATTATGTAACATAAATTTGTGAATGATAGAAACTTATTAAAAATAATAGATTCATGTAAAGGCAAAACCAAGATCTATTTGAATATGTCTTGAAATCCATTATCTATAATAGGATTCATCATCTTGGATAATATGGTATTAAATTATAATAAATATTATGTCATAGGCTCATTGGATTCTTTTTGTAGCTGAGAAATTTGAGTATATAAAATCTTTTCAATTATTTTAACTTGGGAATTTGCAAGGAAAAAATCTTCTAAAGGATTGAATGCATGAACTGACTAATGTGGTTAATATTAAAACAATCATAGAGAATATTATTTTAAACTTTCAAGAAATAACTTGGTCAAAAACCTATCTTTGGATGCATAATCTAAATGTGTTGGGTGAAATTCTCTCAAATGTTTTTTGGGGTTACCTTCTCCATGATACAATGTAATCTTAGGTGACACAAAACCATTTAGTAAAACATATGTTAATCCAATGGATTATTTAGTAAAATATATGAATCAAGTGTTTTATTAGGGTTTGAATCACTTTTTTACATTTTCAACACAGTAGTTTTTAGAGATAAAATAGTTTACATAAGGGATTGTGCATCAGGGATAGAATGCGTGCTAATAAAAGTTGGTGTAAGAAGTGATACAGTGAATATTGAAATATTTATCTATTTAAAAAATAAAGTTTCCCCCATAGTAAATGGTAGTATGAAATTTTTATTGAGTGATTTAGATAAATGAATGGATCCCATAATACTGGAAGTGTGTTAAGTTATACTCACAATTTTAATTTCCAAAGAAGTTTGAAAAATAACATGATAATCTTCAGATTGGTCATGGATTTTTTCTCTAAAGTTATTAATAATTTTTATTTTATTGATATCTAATTGTTATTCACCTATAGGTAGAACTACATATTGATCCTGATCTTGAGATTCAATGTTGTCTTGATTATACTATTCATACTCTGATGTATTGTCATGCATTTCTACATATTTAATTTATTCATTAATATTTGAAGGTTTTGATATAACCTTTTTCTTATCCATCCTATTTTCCTTATCAAAATAATTATGATAATGTTTAAATTGAGTGCCACTTAGTCTATCACTTCTTCTAAGAGAGGAGGAAATTTATTTTCCATAGTGTAAAAAATATAAAATAGAAACATATAATGCTTTTGTTAAAAAATAATTTACCAAATCTAAAAAACCTAAAAGAAAATTTTGAAATAGTAAAAAGAATGAAATAAACCATAGAAACATGGATAGTTAGGTTTTTTAAATATTAAATCAATATAAATGTTCACCATTATGTTTGATAAAAATTGGAGAATTAAACAAGTGTTAATTCAATTATGCCAAACTTCTGACTAAAATCAGACTATATAATAAATACAATAAATACATAAGAATAATATGGAACTTACTGTTAATATAAGAATTGTAAAAATGGATATTAAAATTGATAAATAACTATTGAAAATGTTATTAAGATGAATTTATTGTCATTTATGTCAAGGTGATCTTAGTGCATAATGCATTAATGATAAAGTGATAGGTTCCAAGTGGATTTGAGGGTATATGTCATGTATGCAATAATTTGAGGTGATTGACCATGTTTTAGGTGTAAAGTGAGGGTTAATTAGAGTTTTTTTTAATTATGTAAGTGAAATCAATCCATTGGAATAGTCTTGTCAAGGTCTAGGTGATCCTAGTCATCTCCTAGTCAACTTGGTAGATCTTCCTGAGTAAGCATATTGATGATATTATAATTGACACATGTGAAAGTTTATGAATAAATTGGTCACATGGGTTTGATAATATTTATTCCTAGATTTTTTTTAATAATTTATGTCTTGATATGGTGTCTATAAAAATTTATGCTGATGCAAAGTTTGTCTCCCATGAAGATTTCACTGTTTTCCATAGCTAAATTTGCTATATGAAGTGAACAAAGGAAAACTAGTCAATAGTATTTTTTTTATAACTTTTTATAATGTATGAATTTGATGGTTTTTAAAAAATAAAAGTGGCATAATACTTAAATGTATATCCAATAAAATTGATTAGTAGGTTTGACTAGTCATATACTTGCATTTATTTCATGTGAGATTTGACTATTGTTGATTGTGTTTTTCCTAAATAAACCAAGGTGCAAAGAAATGATTGTAAAAGACAAAGTATTGACCAAATATTATTGGTATTAAAATAAAATATGAATTATAATCCATATAGATTATTTTAAACTATATTTTTAGTTTTGACTATTAGTAAAGATTAAGTTCTTATAGGTCAAATTTGACTTTTGTTAACTATAATTATTGTAGGTCTCAATAAGCTTCTTATAGTGGTGTTTATGAACCTTTGGAGGATGAATTAAGGTGTATTATAGATTTTATTATGTTTATAATGTCATTATATTTCCATACATATGTGCATTGTGCATGGAGAGTTTATATTTAGGTGGTTTGGGCCTCATTTGTGAAGATAGTGTTTTGGGCCTAGTTAAGCCTAATAGGTCTTTAAAACCTAATGAAGGCTTTAGATTATGAGCAAATGATTTAATGTTTCTTGAGAATATATAAGGCCCATAGATAATTAAGGTAAAATTATTGATTTTTTTTGGGTCTTTGTTAAGGGCAATATGGAACATAGTGTCTTATAGTGTTACATGAAGGTGAATTAGATCTCCATGGGACCTATTAAAGGCTTGAGGGCTAAAAGAGGTTTCATAATATGAGAGAGTAACTTATTAAAAATAAATATGGCATGTATTAAATTTGTTAAATTTTTAAAAATGTTTCCATATTTTTTTAGGGCTATTGGCATCTAAGTTTAACGTGTGGCCTAATGAAGGGTTAATTGCTTAGGTCTTGCTTAAGCCTAGTGTATTGTTTTGAGCCATTTGAAGCATGGACAACTTAATGAATTGATGTAAATTATATGAAACATGTCCTAAGACATATATTAATGTTTATACAATTGGGATATATGCCTTAATTATTAATTAAAGTGTTGTGTCTAACCAAGATTGATTGGAGAAAGAATAATGCAAATGTAAAAGTCTATTGTGGTCTCATTGTGCTAGTTAGACAATGGAAGAGTGAAATGAATGATAAATGAAATTTTAAGAAGACTAAGAAGCCATGAAATAAATAAAAAATTAATTTTGAATATGTGACAAGGTTTTAACATTGTTTGTTTTATGTCATGAGTAAGTAAGAAAATTTGTTTATAGGCTATTAGGCCTATTTTGCTTTGGTAACCTAGTGCAAGGGTTTTGGTCATTAATGAATGAAGTGAATTTTATGAGACTTTATAGAAGTTTGTGAGGGAATGAAAATAATTTTAATAACATCTTGAACATGTCATAAATATTAGATAGTGTGTTAAAGGTAATCAATATGTTTTGTACTAATTCAAAGCATGATTAGGCCTAGTTTGTCTAGATGACCTAGAGTGAAAAGTGAATTGATTAAATGTTGAAAGAGTAATGCATCAGTTGTGTATGACTGCTATTTATGATTTTTTAATATTTTATTTACATGTATCAATATTATATTTTTAATTAGGAATGGCTTAAAGGTCATGAGCATGTGTATGAGGGGTAAATAAGAGAAAGAGTTGCACTGATATAAATTAAATCAATATCTTTATAGGATAGTAAATTGAGGGGTGGGTGATCCTTGATCAATTGGTTCTGATATAAATTAAATAAATATATTTATAGGATATTATTATAAATATTTTTTCAAGTGGGTGTTCTCCCCCATGAGAGTTTTCCACGTAATTCATGTGTTATGTGCTTTGATCTTGCATTTTTTTCTTTATTCATTGCAATGAATGGTTTATATGCTTCATGAATGATTGTATTTAATGGTTAAGATTTTTAATAATTTTAATTTAATTTTATTTTATTGAATCACTAATTCACTCGTCCATCTTAGTGATTGTGTTTCAAATAATTGGTATTAGAGCAGGTGCTTCAGGAAGGATTGATAACTAGAAGGTGGTCCTTGAAGCACAATATGGCTAAGTAGATAAGGAAAGAGAATAAGGAATTGAAATTAGTGGTAAAAGGACTTAAATTTCATCTTAGTTATTTTGAGATAATTTTGAGTAAATCTAACTCCAAGTAAGTTTAATATGAAAAGATCATCAAAAATAATAGAGAACAGGTCAAGTCCTCTATGGAATGTGAAGGAAAGGTGAGTCATCTTCAAACCAAGTTTGAGATAATGATGGAAATAATAAAAGAATATATTATAAATATTCATGATATTCAAAATAATTTTGGGATTAAAATTAAATATTGAGGTTAAATAAGGCCAAGTGTGATTAATTGAAAATCGAACAAGGCTCCTTAACATTTGAGCATGAAAAGATAGTGGTCAAAATGAGCAAGGTTGAACATGAGAAGCGAGTGGTCAAAATGAGAAAGGTTTATAAATAGGAATTAAATCAATTCAAGAATTATGATAGCATGAAAAACAAGGTGGGAAGACTAGTAAGGCATCCAATTTCTATGAGGTTTGTCAATTCATCTCATAAACAATGTTATGCTTGCAATCAATTTGGTCGCATTGCAAGAGATTGCAAAAGAAGAAGTAACTTGTCAAAAAGACATAATATAAATCATAAAAAAAAAGGTATGAATGACATTTTTTTATTTAAAATGTCATAGATTTGTTCATATTGAAAAATATTGTAAGAATAGGTTGAATGAGTTCTCAAGGCAAAACAAGGTGTACTGAGTTCTTAGTGTGCAAGGAAGAGGTCATACATAGATATGGAGACCTGAGACTATTAAGAGAGATCAAATTGAGAAAAATAATTAATTGGTTGATAATAATATCCATAAATATGTTTTATTTTTTGTGTTATATATGAAGGTAAGACAAGGCTACTATTTATCAGGGCATGTTGACAAAGGAGTCAAAGAGAAGATGGATGAGCCAATCAAGCCTATGAGGAGGTTTAGGAAAGACAAAAAATCTAGTGAGAGTATGGAGACTTGGTAATATCCTAATTTTTATGTTTTATAAGTTAATTTCAAGGTTATGTGTCTCTGTTAATATTAATAGAGGAATTACTCAATCTTTTGAAGAATCATGTAATGATGTTGTAAGGTTGATAAGTGAGAAACTAATCAATGAGTCAAGGTATGTTCTTTATCTTGATATGCATATAGTTGAGTATGGATTCTTTCAATTAATTTAAATATTTTAAAATATGTATATCACATATTTAGAGATTTTAAAATGGATTTTAAGGTCTGAAGTTGTTTGTGGAATAAGATCTCACTTTGAGTATTCTTGGTTGGCATAAGGATTTTAACATTAGAAACACTTTACATGGTGTATCTTGGGTTGTATAATGAGTTCGGTCACCAAACTTGGTGAGAAGGTGTAAAATGATGATATTCAAGTATTAAATGAGGTTATTTAATGATAGTAGTTATTATATTGATGAAAAGGTATGATATTTTAAAGCTATGTATCTTTGTTTGTAATATATCTCTTTGAAGTGACCTAGGAGAGGAGTATATATTCTTATACAAGAAAGAGGTTCTTAAAGGGCCAATATTGAGAAGTTCAGTTCAAACTAAAGTATAAAGAATGTATGAATTAAATAATATTTAATTGATATATGTCCTAATGAGGCAATTTGTTCATATTGGTATATTGAAGAGCTCTTGTAAGCATGGTTTTAGGTAAATTTAGTTGATTTTCATATGAGAAGGCTCATTGAGCATGTTCTTGTTATTCAGATCAGTTGTGATTGTTTGATTCATATGATAAGGTTTGTATACCATTTAAATAATTAATCTAGGCCCAAGAATATAATAATTTAATTTGGTTTTCTCATGAAAGGATGTTGGATAGATGTGGTAACCTATGTGTGGATGAAGATGGCTCCATTCAAGGTATGTTCTTGTAAATTAGTTTACTTGTGTATGTTTAAAATATTTTGTTTTTTTTTTCAAATGGAATATGGAGTTATGGGGATATGGCTCAGGGTTTTTTAGGATTATGTGAATTTTGGGAATGTTTTCTATAAGCCAATAAACAAGGAGAAGTTCAGATAGAGGTATGTTCTCTTCAATTGATAATATGCAAGGTATGCATAGAGTGAGGGTGAGTATATGTGAGATGTTTCAATTTCAAGGATATTTTATAGTTTAGTATGGTTTTAAAATAGGTTATATGAGATTATAATTATGTTATGTGGATATTTATAAGCTTTTTGAACTATTTGACAAGTTTAAGGATCAAGTTGGCATGTTGAGGAAGAGACCCTTTGTCATTAATGTCAAAGGGGGAGAAAGTTCAGAATGAGGGAGTTGATCACTTTAGGAGAGAGAATTCCAAAAGGTGTTTTAAATAAATTAAAAAGGAGGATATTTTTGAGAATGATCTTGATATGAATTCATTTTCATTGATGTCAATGTGATCTTAGTATATAATGCATTAATGACAAAGTAATAGGTTCTAAGTGGATTTGATGGTGCATATCATGTGTACAGGCCTTTACAATGATTGAAATTATTTTAGGGGTCAAATTAGGGATAATTAATTCTTTTTTTTACTTATGGAAGTGAAATAAATATATTGGAATAGTATTTTTAAGGTCTAGGTGATCCTAGTCATCTCCTAGTCAACTTGGTAAATCTTCCTAAGTAAGCATATTGATGACATCATAATTCACACATGTCAATGTTTCAAAATATATTGGTCATATGGGGTTGTTAATATTTTTTCCTATATCAAATGGATAAAATTTTAGGTGTTGATATGGTGTATATCAAAATTTATGGTGATGCAATGTTGGTCTCCCAAGTAGATTTCACTATTTTCCATAGCCAAATTTACAATATCAAGTGAACAAAGGAAAACTAATCAGTAGTATTTTATTTATAAATTTTGTTAAAAAATGAATTTAATGGTGGTGTAAAAATAAAAGTGGTATATTAATTAAATATATATCCCTTAAAATTTATTAGTATGTTTGAATAGTCATGAAATTGCATTTATTTCATGTGAGGTTGATTGTTGTTGACTGTGTTTTTCTAAATAAACTGGGGTGCAAGGAAATGATTGTAAAAAACAAAGTATTGATAAAATATTGTTGGTATATAAAAAAAATATGAACTATAATAAACATAGATAATCCTAAAATATATTTAGAGTTTTTAATATCAGTAAATGTCAAGTTATTTTAGGTCAAAGTTGACTTTTGTTGATTATAATTATTACAGGTCTAAGTAAGCTTATTACAATGGTGTTTATGAGCCTTTAGAGGATGAATGAAGGTGAATTATGGATTGTATTATGTTTCTAATGTCTTTATATTTCCATAAATATTTTTATTGTACATGTAAATTTTATATTTAGGTAGTTTGAGCCTCATTTGTTAAGACAGTGTTTTTGGGCTCGTTAAGCCTAATAGGTCTTTAAGACCTAATGGAGGTTTTAGAGTATGAGGTAATGATTTTATGTTTATTGAGAATTGATAAATATAATATATATTAAATTTAATGTTATTGAATTGGTTTTGTTCATTGGTAAATTCCATATGGAACATACTGGCTTAAAGTGTTACATGAAGGTGAATTAGGTCTCCATGGGTCCTATTGAAGGCTTGAGGGCTAAAAGAGGTTTCATAAGGTGAGTGAGTGACTTGAAATTATTGTATGACTTATTAAAAATAAATATGGCATGTATGATTATTTTTAAAAAAATTTAAACGGGTTGAATATTTATTTGAGGGATATTGACATCTAAGTGTAATGTGTGGCCTAATGGAGGGCTAATTGCTTAGGTCTTGCTTAAAACTAGTGTGTTGTTTTGAGCCATTTGAAGCATAGAGAATATAATGAGTTGATGTAAATTATATGTAAATTTTTATAATAGATATATTTATATTTATACAAGTGAGATATATATATATATATATATATATATATATATATATATATATATATATATATATTAATGGTTAATTAAAGTGTTTTGGCCGACCAATATTGATTGGAGAAAGAATAATGCATATGTAAAAGGCCATTTTGGTTTCATTATGCTAGTTAAACAATTGAAGAGTGAAATGAAATATATATGAATTTAAAAAAGGTTACGATACCATGAAAAAAATCATAAAATATTTTTGAAAATGTGGCAAGGGTCTAACATTGTTTGTTACAGGTCATGAGCAAGTAAGAAGATTTGTTTCAAGGCTATTAGGCCTACTTTGATTTGGTGACCTAGTGTAAGGGTTTTGGTAATTAAGAAATGAAGAGAATGGTATGATAATTTGAATAAGTCTGTGAGGGACTGAAAATAATTAAAATAAAAATTTTAACATTTCATTAATATGAGACAATGGTGTTGAAGGTAATCATTAAGGTTTGTATTGATTCAAACCATGATTAGGCCTAGTTTGTCTAGATGACCTAGAGTGAAGAAGTGTATTGATTATATGTTGAAAGAGTAATGCACATGTTTTTTATGACTGATATTTATGATGTTTCAAAAATTTAAT
>JARHVA010002540.1:472500-507500 GCA_037957365.1 Torreya grandis | reverse complement strand
CTCTATTGATTGGTGATAGCCTTGTTTAATTATTGAAATTACCTCTACAACATTTGTATAGTCTAATTTAACTTCACAATACCTTCTCATCCTCTCAGCATGTCTTTCTCCTCTAAGGTTTGAACTTGCTTTGATACTAGATAATGAACCCAAAAACTATCAAGACACTAAAAATTACCAATAGGCTAAGATCTTGAAATAATAACTCAGAATTGATTCATATTGAATGAATTGAAAAAATTACAACTTAAACCATGATTAAATAATTCTTAACTTGAAATTTAGAGTTGACATGCAAAAATTCAAATAAAATTAAAATCTAAAAAAAAATTATTTTTAGTAGCTACTATTTATAGTAAGTTTTGCATGAAAGCATGTGAAGCTCAAAAAATCTGCCAAAAAATCCTAAACACTAAAATTAGCCTATGACATTAAATTCAACTAAATTTGACATCTAGTACTAAAAATATATAATTTATAAAAATAGAATTTTCCCAAAAAAATCATTAAAATTTAATATCAGACCTTCATATGATCATCTATGGCCTCCAAAAAATATCAAAATAAAATCTAAGAGGAAAGATCAGCTTAGGACAACATCAATGTTTTCTAGATGGTTGTTTTGGCATGTGGAAGAGCTCAAATAGAGCTACAAGTCAAAATTTAAGGCCTCTAAAAGACTAGCCTATTTTTTCAACATCAAACAATAATTTACAACCAAATATCAAATGAGTGGAACCCAAATAAAAAAATTCATTTAAGAAACTTTTCCAACTTAATGATTTCACATGTCATGACAAAGTAATATCTATCATTTCTAGCAAACAAAAAAGAAGACTATATGCACATTCAACCTTATTTTACTCATATAAACCTCAAACATGAGGGGATAAAATACAAATAGCTTATATTTCATAGTATAATAAATTTATGATCACTATCTTCCATCATAAAATTTTAAGTATAACCATCCATCTAGAAGTCAACAATTTATTCCAGGAATTAATACAACTTATAGAAATACTAGACAAACCTTAGTATAGGTAAAAATAAATAATTTTAATAATTCTAGCAAGGTAATTAAGAATGAAACTTAAGGAAGTAATATAGTCAACACAATATTGTTAACAATAACCACACGTACCTTTATACATAGTTGTATAAAACCATGGAGTAAAAAGAATAGCTCCATTCATGCTTCCCACATATTCTGGAAACAAGAGTTAAATAAAACTTGTTTATAATATTTCATGGACAATTTGAAATCAACTAAAAGAATATTTTATATGCTCATGTTGCTTTAAGAGTTAACAAGATATCAAAGAAAATCATAAGTGTGTGTGTGTGTGTGTGTGTGTGTGTGTGTGTGTGTGTGTGTGTGTGTGTGTGTGTGTGTGTGTGTGTGTGTGTGTGTGTGTGTGTGTGTGTGTGTGTGTGTGTGTGTGTGTGTGTGTGTGTGTGTGTGTGTGTGTGTGTGTGTGTGTGTGCGCGCATGACAAAATGTGTGTGTGCGCGCGTGTGCATGCGTGCATTTCTACAAAAATGGAAATAGCCAAATAATTACTCAATGGATATACATTAAAGTTAATATTATAACTTTTTATCAATTCATACTAGCATATTTATGTCTGCAAACAACACTAAGGATAAGTGATATATTTGCATGCATAATCTCTACTCAGGATAACCATATAATACCCATTCCATGGGACTATATAAGAATTATATGAAATATATAAATAAATCAATGCTATGATAACCATGCATAGGATTAGCTACAGAATTCACCAATATAGTGATACCAATAATGAAATGTACTAATGTAGAAAACATAATGATAATACTTTAACATCTAAGGAAAACCTAAAAGTATATGCATCAATTATTGAATTTAGAAACATAAATGAAACTCTAGAGTCTTACCATATGACAAAAATATAAGACTTTTCTCCTCTTTTAGTATGGTCTCTTTCCAAGGCAAGGTTAACATATAATAAATTACAATCACAATTAAACTAAAAATAGTAATGTAATTAGATCATAACTACATTCACTAAACATGCTATATGAAAGTAATAAAACAACTAAGTTAAGAACAATATAAAAAACATATAATAACATATTATCAAATACATCACACCTATTCATGAGATCATTTAGGGGTGTTGATGCAAAAGCATCATCATGCTATGAATTTGTTTGTCATGTTGTTGGTTGAGTCCTAGAGTGTCTAGATGTGCTAAGTTAGTTTTCCATGCATTTCTTTGCATTTCAAATTTTCAAATTTGAGAATATATCTCATGAGCATGTAATAAAGGCCAAATATGTCTAAAGTACCAATTTTTTAAGATTTCATCTAAAATTTTTTAGGAGATCATAATGTATGTGATCTCAATTTAATTAGGTGAGTCATCAAGTGGTTAGCATCTTGTTTTGGTTAGTAAGCTGTTATCTCCATTTTTGGAGTTAGTTGTGTGAGGTCTAGAATAGGATTTGAGTTCCAAATTGAGAGATATGATGGTATACATATATTTTTCATGTCAAAAATATTTATTAAGGCTTGGAAGAGATGAAATACATATTGGTGTGTATTGAATATAGTTTTTAAGCTTTTTGTTGATCCATCACTATTGACTGTGTTATGGAGTCAGATAGGGCAGTGAGCGAGAGGATGACAATGAGGGTTTAATGAATTTATTTATTAACTATGATTTATCATGTCTTTATAAGATCCATAATTAAGTTCAAAAAAAATTATTTGGGTTTGTGAAACCCTAGGATATGTTCTATAGTTCTATTTGTGTGTTGACTATGCTAAAACTAGGGATTTCCTAATCTAGGAACCTGTATGCTAAAAAAATTCAAATACATTAAATCCTTATGCTCCAATAATTTGTCTCCACTATCTAATGTTTCAAGGTCTAACTCAATGGGTAAGTCCAATTTCTAATTCAACCTTATTTTTATCCCTTGTATTCATAGGCTGACTGAGATAAGGTCATTCGATGATGGTCTAAGGTTAGGTTATGAATGATTATTGGTTAGATAGTTATGAACTTATAATTTACACCTCCCATATGTTTTAAAAGATTCAAACCCTTATAAAAATCTCTAAAACCCTAAAATAGGGTCCTTAGGAGACATAATTATGTCTGTCATAGTCACCAAAAGTCCTCTTATGTAAAAAGTAACAATATTCACGTTTCACATATGTTATATAACTCCTTAATGGTTATCTAGATCAATTCAAATTTTTGTATTATCATGTGTACAAGATAATTTATGCTCAAAATTGAGGGTCAACAGGGCTGCAAGCCCATGAGCTCATTAACAAGGCAAGTATGGCCTTATGTCCTAGGATGTGTGTTATAATAAATCAAGACTATTAAATTACATGTAAATAGCCTAGTTAAGTTGTATTTAGTGTGCCTAGGTTGGTAATTATTATATATGAATCTTTCTATATGGTTCCATGTTGTGACCCAAGTGTAAGTGCTCATGTATTATCTAAACAACATCTTGTCATGAACCTATATGAATGAAGAAAGTTTCAAAGAGGATTTAAGACTAATGTTTAAATTAAAATGGTCTGAGGGTGACATAAATTTTTGTATCAGATCTAAAGGATTGTGCACAATCTAAAATCCAAAGCAAAGGAGGAAGAACATGAAATAGAGGTAAGATTCTAAGATGGCCATGAGAGTGAGAAATAGAGGCAGAGCTAGAGGAAAGAGACTAGTAGGATAGATGGTAACAAAAAAAGAATTTAGGAAACTACAAGATAGGTTACAAGACCTAGATATGGTGTAAAAGAGAGGTTCTAACATGGGTGAAGTCAGTGATAGAGAAGAAGAGCCACTAGAGAAAGAAATGGTGGTAGAAGATGATACAACTAAAGAGAGGCTGATCAAAGCCATTATAAGGGTGAACGCAAAGCCAAAGATGGAGGTTCTAATGTATGAAGAAAACTTAAACATGGAATAATTGATTGAATGGATCAATGCATTATACAATTACATTAAATATGAAGGAATAGAAGAAGATGACAAGAAATTCAAGTATGTCATGACAAGATTGAAGATCCATGCATCCATATGGTGGGATGGAGTGTAAGAGGAAAGGAAGAGGAAAGGAAAGCCAAAGATTAGAAGTTGGGATAGAATGGCAACAAAAATGAAAGGTAAATTCATGCCCTTAAATTATCAAGCAATTGCAAAATTTGAAATAAAAGGACATTCATATAAAGGAAGACAATGAAGAGTTCTATAGGCTAGCCATAAGATCAGGCGATATTTAATATGATATAGAGAAGGCAACAAGGTATACTAATGGTTTGAAGTTTGTCATCCAAGATGAGATTAGCCTTATCACAGCTAGGACAATTGAAGAGGCACACCAATTTGCCTTGAAAGCTAAGGAGAAGATTTCAAGCAAAAATAATTCCTTCTTAAGAGGAAGGGGAAGATATATTAGAGGTAGAGGATCACAAGGAGGTACAAGATAGCTAAAACATCTCAAGAAGAGGCCAATAGCTCACAAAGTTCAAGAGGTAGCTATACACCACAAGGAAGAAGGCCATACTAAGGATATCAAAGAGGAAGAGGAAGATTCATGGGAAAATATTTTAGGTAAAAAAAATATGTAGGACATATAAAATATGAATGTCTATAAAACCAATCTACCAGCCATGGAAGAGGTGTACATGTGACCCAAGGTGAAGAGGAAGTCAATGGACCAGTAGAAACTCATGAAGATGTTCCAAAGGAAGGTGAGCCTCTTTTAAAGAAAATAATCTTTTTAAAGCCTAATAAGGAAATTGTGGAACCACCACAAAGGAAAAATTTATTTAGGACTGAATTTAAGAGAAAGGGAAAGTGCTCTAAGGTCATCATAGATAGTGGGAGTATAGAAAATATTATGTTAATTGAGATGGTAGAGAAATTAGGCTTGAAGAAGGTGGTACATTCTACACCTTATCAAGTCTCTTGGTAGCAAAAAGGACACAAAATTTTAGTAAATGAATAATGAAAAGTGTATTTTATTAGAGGAACATATAGATTTTAGATTTTATTTGATGATATGCCTATGTATGTGTGTCATATCTTGCTTGGAAGGCCTTGACAATTTGATAGGAAGGCCATGCATGATGTAAGGCAGATACACACATGTTTGAGAAGGATGGGATCAAGAATACACTTACACCTTTGAAATAAGATATTGATTCTATTGTAGGACATAATTATAAAGTTTTGATAATGAGTGGTAAATATTTTCTACATCAAATGAAGAAAGAAGAGGTAAACTTTGTTGTGATTGGTAAGACAAGAATTGTAGTCACTAGCACTAAGTTATTTGATTTACCTATAGAGATCCAATATATGTTGAATGATTAAATTTACATTGTATTATATGATTTTAATATTGATTTACCACCATTTAGAAGCATTATCCATCACATATACTTGAATCCAAGAGCAAATCTTCCAAACAAGGCTGCCTACAAGTTGACACCAAGTGAAAATGAAGAAATCAAGCACCAAGTCCAAGAATTATTTAACAAAGGATTGGTAAGAGAGACTCTATGTACTTTTTTTATTTCCATAGTTTCTATTCCTAATAATGATAGGAGTTGGAAAATTTATACAGACTCCAGAGCAATCAACAAGATCACTATCAGGTATAGATTCACATTACCTAGAATTGATGATTTACTTGATTGTTTGAGTAGAGCTGCATATTTTTCCAAGATAGAATTGAAAATTGGCTACCATAATATTATAATAAGATAATGGGATGAATTTAAAATAGCATTCAAGACCAATGATGAACTCTATGAGTGGTTAGTCATGCCATTTGGGATAACCAATGCACCAAACACCTTCATGAGGCTGATGAATGAAGTGCTGAAGGAGTTCAATTGTAAGTTTATGATAGTGTATTTATATGATATTTTTTTGGTTATTCAAACTAAGTAAGATCATTTTAAACATTTGAGGATGGTATTGAGTAAGCTACATGAAGATAAATTACTAATCAATGTGAAAAAGTGTAGTTTCTTGAGGGCATAATTGATCTACTTGGGATTTTTGATTTCTAAAGAAGTATTGAAGATGGATAAGGAGAAGATAAAATCCATACTTGAGTGCCATACACCCAGGAACACTTTTGAGGTAAGAAGCTTTCATGGTTTGGCTAGATTATATAGGAAATTCATAAGGAATTTTAGTGGAATTGTTGCTCTAATGATAAAAACAATCAAGGGAGACAAAAGAAGTTTTTGTTGGACTGAGGCTATTGATAATATTTTTAGATTTTTGAAAAATAAGGTAACTAAAGAACCAATATTAATCTTACCTGATTTCAATAAACTATTTCAAGTGGAATGTGATGCTAGTGGGACTACCATAGGTGTTGTCATAAGCCAAGATGGGAAAGCTATAACATAATTTAGTGAGAAACTAAGTGATGCCAATAAAAGGCACTCAGCCTATGATTAAAAAATTTATGATCTTGTAAAATGTTTTAATAAATGGAGGAAATATATTTTGCCTAATGTGTTTGTTTTGTTCACTAACAATTATGCATTGCAGTTCATTGGTAATCAAAATAAGTTGAGTCAAAAGCATGTCAAATGGATTGATTTTTTACAAAGTTTCATAATCACTATTAATAACAATAAAGGAAAATCTAATAAAGTTGAAGATACTCTAATTAGGAGAAGCTTAATCATGCAGGAATCTCAAGTAAGCATCTTGGAATTTGAAGATTTGAAAGAGATATACAAGGAAAATCTAAACTTCAAGAATCATATGAAGATTACATGAATCTAGTAGGAGATGATATGAGTCCTTGGATTTATTTCATGATCCAAAAACATTTTCTATTCAGGGGAAGTTATATTTTTATACCCAATATTTCCATGAGAGAGAATTTGTTGAAGGAAAATCATAGTGGCAACTTGTCAGGACATTTTGGGTCAAGTAAGACACTAGCATAATTGAGTGATCATTACTATTATCTAGGTATGGGTATTGATGTCAATAATTTTGTTGAGAGGTGTAACACATGCCAACATGCCAAGGGAAGTAGTCAAAATATAGGTTTGTACTAGTCACTATCAATTCCTAATAGGCCTTGGGATTTAGTAAGTATGGAATTTGTGCTTGGTTTGCCAATAATTGAAAAAGGTCATGATTCTATATTTGTAGTGGTTGATAGGTTTTCAAAAATGTCTCACTTCATTCCATGTTCAAAAACAAGTGATGCTACTAACATAGCTAATATTTTCTTTCAAGAAATTGTAAGATTGAATGGGCTCCCTAAGAGCATTTTATTTTAGATAGGGACACCAAATTTGTTGGGCACTTTTAAAGGACCTTATATAAGAATATAGACACACATTTGAACTTTAACTTAACCTACCATCCACAAACTAATGGATAGACTAAAGTTTTTAGTAAGAACCTCGGTAATATCTTAAGAAGTTTGATAAGTATGCATGTAAAACAATGGGATCTTGTACTTGGATAAGATAAGTTTGAATATAATGATTCTCCTAATAAGAGTATAGGAATGATCTAATTAAAAATATTTTATGGAATACATCATAGAGGTGTATATGAGCTTAGAGACCTAGGTAAAATGGAAGTAAGGAGTGCTGATGCAGAAGAGTTTGCTAATGCCATGTAAAATTTGCATGAGCAAGTGAAAAGGAAAATTGAGGAAAATACCATCAATTAAAAGCTAAGAGTATATCAAATGAAGATAGAGGTCAGTTTCAATGTTGGAGACCTTGTTCTTTCTCACCTTCGAAAATAAACATTCCATAAAAGGCAATACAACAAGCTGAAAGTAAAAAAAATTGGTCCATGTAAGGTGGGGAGGAAATTTTCAAATAATGCATATGAGATTGAACTACCAAAGTGGATTAGAATCTCTCGAATCTTTAATGTCGTAGATGTTTACCCTCATAAAGGTGAATAACAACCAACTGAAGAATCTGAAATAGGGGTTAAAAAAATTTATAGTGGGAACAACAACTGCTAAAGGAAGTACCAAAGGAGGTTGAGAGTATTTTAGACAAGAAAGTGGTCAATAAGACAACAAATAATTAATATTTCTATAACATGACCAAGTAGAATAACCTACCTGCTAAAGATGCAACATGGTTGACTGCAAATGACATCCTCAAGTTGGGCACAAGCATGAAAAAGTTGATGAAGAACAACAATAAATGAAAAGTACTTATTTTTCTCCTTGAAAGAATAATGAAAGATCATCCTCATGATATGAATGTGTTTTTCATGTTTTTTGTTGAGTCCTAGAGTGTATAGATGTGATATGTTAGTTTTCCCTCCATTTCTTTGCATTTCAAATTTTCAATTTTGAGAATATATCTCATGAGCATGTAATAAAGGCCAAATATTTCTAAAGGCTAATTTATTTTATATTTCATATAAAATGGTTTGGGATAACATAATATATGTGATCTCAATTTAGTTAGGTGAGTCATCAAGTGGTTAGCATCTTGTTTCGGTTAGTAAGCTATTAGTTCCATTTTTGGAGTTAGTTGTGTGAGGTCTAGAATAGGATTTGAGTTCCAAATTGTGAGATATTCTGGTATACATGGATTTTTCATGTGGATAATATATATTAAGGCTTGGAAGAGATGAAATAAATATTGGTGTGGATTGAAGATAGTTTTAAAGCTTTTTTTTAATCCTTCCCTGTTGACTATGTTATGGAATCAGATAGGGAAGTGAGGGTTTAGTGAATTTATTTCATCACTATGATTGATTATGTCTTTAGTAGAGATAAAATTAAGCTTAACTAAATCTATTTGGGTTCTTGAAACCCTAGGATGTGTTCTATAGTTCCATATATGTGTTGATTGTGCCCAAGCTAGGGATTTACTTATCTACGAACTTGTACGGTGAAAAAATCCAAAAACTTGAAATGATTATGTTCCAAGAATTTGTGTCCACTATCTTAAGTTACAAGGACTAACTGAATGGTTGAGACCACTTTCTAATTCAACCTTGCTTTTAGCCCTTATATACACAGGCTGACTAAGATAAGGTGATTTGATGATGGTCTAGGGTTAGGTTATGAATGAGTCTTGGTTAGATAGTTATGAAATGGAAATTTAAACCTCCCATATGTTTTACAAGATTAAGAACCTCCTAAGACTCTCTACAACCCCAAAATAGGGTGCTTAGGAGACCTAATTATGTCTGTCATAGTCACTAGAAATCCTATTTTGTATAAAGTAATAATATCCATATTTCACATATGTTGTATAAATCCTTAATGGGTATTTGGATCAATTAAATTTTTTATGTTATTAGTGGTATAAGATAATTTATGCTCAAAAGAGAGGGTTAACAGGGTTACAAGCCCATGAGCTCATCAACAAGGCAAATATGGCCTTATGGCCTAGGATGTGTGTTATGATAAATAGAGAATATAAAAGTAGGTGTAAATAACCTATTTAATTTTTATTTAGTGTGCCTAGGTTATTAATTATTGTATATGAATCTTTCTATATAATTCCATGTTGTGACCCAAGTGTAAGTGCTTATGTATTGTCTAAAAAACATCTTGTCATGAACCTATATGAATGAAGAAAGTTTCAAAGAGGGTTTAAGAGTACTACTGTAATACAATAGTATGAGGGTGACATCAGGTGTGATCAAAATGCAACCATATCATACAAATCCTCCCAACCATCCCTATGAGCCCAACCATCGATGGCCCTTACAACCCAATCCATCAGCTGGATGGTAGTTCCAAAACTTGGGGTTAGTAAGGGATTCTAAATAGGTCAGGGTTCCCACGATATTATATGACTCAACATAATAAAATAAACTAAAATAGGAAAATGACTAACAAAAACATCATCCCAAGGTGAGACATAAATAACCAAGAAATAGGATTTCTATAAATTAGAAGTGGCGATAGTCCACTATAGTTGTTTATAGGTCATACCAATGGATATATAAAACAAATTCATTTGAATGACATTTGATATCACCATGCTTAAAAAACCTCAAAGAATATGGTTAGCCTTAACATCCTAACTACGAATCTGTATTCAATTATTTTAACCTAGCCAAAGGATGATTATACAATAACAATAGTTTTTAGCCAATAATTTAATATGATAAGAATGGAAATTATAATCCAATCAAGGTATACATATAATAATGCCACAGTCTTAAAATAATCATTCATTTACAATAATCAACTCATAAGATCAGTCAACACATTCAACATGACTTCCATCCATACATCATATTTTCCATAGTTGAAACTAATGATTTAAGAAACCATTCAAAGTCTAAAAATCATTTTAAAAGACAATAATTGATATAAAGGGTTTGTGGGATCATCATGAGGTATGATGACCTCATATGATACCCAAATTTAAAAGTCAAGTTAAAATGAAGTTTAAGTAAAACACAATCCTTCATAAATGTTTAATTACAAGTCAACTTGAATTGTAAATTAAATAATCCCAACAGGGCTTTGTCCATAACCCAACACAAGAAGAATATATATATATATATATATATATATATATATATATATATATATATATATATATATATATATATCAAGGTATACTTATAACAATGCCACAGTCCTAAAATAATCATTCATTTACAATAATCAACTCATAAGATCAGTCAACACATTCAACATGATTTCCATCCATAAAACATATTTTCCACAGTTGTAACTAATGATTTAAGAAACCATTCAAAGTCTAAATATCATTTTGAAAGCCAAGAATTGATATAGAGGGTTTGTGGGATCATCATGAGGTATGATGACCTCATATGATACCCAAATTTAAAATTCATGTTAAAATGAAGTTTAAGTAAAACACAATCCTTCATAAATGTTTAATTATAGGTCAACTTGAATTGTAAATTAAATAATCCCAACAGGGCCTTAATATATATATATATATATATATATATATATATGTTAAAGCCCTGTTGGGATTATTTAATTTACAATTCAAGTTGACCTATAATTAAACATTTATGAAGGTATATATATATATATATATATATATATATATATATATAGCCATTTTAAATCTCAAAATGACATTTTCTTAAATAATTCAATAGAATCTTTGAACAAAATAGAAAACCCCTTTTTATGGGAGTAATAATAAAATCAAATCAGTTTTTAACTTCGATTTAAAAATAGAACGCATTTATTCAAGAGAATGAACTGAACCAATTTTCAAACCCCTGAATTTACATCAAACCCATAAAGCATTTTGACAAGGAAAGCAGGTTGAGAATCAAGTTTTTAAAACAATTTAAAAGGATAAAATCCTTAGGCCAAATTATTCTAAGTCCTAAGATGATTTATTTTTCATGTTAGATGCAATAGGGTAAATAATAATTAACACCAAGAAAAATAAGAAGCTTTATTCCCCAAATTTGTTTCAAATAAACACTCATTTCCATCAAAAATTTGATATAAATATTTTATGTTGGAGAAATAGGGTATGACAACTTGATTTTCTAATAAAATAAAAATTACCCACACACCATAAAAATGTAACAGTTATATGTTAAATATCTAAAGTAATGAAGAGGAAAATCCATTTAGAAAATGACTTATAAAGTCCCAAATATAAACCCAACTCAAGCAATGAAATAATTAATTCACTTTCTTGGGAGATTCTAGGTTGAAAGAACATAACTAGTTCTAGGAAAGACTAGGTTGTTGGGTTTTTGGTGCCCACATCCTTGCACCTCTACCTACTAGTGGAATGGGAATCTGAACCAACAAATTTTAGTACAAAATCTGAGGCAAAAATAAAGTTTGAGATAACATTTGATACATTTATTATTTGCTTCCCAATATAAGTATATAGATCATCCTACCATTGTTATGGCTAGGGGAAAATACAATGTTTTATTTGTTCTAATTTGTTTTCCATTTTCCTCCCTATGTTCATACCTTCTCCCACTCAAATCAACCAACACCATCAAGGCACTAAAGACCAAATTCCAATAACAAAACCCCGACTATAATTTTTATTCTTTTCTCCCACATCATCCTCATCTCTCCTCTCCTGCATGCCTCACTTTTCCCACATGCTAACCATCCTCACAATTGAACTCGAAATGAATAGGAAAATGTAGTTTCCTCTATACATTTACTATTTCTTTCCATAACTGGGTATGTAGGGAATTTTTCCATCACTATGAATTAGGGAGAGTATATAATGTTTTTTTTGTTTTAAATTAACTTCCCACATAAGCATTCAACAAATGCCCCTATGTAGTCTATAGACCGGGGACCAACAACTAATGCCAAAAACTTGTTGCTAAAAATCCTCTCTTTTTATTCATTGTCCTCACTGTTTCCCCCCTATGTGTCCCTTACTTCCCCCAACTAAAAGGAGATCTAACTCGTAAACCATAGTATAAAAATCTAAGTCAAAGTTATAGTTAACATTTTAGTTTTGCATCTAAAGGGATGTGTATTCCCTTTCATCCCCCATGCATCCCACTCTTATCCCATATGTCATCTACCTTCCCCCACACACCAAACACTCTCCCCCATACCCATTCTATTCTAGCATCAAATGTCATCGAGAGAGAAAATACTCTCCCTAAGTCATTGACTTTCCATACAAAGCACCAAAATTCTAACTGTAAGAATGCCATGGCCCATAATGTTTGAATTTGAAAATCCAAATAAAAAAATTCAAAATGTTCAATGGTTCAATCCATCAAATTAAATATAAATGGGATCAACTCAAAGTCCAAGTGGGGTCATCTAGGGGTTTATGTGATTCCACCTAAGATGTCCAAGTCACCATAAAAAATAATTATCTCAACAATGTCAAGGTGGTGATGAGATCATGCACATGCATGTGTGTGTGATATATATATATATATATATATATATATATATAGAGAGAGAGAGAGAGAGAGAGAGAGAGAGATATCATAAATGAAGACTTCAAGTAGGTACCAACAAAATCAACTAGTAACACATTGATATATAATAACTAAATAATAACATGAAAATAAATCTAAGATAAACAAATGAAGATGAAATAATTTTCCAATGGAAATAGACCAAAATTAAAACACATATACCTATCGAAACCCACCCAAATGCTCAATAAATGCTTCATCATCCCAACTGCTGACATCATCATCCAGCCTAGGTCATGTTAGGTACTTGAAACCATCGATTATGCATTGGTAGTACCTGATCAATAATAAATAATGTGATAAAAAATTGTAATAAACATAAGTCCATATATCATCAAGTGTAATAAATTAATCATAACATATCCATCAACCTGCAGTCAATACATCAATGCATTGAAATCCATCAATATTTTCTAGCTAGACAAAAGTAGAGTAGAAGTCGGCTATACATATGAAAATATTAGTGATCAAGTAGTCATATGTATCAGCATAAAATAAATATAAATGTAAGTAGTATATGTATATTAGAATAAAATAATTGAATGTAACATCAACCACAATATCCCTTAATCACAATAGTTACTCGATATATCTCATAACATAACCAACTAAAATAGGACCAACACCAACAATCACCGGTCAAGTGTTATCAAAACATGATAAACATGCTATAATAAACGTTTGAATAAGGTTACCAGGTTGTCTTGTGACAACCTCCATTCCTTAAAGAGGAGCCATCTTATTGACTAACAATAATCAAAAACAAAAATATTTGAAAAGCTCCAACTAAACCAACCAATACTACTTCAAAATCTCTACACCCATTGTGTGGTGGCAATGTCTCATCCATATCTCACTAACATTCTTACCTATTTTTCATCAAGATAGTTGCATTATTCAATTAATTAGGCCAAGGAACAACCTCCTTCCCATCTTCATGTGTCCTTTATGATACTAAAAGGGAAAACAACACTTAAACAACACTATTACAACTAAATATTTCACCAAGTTTCCCAACTTGGTTAGAAATATTCCACTCTCATGCCTAAAAAAGGCCTTCAAAACATTAAAATTTGGAAAAAACAGCCATAAAATGTTCACCAAACCAAAAATTTCCTTCTTAATTAGAAAAAAATCTTAAAGCAATAACTATCAATTCCATACAACACTATTGTTATTAATCATTTCAGCCATAGTACAAGACATAGTTTGATTGTCTATACCAGATTAACAATATGTATATATGACTAAACTATGATCACAATCACTTGGGTCAATAGACACAAACCTGTAACATGAGGTTAACAAAATAATCATCCAATCCCACCAAATTGCATTCAAAATCTCAATTAAAAGTGGAAATTTTCTACCAAAACATTATACCACATGCATAATATCAATACAATTCATTACATAATGTCCCTACATAAGGATATTAATCCATACTACCATGGTTACTCCACTACATCAAAAAATGCTCAAGGATTAGTGTAATGTCCCACACCAACCACGTTGAACATTGAAGAAGCCATACCTAGCATCACATGTAACCCACAATCTTACATCATGTTATCTAACACAAAACACAAGCTCACACAATGGTCTAGGGATACCAATCCCACCATCCAAAATCATCCATTTGAGGGCATCACCCAACTTTTATCACTCTATCCAAAGTCAATTAGGTACCTAGGATTTTTAAACACCACATGATTAGGGCTTTGTGTTACTCTATCAGAGCATAAAATCACCATACATTCTAGTTATGCTTCAAAATAAATTATAAATATTCATCCCATAATATTTATAATAGGAATAACAAATCAATACCTTAACTAAAGCATGGTTTCATGTATAGTCCAACACATGCATGCATTTTACCAAGTATCACCTTGTTGATTTTGCATAAATGTCCAAATTTTAGGACCATTTAGTGCTTCATAAGGGTATATAACAATAAAATTCACAAGGGTTTCTTTTGCCACAACCTTCATACTCAATTAAAGGAATGTTAGATCCGTAAAGTGATCATTATGCACTAAGATTCCACATCCAAGTCATAGCACACATGTTGTACACTCTGAACAAATTAGGTGGCTACTTGTACAAATGGAAAAAGTGGATTTTCAACCTATAAGATACTCCACTTCCTGACCCATACCAAGCCTAAAATATTATGGATGTAATTCTTCTTTACCCTTTAACATCATACTTGCACCAGTACTCAATACTAGATTAGTGATGCATAATTACACTGCACAACACAACATTACCTTGGCAGATTTTAATCAAAAGAAGTTAGTTCAGTAGGAGAAATACATCACATGAGTGGATTATAGTCCCATTACCACAAAATAATCATATAACAAATTTCAAAATCATAGAGCAACAAATGGTCCACATGGTTAATTTTGGGAGTGGGAGACTCACTCACACAATGATTAATCATAATTCTTATGTTTTATAGTTAAAAACTTGAATACATGTGTAGAGAATGATCATACAATATCACTAATATTAAGACAAGTATATAAAAGTCCATAAGGTCAACTATATGCATAAAGTATAGTAAAGATATAAATTTACATGATTTAACATAATAAATGAAAAGCAATAACTACACAAATCATAATAGTTTAATATACAAGGAGGTGCCACATAAAAATAGTTCATGCATAATGACTCAATAATTTTAATAGTTATGCCAAGGTATCTTCACATCAAAAAAATTAACACACAAGAAAGTGAAGCATAATGATCCATGATTCCTATTGGGTCACCTGATATCTAGATGCCATCCAAATGACACCAAAAACCTATCATATAGAATAACATGATTAGTTCCAAGGATCTCAAATTATGATCACCTTCCTTCCAAGAAGGTTATATTCAAATAAAGCCTATAAAATCTATCTCCATGAGTTTTGAAAAATTTACCAACAATGTTCATGTGTCATGGATAGATGTCTCACACTAACAGATAATAATAAAAGATCCCCAAAACTCTCTAACTTTCCCAATCAAGTCAATCACACACCACCAGGCCCTCTAAGCTTAAGCCACACCCTTGGACTTCCCAAGATATTATACCTTAGCATCATTGAATAACATATCCATGAAAAATATTAATGGCCACTAAGGAATTATTTCATTATTACAACAACAAGCTTATGTCACTATTCTTCCAATTGACTCAATCAAATATGTCAAAGGTTAAATATTGGTGTTTGTTTTGATTCCATAATGCTTTTGGGAAAGGGTGAAATTTATCCAAGGAACGAGGTGAATTCCATAACACTACTATGGATATTATAATTTACCACAATCAAAAACCACAATTGAATTCTCAATAAACATCCTCCTAGATGGAGGGCATATCTATATCATAATAGACATCTCATGAGTGTCAAAACATAGCCAAAATTTTCAAATAGGCATCCTCATGGATGCATAACTCAGCTACAATCAAAATGAACATTCCCATGGACATAACATATCCATGGAAAACATGACATCGTTATGAAAACCAACCTATCCATGATGAGATAACCATCACAGATGTAATCATATCCATGACTGAAATAACATCATAAATGCAAAATAGGAAATAAACATCCCCACAAAATTAATTAATTATATCATTTAGGAGTTAAGAATCCACATGCTTATCTATCTAACTCAAAGGATACCAAATACATAAATAAGATCAAGATCTTAATTCATCTCAATATGCTTCCTCAAAAGTAGAGATCCGAAGCCTCACTAATCTACTCAAATAAATCAGACACTCTCACCCAATACAACTTTCCAAGTTTGAGCCTAAACCTTGATTTTCTTGAGTTAATAATTTTCTAAGAATCTACTCATGACTCACCCATATAAGTCAAAAATAGATATCAAACATTATTCCCTCGATTCTAAGGGTGAAGTGATGATCACTAGTCTTCCATAAACTCACCCATATAATTCAGTAGTGGACAGGTGACACCCCAACATAAATTGATGATTGAAGTGTTGACCTAACCAAAGCTATGGATAAGCATCACAAGATCATTTTCATAAATTTACTGATTTTTTCATACACATACACACACAAACATGGACACACATACACATGAATTTATAGCACTTCAAGATTTAACTCATCCAAGAGGCTAAGTGCCTTTATAAAGGTCAAAACATTGCATTCTCAAATATTCCATATATGAGTCTATAAAAGGCATATAACTCCAAACCTGGTTTAATATGTACCCTATCATACAAAATTTCATTTTAACCTTAGCAAGATAATATAAAAATATAGGTGGCATTCAACCATCATAAGGCATATGCATACATGCTAATATAATACAATCCTCCAAAAGAATAGATAGATATGTATTATGTGTATAATTTCAGCCATCATAACATACACAATGTAACATAAGCCTCTATAAAGGTATGCACAATCACAAAAAATCTCAAATATCCTTTTCAAGAGTATGCCAAAAATCAGTGCAATGTGTCCAAAACTCATCCAAAAACTTAAAGCATAGGTTATTATACCAAATTAAATGACCCTAAAAAAATTTGGAATTGCATTACTAGAGTACACTTTAGACCACGTGCATAGCCCAAGGCCATGCTTTTTTATGCAAGCAATGATCCTCTGGCACACTCAAGAACATGCAAGCAATAGTCAATTAAAAACATGCATAATTATACCCAATTATATAAGCACCTAGTATATTTTATTATTGTTTAAAAGAGGGTATAATCATGAAACTGAATAAAAACCAAAGCATCATAAGAAATTATTCAAGTGATAATAGCCAAGGTTGACAAATTCCACATAGCTTAGGGTCACTGTACTATTACTTACACATTGTTTTTAGGTTTTCAAGTTATCCAATTTAATAATCATGAATAATTATATCTTAATGATGAGTAATGATATATTTTATGACCAACTCAATTATCTATCATTTAGTATATAGTGGGCATCCCATAATAGGGTCTATGCAATGATATCATACTAGCAAATAGCTAATGTTTTTGTAAATGTTGAGAGGAATGAATTAATGTAATGAAAATTCTATTACAACCAATTATATATATTCCATTAACATTGATTATTCAATCAAACTATTAGATTTAATGTAATGGAAACATATTTAGTCCATGTAACTTTCACTCTTAATTATTTTCCAGTCATATGTTTAATTAGTAAACTATCAACAACAATAAACAATTGGTTCATTAACCTTTCCTACAATAAGAATTTCATTAAAAGAGCAACCCAAATTCATGAAAAATCCTTCCAAGTATGTTCAACCATGGTTGATTAATAGGTTACCGACATGAATAATTACAAAATATGCTTGCATAACTATGGTTTTCAATGCAACAAGTACAGAAGTGTATAACCATCAATAGATTTTCCACTTGAATCAAGTATATAGTACACATAATAACATCGGTATCTTACTCAAATGAGAATTTCCATCCAATCATCAAATGAGTGGAACCCAAATTAAAAAAATCATTTAAGAAACTATTCCAACATAATGATTGCACATGTCATGACACAACAACATACATCATTTTCATCCAACAAGAAAGAAGACTATATATACATTCAGCCTTATTTCATTCATATAAACCTCAAGCACTAGGGGATAAAAAACCAATAGGTTCTATTTCATATTACAATAATTTTATGATAACTATCTTCCATCATAACATTCCATGGAGTCTAACCATGCATTTATAGGTTGAAAATTTATTTTAGGAATTAGTACAACTTATATAAATACTAATCAACCCTTAGTATAGGTAGAAACTCAAAATTTTAATAATTCTAATAACATAAATAAGAATGAAACTTAGGGAAGTAATCTAGTCAACAAAATATCATTAGCAATAACCACAAATACCTTTATACATAGTTGTATAAGACCATAGAATGCAAAGAAGAACTCCATTCATTCTTCCCACATATACTAGCAACAAGGTTTAACTGAACCTTGTTTCCAATATTTCATATACAATATGAAATCAACTAAAATAATATTATATATATCAAAAGGGAAATAGCTAGATAATTTGCTCAATGGATATTCTTTCAAGTTAAGATTCCAACTTGTTAACAATTAAAACCATCATATTTATGTATGCTAAAAAAATCAAGGATAAGTGATATATTTGCATATGTAATATCTCTCATGCTAACCATATAATACCCATGCCATGGGACTATATAAGCATTACATAAACTATATGAAGAACCTAATGCTATGTTAATCATGCATAGGATTAGCTATAAACTTCATCAACATATTAATGTCAACAACAAAATGTACTAATGTGAAAACAATAATGATAATCGTCTAACATCCAAGGAAAAAACCAAAAGTATATACATCAATGATCTAATTTAGAAACATAAATGAAACTCCAACATGTTACCATATGACAACAATATAATCCTTTGCTCCTCTTTTAGTATGGTCTACTTCCAAGGCAAGTTTAAGATATAATAACTACCAAGCATAACTAAACTAAAAATAGTAATGTAATTAGATCATAACTACATTCACTAAACATACTATTTGAAAGTGATAAAACAAATAAATTAAGAAGCATATAAACAACATATAATAACCTATTACCAAATACATCAAGCCTTTCCATGAGATCATCTAGGGGTGAGAGCATCATGCAACCATATCAAACAAACCCTCCCAATTATCACTATAAGCCCAACCATCAGTGGTCCTTACCACCCCATCCATTAGCTAGGTGGTGGTTCTAACAATCAGAGTTGGGAAGGCACTCTAATCAAGTTAGTGTTCCCAATCTATTAGATGACTCAACATAATAATATAAGGTAAAATAGGAAATTGACTAACAAAAACATCATCCTAAGATGAGAAAGAAATAACCAAGTAAATGGCATTTCTATAAATTGGGAGCATGGATAATCCACTATAGCTATTTGAAGGTCATAATTATGAATTTATAAAACAAATCTATGTCAATGACATTTGATATCACCATGCTTAGAAAACTTCAAGGTATATGGTTAGCCTTAACATCCCAGCTACCAATCTGTATTCCATGTTCATAAGCACTCAACTACAACTTAGAAATTCAAGCCTAGTTAAAGGAAGATTATATAGTAACAAAAACATTCAACCAATAATTTAATATAAAAAGAATTAAAATTATAACCCAAATAAGGTATACTTAGCACAATTCCATAGTCTATAAATAATCATTCATTTTCAACAATCAACTCATAAGACCAGTAAACACATTTAACATGATTTCCAGCCATACGTAATATTTTCCATAATGGTAACTAATGATTCAAGAAACCATTCAAAGTTTGTAAATATTTTTAAAACTCAATAATAGATATAAAGGGTTATTGGGATCATCATGAGGTCTCATGATTTCATATGATCCTCTAATTTAAAATTTGGGTTAAAACAATTTTTACGTAAAACATAAACCTTCATAAACATTTAATTACAGGTCAACTTCAATTATAAATTAAATAATCCCAACAAGGATTCACCCATAACCCAACACAATTATATATATATATATATATATATATGTATGTATGTATGTATGTATGTATGTATGTATGTATATGTATGTATATATCTGTGTATATATGTGTGTATACATATAAATATATATATATATATATATATATACATATATATATATACATATATATATATATATATATATATACATATATATATACAGATATATATATATATATATACATATATATATATAGATATATATATATGTATATATATATATATATATATATCTGTATATATATATCTGTATATATATGTATGTATATATATATATATATCTGTATATATATATATATATATATATATATATATATATATCTGCATATATATATACATATATATATATATACATATATATATATATATATATATATATATATATATACATATATATACACACACACACACACAAAGAGATACAACTAGTTTAAATCTCAAAACTACAGTCCTTTAAATGATTCGACTGAATGTTTGAACAAAATAAAAAACCCCTTTTTATGGGAGTAATAATAAACTCAAATGGATTTTTAGCTCTGATTTAAAAATTGAACCCATTTATTCAATAGAGTGACTTGAACTGATTTTTAAACCCTTGAATTTACATCAAACCCATAAATCATTCTGACAAGTGTAAGAGGATGAGAATAATGATTTTAAAGCAAGTTAAAAGGAGAAAATCCTCAGGCTAAATTGTTCTAAGTCTTGGGATGATTTATTCTTCATGCTAGACACAATAGGGTAAATAATAATTAATACTATGGAAAAGAGGAAGATTTATTCTCCCAATTCATGTCACATAAATGCTCATTACAATTAAAAAACCCATACAAATATTTTAATTAATTTAAATAGGGTACGATGACTTGATTTACTAATTAAATAGAAATTACCCACACACTATAAAAATGCAATAGTATATATGTTGAATTTTTTAATTAATGAAGAGTAAAATCCATTCCTAAAATGATTTATACAATCCCAAATATAAGCCAACTCAGGCAATGAAATGCTTAATTAACTTACTTGGGCAATTCTAGATTGAAAGAACATAATTGATTGCAGGAAAGACTAGGCTATGGGGTTTTTAGTGACCATGTTCTTACACCTCTACCCAATAGTGGAATATGAATTTGAACTGACAAACTACAATATAAAATCTGAGGCAAAAACAAAGTTTGAGCCAACATTTGATCTAACATTCAAAAGAAAATATAGTCTTCATATATTAATTATTTTCTTCCAAACCCAAGTATACATAGCATCCCACCATTATTGTGGTCAGGGGGAGAATACAATGTTTTATTTACTTTAATTATTTTTTTCCATTTTACTCCTTGCATCCATACTTTCTTCCACTCACATTGACTAACCCCCTTAAGGTATGAAATGCCAAATTCTAACAACAAAACCCCTTCTACAATTTTTATTCTTTCTCCCCACATCATCCTCATATCTCATTTCTTGCATTCCTTTCTTCTCCCACACACCATCCATCCTCATAATCGATACTAAATTGAAGAGGAAAACATAGTTTCCTTTATACCTTTACTATTTCTTTCCATACCTAAGAATATAGAGCATTCTACCATCACTATGGATCAGGGAGAGTATATAATGTTTTTTTATATTAACTTAACTTCCCATATAATCATTTAATTAACACCCCCTACATAGTCCATATACTAGTGAATAATAACCAACACCAAAAACCCTTTCCTAAAATCCTCTCTTTCCATTGATTGTCCTTGATTTTTTCCACTGCAGGTCTCTCACTTCCCCCAACTAAAAAGAGATCTAAACTCACAAACCACATTATATAAATCTAAGGCAAAACAATGTTCCAATAAACATTTTGGTCTTGTATCTAGAGGGATGTGTAGTCCATTTCATCCCCCTTCATCCTACTTTTCTCCCATATGCTATTTACATTCCCTTACATGTTAAGCACTCTCCCCCATACCCATTCCATTTTAGCATTAAATGTTGTGAAGAGATAAAATCTTCTCCCTCATTTTTTCAACCCCCTCCCATACAAAGCACCAAAATTCCAACCATAATAATTCCATGTCCCATAATGTTTAGATTTTAAAATCCAAATAAAATAATTAAATAAAATGAATAAAAATGTTCAATGGTTCTAATAATCAAAGTAAATATAAAGGGGGTCATCCCAAAGTCCAAGTGGGGTCATGGGGGGTTTAGGTGAGTCCACCTAAAATGTCCAAGTCACCATATAAAATAGTTATCTCAACAATGTCAAGGTGGTGATGAATTTGTGAATGTGAGAGAGAGAGTGGGTACCAATAAAATTAATAAGCAACACATCAATACATGATAACTAAATAGTAGTATGATCGAAACATGAAAATAAAAATGTAGCTAAATAAACAAAGATGACATAATTGTCAAGTGGTAAGAGACCAGACCAAAAACACATATACCTATTGAAACCCATCTAACTATTCAAGAATTGATTCATCATTCTAAGTGCTGATGTCATCATCCAACATAGCTCATATTAGGTACCTACAACCATTGATTATACATTAGCAGTACCTATTTGATAATAAATAATGTGATATATAATTGTAATAGAAATATTTATTACATCAACTAGTCTATATATTGTCAAGGGTAATAAATTAAACATAACATATCCATCAACTTGTAATCAATACATGAATTCATCAAAATCCATCAATACTATCCAACTAAACAAAAGTAAAATAGAAGTCAGCTACACATGTGACAATAATAATGATCAAGCAGTCATATATGTATCAGGATAAAATAAATCTAATTGTAAGTAGTATATGTATGTCATGATAAAATGATCCAATGTAACATCATCCAAGATATCCCTTAATCACAATAGTTACCTGAGATATCTCACAACATAACCAACTAAAATAGGACTAGCACTAACAATCACTAGTGGAATTATAGTAAAACATGCTAAACATACTGTAATGAACATTTGCAGAAGGTTACTAGGTCAGGTCATGACATCTAAGTGGGATTAATATATGGGATTTATTGCCCTCTTTAGAGTACTAGATATGTAGGAAATGATCAATCATCAATGATGTGATTAAGGTTAGCTTAGCCCATTACACTCTCTTTTTATAGGTTTTCAAGATATCAATCGACCCTTGGGGTTTCAAAGACAAAATATGAGACATAATATTTTTATGTGACATAAAAAAAATTGTGATGTCTAATACTACTCAATAGACATAGGTGCAATAAGCACAATAATTAAATTTTTGTCTCGGTCAATGTGGAAAGACTAAGGTCAATAGACATGATGGAATACCATTATTGTCCACTTTCATGAAACTTATCCAAACATAGTCAAAAATGTTGTTTATGATTATAATCCATCACAATCCTATTTTATGTTGAGTCACATAGTCATATTTTTATAATAGTCAATGAAAATATAACTAGGGTCAATTGATTGGAATAGCCCCCACCATTATCCACTTTCTTCACACTTGTCTAGAAATAATTTTAGATTATATTCCTAATCTTGAGCATGCACAATCACCTTTTTTTATTTATTTTTAATGTTATACTTTTGAAATAGTCATCATAAATCTATGTTTGAAGTTAAGTACATTTATTCTAAATGTTATAAAAATTTTCTATATTTATCAACTATCAAAATAAGAATTGTTTATTATTATACATATTTAACATTTTATTATACTCTAGTTTTACAACTATTATAACACATTAAATTTTATCTATTTTATCTAAATATAAAACTTTCTATATTTTAAAAGATGTTTCTTATATATTTATTTTATAATTTACTTATTTGTTTTACTTAAATGACTATTTTGAATAATCTTTTCAAACTGAGATGAAATTTACCTTCCATTTTCAACAAGTATTATTTGAGTTACTATATACTCCTCATATGCTTTTTCATTCCTAATATGAAAATATTTATCCACAGTTTTCTATCTCAAAACATGCTTCACAACTCCATTTTAATTTGTTTTATTTCATATATATTTCCTACATGCTTTTTAATAGTATCTAATTTCAATCACATTGTTCCTTTCTCTTTATCGATTTCTTTCTAGTAAAACTCAATGTCCCTAGAAATTTTTTATTTATGAAATTCCTTGACTACTATAATTTCCACTTCCAACATTCAATTTTTAGATATCAGCATCCTAGAAGTAGACTTGAATTCTAATCTTTCTAGTAATATTTATTCAAGGTCATTCAATGTGGCATCTTCAAGTAGAGACATTTCATTGTAGTCATCACTGATAATGTTATACATCAAATTATCAATTAAATTATTACAAGTATTATTTCAATTTTTATCAGCATAACCTAATAGTGGTGGATATGGATCAGCGAACATAAATGGTTTCTCAAAATAGGATGCAATACTTCAAATCTTAAAAAGTGTTGCCCTTATTTTCTTTCTTGAGGTTTATTAGTTTCCTACCATTTTCTTATAATAAAATATTTTTTGTTATTGTTGGAGCTAAAAACATTGAGTTGGATTACATGCTTGTAAAATGTTTTCATGGTTGTAAAATAATCTCTAAAATGTTAAATCATTGCTTGCATATAACAATATCACAAGCCTAAAAACCCACCACTTTTTTATAAAATCATCACAATGCATTAAAAGTCATTATGTGCATTGGAAAAACATCAAGACTATAGAGATAATAATGGGCTTAGATAAGTGTCACAAGCTTATAAAATCATCATAGTGATAGAAAGTTATTGTAGTGATATAAAATCATCATAGGCTTAGACAAACATCATAAGCTTAGAAAAGAATCACATTGATGTAAATTCATCACATATTTAAAAACTATCTCATTGATGTAAATTTATCATAAACTGATACAAAAAAATAGCATGATATAGAATCATCGTAATTTATTTGAAAATAATTACAAGATCAAAAACCCATCACAGTGATGTAAAACATTACCGATCTATAAAATATTCTAGTGGTGGAAAAAATCATATCTTATAAAATCATCTTTGTTTAATAAAAGTGGATAAATGTATAACATATTAGAAATGATCACAAACATACTATATATTTTATAAATAGATTTACATGTAGGACGTAAAAAAAAATGCTTGAAGGTTTTTAAAATGGATAAATAGATTTCATAGTTAACATTCATTATTGCTTGATTTGGATCCTTTATACTCAGCTAATCATTGAACAATCTATTGTCAAATCTCATAAGATGAAAAATAGAATTTAATTTTAAATATATATGTTATTACATTTTTATTAAAAAGGGTATTACTGGTGAAATCAATTACATTTAAAATGAAAGAATGTGATCCCAAAGGCCATAGAGTGTATGGCAATAAAAACATTATTTAAAATCCTATATCATCATTTTGTTGTCTATCTAAAAACAAAACCCATTAATAATATAAAACATTTGTCTATTTGATCAAGAAATAGTAAGATGCATGTAAATTTTTGGTGAGTTGATTTGTGGCCTCATGTTATCCACATAGCCAATCCTGAGTCAAGAAATCCTCAATATTCATATAATTATGATTATCAACCACTAAAAGTATCTGTAGTATCCTTCCAATGTGTTTATTTCTACTTCTCTCCATCATGGACTAATATCATATCATATTTATATGGTCTTCCAAACAAGATATGGCATTTATCCATTTGGATAAATACGCATCACATTTCATCTCAGTAAGTCTTTTTTGTGTTAAAATTGTTTAAACATCACAATGTAGATCTAGTTTCTCTACCAATTATTTAGAAACCATGTTTTCACAACTTCCACTATCAATAATAAATCTACATACCTTCTTCTTAAAATGTACTTTATTTGGAAAATATTTATATCAATACACGAGTC
Source organism: Torreya grandis (assembly GCA_037957365.1). Classification (NCBI taxonomy): domain Eukaryota; kingdom Viridiplantae; phylum Streptophyta; class Pinopsida; order Cupressales; family Taxaceae; genus Torreya; species Torreya grandis. Next base: position 481,034 of record JARHVA010002540.1, on the reverse strand, counting down.
ACCTTTCTCCTTCATCATATATTTATCCTACACATTCTCTCTTCTTGGAGAAATCATCATTCTTCTCATCTTAAATGTCTCTCCTACATCTACTCGAAATTCTAAATTATGTTCCTGTAACTTGACTTCATGTTTGACCCAGAATTATTATGGGTCAATATTAAGAATAGATAAATGATTAAGCATAAAGGTGATAAAAAATCTATAGTAGGCTAATTAAGTTTCAAATTTAGATAAAAATATTCTAAATTTAAATATTAAAATATGCTAAAATAGAAAGTATAGCTATTGATTGATATTATAATGAATTATAAACAAGAGTAATTAGCTCATTTACTATGCACATGTGGATTCGATATGGTAAAATATATAACTAGAGTGGATCTGGATTCTGGATTAATTATCAAATTTTATAAATTTGAATTATGTGGCCTATGATGCTTATGTTGAACCAAACCTATTATGTCAATGTTATTGTTTTAGTTTTACACATGCGTCTAGTATATAATATTGAGTAGATCTAAGTGTTAACACATGGATACTTCTAGGTTTTGTGTCACTTTTGCACTAGTGTGTTCATATCTCATAGACAAGTTACCGCTATTTGTCAAATGATCAAACCCTTAAATTCCACACCTATAAAGTGACTATGGTAAAAATGGGTTAGTGGACACAAGGTGTCGAGCTACCCCAGAACCCTTATATCAATCATCATTTCCAACATATCCAATACTTTTAATAGGGACTCAAAAAAAATTAATTCTCCCCTATGTGTTGGCTTATGTTTGTATAAAGATGCAATGTGTGATAAACAAGTACATAAAGTGACTTATCTTGTAACGTAGACAATATGGCTCATTGAATTCCCCCTTAATACTTCATACCTATAGATGGGTTATACCTATAGCTAATATTTAAATTGGAAAGAATAGGTAATCTTTGATCACTTCAATGCTTAATTGAATGCCTTATGTAGCTTTCCTTGTGAATATTTAGGTTTATGCTAGGGGAGTAATAAATGAGGATTAATCTTGTGTATATATGAATCTATTTTTAAAATATATCATATTAAGTCAATTATACCAACCATAAGGACATGTTACATTTAAAATTTTTATGACTTTAGGGAATTGGACACTTTGTTTAGCACATGCCACTAGTGGTGATGTAGGAGTTCAGTTGGGATGCAAGTGTCTAAGAAGCTATAAAATAACTATAGGTCTAAAAAATTATAGGATGATAATAGACAAGTTTATATCATTTTGTAAATCATATAAGGTCCAATCCTCAAAATAACATATGGTCAAACTAAGAGATAAGTAATGGACATAATATATAGTGGGTATGAGTATTTCAATAAAAGGAAGGTCTTAAAACTAAAGGTTATAGAATGATAAGTATGTTACAAGTATACAATATTAAGGTAATATATAATTTATATTTCATGTCTAAATTCCCCCCACCTTTAACCTAGTAATGAAATTATTAGTTTAAATGAAAATAAATGGGTACCTTGGTGTGTATAACACACCTTATCTTTATGCGAGTCCAACTTGAGTGATTTATTGGTGACTAACATGTAACCAAGAACATGTTAAAACATATAATTAATGAATAAAATATATATTTAAATAATTTTAAATGATTGAAATCAAAGAGAGCAAGGTTAGGAGTACACCTGTGTATTGATACAACCATCTTGGCTTTTGGCAATTTTGATTTTAAGAGATGATTTATTGTGAAACTTTGGAGCTAGTATTAAGAAAATTTTAAAATGTGTAAGTGAAAATATATATAAATATTGGAGGGAAACTTACCCCCTACCTTAGAGGAAAGGTGAGTTATCACCCAATAGTTGATATTAACTCAATTGTGTAACCCAATCATACTTATAACTTGGTGAGTTGAGTGATCCAAGTCAACTTATATTATAAATCTAGTTAGGGTGAATTAATTGATCGCTCTATCTTATAAAATTGGTAATATTGAGTGATTTAATCACCTCAACCTTACCAAAACCAAACCAACTAATGTAATAAATTGGCTAAATAACAATCCATAAAGTCCATCCTAGTGTATGTTAAATTATGTATAAGTATTTAAAATCTAAAATATTATTTGATTTTTTTAATTTAAGGTGATATTTTCATGGCATATGCTCTTATTATATGTCTCAATCTGAAACATGAGTATAAAAATGGTACTAATGTATATAGTGATGCCATAAATGTGTATCTGAATCATATAACTGTGCAATTTTTCCAATTTGTAAACTATTTAAGTGTTAAAGACATGTTCTTATGACATTCTCCCACTGAATCTAGATAATTTGAAAACTAGAGTGAGTGTCGAGAATTTTTTTCTATAACATTAGCCCACTATGATCTAAAAAATACTGAATATTGAATAAGTGTAGAAGTCATGCCTTTTTAGCATGCCCCCACTAAAATATAAAATTATGAAGGTGTAAAATCCATGCATTTATGACATGCCCCCATTGATATTACCCCACATTTAAGGTGAGGGAAATTATAAATTGGTAGTTACTTTATCTTTAAAAGATAATGTAACTATATAATTTGTGTATGGATCATATATCATATAGAAGTATCATGTCTAAGTAGATATAACAATGAGGTACATATTATGTGATCACATCAAATCTTAAGATTCATGATGTGAATCATGGAAATGTATATATATTAATAGTACAAGTTCAACAAGCAATCAAACACACAGACAAGAGCACTCAAAAATAAATAAAAATACATTGGTTCAAAAAGACCTCAAATAAGTAAAATGTTGAAATTTTACACAATCAAATGGACATGACAACCAAATTTTTTCAAAGCATAGAAATATGCATTCCAATTTCAATAAAAAAATAAATGACATATTCAAATTTCATAATAGGAAAACAAAGTTATTGGGGAAAAAATCAATGGAGCATATTTGAATGCTCAAAAAAGAAATACAGTGTATGACAAGACACTCAAGGAAGTGCATAAATGAAAAGCATAGAACATAAGAAACTAGCATCAATATACCATAATATTCCCTAGATATATGTTTTAGAAAAAAATATGTTAAGAACATCACATACAAAGCACACTGTAAAAGATATAAGGATGGATAAAATCATCTGTAAGTACATAATCTCAAACATGATAATGGAAAATGACCATAGAAAGATATAACCTGTGTGTATCATGATCAAAGAAGATGATTCCCCTGATGTCCATATGATATGAGTAGAGGAAGGGACCAACATCCAAAATTGCATCTATCATGTGTTTGGGTATGCATGTATCACACTCAAAAGTTGTGTGAAACACATGTATATATAAATAGGTTATATGTTATCTACCAACATGGAACTAACAACATAGATCCCAAGGAGCTAATAGAAAAAGTAAATGTTGAAAGTATTTTTGGATTATTGAATTTTTTTCGTATTTTGGGAATGTTTGAAAATAAAATACCATCCCATGATCTTAGTATGAGGATGATAATATATGAGGAGTGGTAAATTCATAACCTTTCTTGAACAAGATGTGTCATTTGTGTGTATGGCAAAATTAGGAATTGTATCATGTTCTTTTGGTAAGTTTGTACTTGGTATATTTAGTTTACATTTATCAAAATTTGATTTATTATTTTTTGGTGTTGGATTCAATCAATAGGTATTAGGTCTTTTAGGTATTAATATATTATGTGGTATGTTACTGATTGGATGAAAACATACTTTGTTGAATTGTCAATCCAAAGATTGATTTCCATCTATATGGGTAGTGAATTTGGCCTAATTTGAGGAAAGGCTTGTAGTTTCCTCTTTTATATCCATATATAAAATAGTAGATTTGTCATGTGTATCCTGTTTTAAACCTCTTTTGTTATAAATCATGTTTTAATTATTCGATGTTCCCATTTCTCCTTTTTTTAACTTGTTCTCATTTGTAAGTTCTCACTCTTTTGCATTAAAATTTTAAATAGGCATATTTGAGTGATTTTCATTATTTTTTATAATATATCAAAATCCTTGATGCTCATTCTGATCAAATTTAGAGATAGCACAAGTGATGTCTTGTGCATATTTTATCAATCCTTGACCATGATAACCATACTTTCATAAATATTTATTTTCAAAATCACACTATTTGAAAAACTATGTATCATTATTGAGAGGTAGATTTGTATCCTTTTCTTAATCTTATTTTTATTTTTGAACCTTCTTTTTCTCTATGTTTGATATTTTCAACTTCTTTTTCTTTGGGGTTTTATTTGGTAACCACATTTGTTATTTTTTTAACTTGTGGCTTAGGAGAGGTACTAATAATGTGAATGTTTTTATTGGTTGATATATAAATTTTATAATCACCATTACCTTTGTGACTTTGTATTTTTTTATTTAACTTAAAATGGAAATTTGTATGATGCTCATGCATTTTATGATATACACAATAGTATTTCTATCTCCTGATAGGATATGAAAGAGGTAATTTGATCACTTTGTCTCGAATCATATATTTTAGGATTTCACTTGGTCTCTTAGTAACATTTGGTATAATACTTGAATCTATTATTTTAGATGTGTTTTTTATAACTTTGAATTTAGATTTAAAAAAACCTTATTTGGCACAACATTGGTAGGTGAAGATGAAAACACATGATTTACAATAGCATGTTTTGGTTTTTGCATGTATGTAATCTGATTTTCCAATGATGTGAGCCTTGAACTAAAAAAAATCTATTTTACTTTTATAATACTTCTATTAACTTTATCATAGTAATGTTTTGATATTTTAGGGATTCATAAGTTTAAACCCTAGGTACCTTAGATTGAATATGCATACATATACCATCTAACTTACCCCTTTAATGAGTGATAACCTGGACAAGGATATATGGATGTGTTGTACTCAACACACCCCACTCTCAATTTTTTTTGAATAGGGTCCCACTATTTTTTGAAATCCTAGTTTCTAATCTGAAAATCATTTTCATCAATAATCATGTGGGTACTTAGCAATATTTGAGGTTTCAATTTTTTTAATTCCCATGTTGATAGTTCTTGTTAAGTGTGCAACTCTATGTCAATGTAAATTATATTTTTCCCCATATCAATATTTTTTCTATTTTGTGTGGTTTATTCAGACTAACATATTAATGGCTTTTGGAGTTGTTACATCTATGTAGGTTTTATTTGACATTTGAAAGATAATTACAATATGATAATCCTAAGTGTTTTGGTCTTCACAGGTTTTGGTCTTCATATATTTTGTACTTCACATGTTTTTTTTTTGGAACTTTACAACTTTTAGATATCATGACATTTGGTTATTTTAGATTTGTATCTTCATGACTTTTGGTTTTTTAAGTAATGTTTTGATATTTTAGGGATTCATAAGTTTAAACCCTAGGTACCTTAGATTGAATATGCATACATATACCATCTAACTTACCCCTTTAATGACTGATAACCTGGACAAGGATATATGGATGTGTTGTACTCAACACACCCCACTCTCAATTTTTTTTTAATAGGGTCCCACTATTTTTTGAAATCCTAGTTTCTAATTTGAAAATAATTTTCATCAATAATCATGTGGGTACTTAGCAATATTTGAGGTTTCAATTTTTTTAATTCCCATGTTGATAGTTCTTGTTAAGTGTGCATCTCTATGTCAATGTAAATTATATTTTTCCCCATATCAATATTTTTTCTATTTTGTGTGGTTTATTTAGACTAACATATTAATGGCTTTTGGAGTTGTTACATCTATGTAGGTTTTATTTGAAATTTGAAAGATAATTACAATATGATAATCCTAAGTGTTTTGGTCTTCATGGGTTTTGGTCTTCATATATTTTGGACTTCACATGTTTTCTTTTTTGGAACTTTTGGCACTTTACAACTTTTAGATATCATGACTTTTGGTTTTTTTAGATTTGTATCTTCATGACTTTTGGTCATTACAACTTTTGCATGTCATGGATTTTGGCATTTCAAAAATTTCATACTTCTTAAATTTTGGGTTCTCATTATTTTGATCTTCAAAAATTAAGGCATTTCTCAATTTGGTCTCCATATCTTCACATGTTTCAGTCTTCACTAATTTTATCTTTACACATTCACACAAAATGACAAAGAAATATTTTGGCAAAAGTTTTAAGATTCTAAAGACATAAGTCTTCACATTTTGTCCATCTAGGGTATCTCATGATTTTCCTAAATGGGAATTAACAAAAAATATGGCACTTTACATCTGAGATCATGCCACAAGTCTTCAAGTTTCACACATCTATGACATCACAAGATTTGACTAGATGGGAATTAGTAGAAGTTATAATACCTGACTTCTAATATTGTGACATGTAGGAAAACTAAACCAACACAAAACTAATAATTGTGTTATACTTGTCTTGGGAAGATAAAATGGTATTTTTGAATGCATGAAAAGCCTATATTTTATACCTACCAAAGTAACTTACCAAATTATAATTAAATGAGTAACAACATCATAGATTATAATCTTAAACTCTACTATGTTTGATGGTAAATATATAAATTACATATCTCTATGGGATGTTATGGAGAATGTTTGTGCCCAATCACATGAGGAAAATTTAATATATAATAAAGACAACTAGTTGTTAGAATTGATACCTTTGAAAGGTTAATAATTGCATATCATAATAGTAAATCTTGAAATGGTGTCTTGTATCAACCTACTGTGAGACTTGTTCTTCATAGGAAAGGTATCTAATGGATTATTGAATCATGAAAAAAAGAATATAACATGGTTTTTATTTTAGGATATTATTTTTAAAGTTACCTACAACTTCCCCTCACATATTCCACATATGATGGGATGATGATCACATTGTGGAGAAAGAAGAACATAATTAGAGATGCACTGATAAGGTGGATAACCTTAGGAGAGAGAAGGTAAGGCTTAAATTCACTTCTCTAATGTCAATCACAAAGTTAAAAATGGTAATTAATATTATGATTCCTTTATTGAATAGATTGTATGGGTGTGCTAGCAACTATTATCTTTGACTTGAATGGGTGTTATTACTGGACTTACTACTGACATAAAAATTAACCTTTTCCCTAGTTGAGATCATTAGTATTAAAATTCAATATAAATGTTTAAAAAATATAAGAGGCTAGTTGGTGGTCACATTTTTATGATGTTGTACTTGATGAATACTATCATGGCTATGGTATATGTGCATAATGGATCACTCTAGAGCCCATCCATGAATTGCATAAAGCACAGAGTATTTGATTTGTATTCCTTCTTGTATATTTAATATTACATGAAAAATATAGTTTGTATTACTGAGAACATCTATCCCAAAGTTTGGAGATCCATCCATGAGGAACCACTAGCTTAAGCCTCAGACATTATCAAAAATACACTATGGCTAAGGGGATACTACTAGTTGTATCCAAACTATACGATGATAATGGTTAAAGGAACCAAGGTGAGACCCTTGTGATTTCCCAAGTATGTTATAGAAAATATTACAAAATAGGAGATGTAATATCATATCTAGTGGAACATAGATAAAGATATGTGAAATAAGCATAAAGTCTTTTTCTATGGATCTTATTGAATTCTAGTTAGAATTAGTTACAATAACAAGAATGAATTTGGTGATGTTGGAGGTGTAAGGGAGATTTATTAATTAACATATTTAACATGTTAGGATTGGGACCCATGTGGTATAATTTAGAAGAATTCTGATGGCTTGGGTATCCCACACAAGCATGTACCCTATGAGCATGATTTTATCTTCCTAGATGCCAAATTTGATGTTGAGGTACAAGCTAGGATTCATACATCTAGGTGAATAAATATATTATAAGGGTAATCCAAAAGGAACCATCACTCACAATTTCCAAGGCTCAAACTCAAGTTCCACCTCCCAGTGGATTGACTTTAACTAATTATTAGTCCTCATATCCCACTTAGCTAATTCAAGCATAAGAGGAAATTTCCCAACATACATCCTAGGATCTAAGGGGAACTAAAAAGCAATAAATTAATGTGGAAGAGGTCACTACTACAACAAGTTCTCTTTGAGGAGTAGAAGATCCAATTAATATTGATTATTTTGACTCTTAACACTCCAACCTTCCTTCTATAAGCATAGTTCCATCAACTTCAGATATAGATTTTTAGTTTTTTACTACTCTTTAGTAAATTACTTCAATTTATATGACAAGAATTAAGGCTTACAAGAGGAAAAGAGATCCTAAAATATTCCTCAACTAGTAAGGATACCTATCAGTTTAACAATTGAGATGGTGTCACAATAGAGGCATGTGGGTGAAGTGGAAGCACCATAATAGGATGAGGAAGAAGAGCATGAAAAGGCCATGGTCATGATCCTCTATGGAATGAAAAGGAAGGCACCACTAGAAACTTAAGAATTAGAATAAGTCCTTAGTCTTATTGGTATTTATATTTTACCTTCTACAGTGCTTATTACCCCTTCTTTTCATTTTTTTCAACAATATG
>JARHVA010002540.1:350000-467500 GCA_037957365.1 Torreya grandis | reverse complement strand
GTTACATATAAATCACACACATAAATTAATATATACATACTTATAATGGATATCCCAAAAGGACATGCACTACTGTTAAGTAGGGATTGGTCAAAAACACTAAATGGATATGTCAAAATGGACTTTTACCACATATGGATTCCATGGAGAGGAATTTTGAATCAAATTTGAATTTATTAGGAGCTTATGATGAAGCATACCATCTTGGAATACAACGCCAAGAATAAAGAGATTCGTTATAAATCTTCTAATATTAGGATCTACACCTTCACCATGAAGAATGAAATGTAGGAGTAAGAGTTTCATAAATCTTCCCATTTATATACCCACAATTTTGATTATGCGAGTTACAAATAAAGATTAGGTACTTGTGTCTATTTTATTGATGCATAGGATACGAAGTACCTAACAACATATAAATTATAATTATCTTATACGAATAATAGAGTGGAGTATGAAGCACTAATTTTGGGATTGCACTTTTCCCTCATGAATAATGTCAAGAAACTACTAATACATGGAGATTTAGAGTTGGTGATTACTCATGTTAGGAATAAATACTAGTGCAAGTTGTCATATCTCAAAATTTAAAAACATAGGACCTGAGATCTGATTAAATCATTTGAGGTATTTAATATAGTGATTGTTACTAGAGAACATAACCAAGTAGTTAATTCATTAGCTTCTTCATCTACCAATTTGGCACCAATATAGGAATCCAAGGTGTGGAGATTTTCAATAGAGCCTATGCCTTTCCCATCAATTCTTGATAATGTTGATATTTTTTATGGATTTTTAGATGACCATTTGATTGTCCAATTCTTGACTACTTTAGGATAGTTTCAATCTCAAATAATTTATGATATATATATTTTAGGTATTCAAGACAAGATAAACTAGGAGAAGAAGAATTTATTCAACTCAAGGAAATTTGTCTACCTTTGGGAATTGTTTCCTTGGAGATAACACTTGATATATATCCTTAAGCCCTATAATGAAGGCAACACAAAGTTAACAAAATTAAGTTAAACAAATAAAACTTTAGGGAGAATAAGAATCCATGATATTTTAACATTGGTCTTATTTTTACTCAATAATAAAAGCAAAAGGTGATAGATTTGTTAATTCAATATAAAGATGTGATTGCATGGACTTATGAATACTTAAAGGTTTTGAAACTAAGAGTTATCACACACACAATCCCACTAAAGTAGGGACATAAAACATTCATAAAAATATAAAATAAATTCAATCTAATCTTATAACCCCTTATCTAGAAGTAAGTACAAAAACTATTAAGTGTTGTAATAGTGTTCTCCATCAGGCATTCAACCTAGGTTGCCAATTTGGTACCTATGAAGAAGAAGAATAATGGGGAAATTAGGTTGTGTGTCAACTTTAGGAATGTAAAAAAATATTTTGAGAAAGACAACTACCCTCTACCTTCTCTAGATGAGGTAATTCAGGTAGTAAATGGTTTTTAAATGATGTTTTTCTTAGATGGGTTCTCAGGTTACAACCAAGTACTAATGGAATGGGAGGACATAATGAAGACTATATATACTATGAAGTGTGGTAATTATGCATAAAAAATGATGAATTTTTAAATTATTAATGCATATTCTACTTTTTAGTGGGATATGGATCATGAATTTTAAATTTTGATAAGTAAATGCATGATCATTTATATGGATAAACTCACTATTTTATTAAATGATAAGACTGATCACGTAAGAAATTTACAATCAATATTTGAAAGAAGAAAAAGGTTTGGAATTTCACTCAACCATAATAAGAGAATATTTGGTGTCATTTAAGTCAAATTATTGGGACACATCATCACCAAGGATGGGATCACCATTGATCCAGATAAGATTTAGGGAATCTCAAGGATAGCATTCCAAAACAATAATAAAGAGCTTAAGTCATTCTTTGGTAAGATTAATTTTTTGAGGAAGTTTATCTCTATTTTTCCAAAGATTATTAGGCCTATGAATTAAATGATCAAATAATAAACCAAGGTATAATGGACATAAGTAGTCTAAAAATCTTTCCAATACATCAACGACACCATTACCAAGGCCCTAGTGTTGATCATCCTAGACTTTAAAAAAGATTTATTCTTATATTTGTTTAGTTTAGATCACAAAATAATTATTTTGGTTATCCATAAAATGGATGAAAGTGATCACCCTATTACATTTATGAGATAAAATTTAAAGGAAGTAGAGCTCAAATAATTTATGATAGACAAGAAGATTTATGCTCTTATTAAGACAACAAAGAAGTTTTAACATTGCATCTTAAGGAATAAACCTATTGATATCATGCTAGATATATATATATATTAAGATCACTTTGGGAAAAAAAATTATGAGAATGCAGATGTAAATAGATGGTAAATTTTTAGGAATCTAACATATAAATCAAGCCTGCGAAAATTGTTAGAGGACAAGACATCGTTAGCTTATGACTAATCCTGATCTGCATATCAAAAAAAAAAAGTCCTTGAGACCCAATTATTTATCATAGAAAGGTATTTTAATATCATTTAATACTTACAAGTAATTATCCTCCTGAGCTAACTAGAGAATAAAAAATAGCCTTAAGGCTTAAATATTTTCATTGCATTATTAGAAAGGGGATTCTCTACAAAATAAATTACAAAGGTATTTATTTGAGATGCATATCATGAGAAAAAACTAATGAAATACTATTGAATCTATATCAAAATATAGGTAGTGGTCATCCATCTACAAACACAACACATAATATTCTCAAAATAGTATATCATTAGCCAATAGTGTTTAAGGATGCACACAACAATGTGAGAACATGTTATGAATGCCAAGTCACTGAAAAAAGATAAGTACAAGAAAAAATGTCATTGAAACTAGTAATTGAAGGAAGACCATTTACTCAGTGGAGTTTGAATTTCATCAATGTCATGAATATGAATTTTTTATCTAGCCATAAGTTTGTGGTTACAGCTACAAATTATTGCACTAGTTGGACTAAAGTAATGCCAAGGAGGAATTTCATATCACATGATGTTATCAATTTTCTTGAAGAGAACATCACAACAAGGTTTTTTAATTCCATATATTTAGTTTTTGATAATGGTCCAACATTCCAATCATTTGAGTTTATTGAATGGGCTCATGGCAACTAAATTACCATTAATGCATCATCAAATCATTAGCCATAGAGAAATGGATTGATTAAATCTAAAAAATAGTATCTAATTGATGATATAAAGAAGTAAACTACAAATAAACTAAGAGGGTGGCATCATCTACTAAATTATGTACTCTAAATAGATACAATCAAGCCCTCAAGGCTTTACCATACCTTATAGTATATGGACATTGTAGTCATATAAAATGCGAAAATTGATAGTTTGAGTGTGGATAATGACACACAACCCATAGGTACCTCTTGCTTGATCTCATGAACCTCATAGGCATATTTTCAATGATTCAAGATCATTCATAGTCTTCCAAACCTAATTATAACTTAGCCAGACTATTTTTCCCATGACAAATTCATTCCCCTAAGTCTTGTATCCTCAGGACAATAGTGCCTAACTTGGAATATAACACTAGACCCTCTAGGATCCATTTCTGACATTCTTGTCCAAGTGCATTTTTACCTCCCATGGTCAGTTCCTTCTGGTTCCTATTCCTCTTATTGTTAGCCTAACATGAATGCATTCAACCCATGACCAATAGATCCCTATAAAAGCACATTCAAAGTTCATTTATAATGGGTTGGAAAATATCACAAAGTAAGAAAAAATATAAGTAAAACTACTCAGGAATAGTTCCCTATTCTCTACATACATCCATCCAATACAACCACAAGCTTATTGAAATCCTTACACTAGTCCCTAGCCACCTCAATCACACCTAGTTTTAGTATTTGCATAATCATACACACTATTTCAAAAATCACATCAAGTGGAAGAACTACATATGGCTTGATCCCTCTTCAGAGTAGTGGTATGTAGGTAGCGTGCCGACATAATGGGTGTGGATACATGTTTAGTTCATCATATGCACAGTAACCTCATTATTTCCTAAGATTTTATCAAAGTAGAATAGAGTCTAGGGTTTAAATATTAAATTAGCTTTACAGGGAATTCTATAGACATCTAATAGTCTAAATTTCATAGGTAGGCTAACACAGACATAGTGAACAAAACCAAGAAAGCTATATCTCTTGGATAATAGAATTAGAAGAGGATTATATCACTAGAATCCAAGGTGTCCTATTTTAGTGCTCTTGTCCAATCAATAAATAAAGGTCAAATTTTGATTTGTGATAGTGTCCCAGTCATGCATAGTTAATATTAGACCCTCCAATAATCATCTCAGTTAGTTTTCAGCTAAGTCTTATTTTCTCTCCCTTATTACTATTTTTATAAATATTCAAATTACACTCAAATTATAAAAATCAGTAGCTTAATTATTTCATATTTATTTATTGATTTCCTATTTATTTATTGATTTCCTATTATAGACTTTTAACTAAATTAAGAATAATACTCCAATATTCCCAAAATAATTAAATCATTTGGTGAATCTCACTTACTTCCTTTTCACATAAAAACCCTAGAAACCCTACCATAAATTTCCTATTGATTTTTCATATAATTTTATAATTTTTTACCTGCATAATAAAATAAAAATTAGTATTAAATTTTAAAATTTCATAGTAATTTAAAAATAATTTTCTTTCAAGCCCTAGTTACCCATACTAGGTCCTGGTATTTTCCAAGTATTTTTCCTATATTTTTTGGATTTTATACCTACCTGATAAATCATAAATTAGCATTAAATTTTAAAATTTCATAGTAATTTTAAAGTCATTTTCTTTTAGACCCTAATTGCCCATACTAGGTTGCAATATTTTTCTAGTTTTTTTCCAATATTCAGATTTTTTACTTACATATTTAATTCAAAAAAATTCAACAAATTTTAAAATTCCTTAGTAAATTTAAAAGTAATTTCATTAAAAACCCTAGTTACATGTACTAACTCCTATTTTATTATTGAGGTATCACCTTACACATTTGTGAGCTTCATATCCCTTTTTATGCATATTCTAGTTCCTTGCTTAGATTATATTTGTTTTATATTTTTTTCCATTTTTAAAGTTGTTTTTGTTATGCCACCTAGGCTCCTTGCATCTCTTCCTTAAACATGAAGTGAAGGACTTAGTGGAAAACCTTCTAAATTCACCTAGAATCCTTCAACCCAACCATACACCATGGAAAACAACCAGCTCAAGTTCCTACTATAAATCCTACACATCTAGATTACACCAATTTCCATGAGGATAATTTTGACAATGAGTAGTATGAGAATAATAATGATGATAAAAACAGCAACTTTCATGATCCACCACATCATAATCTTGATAAAATTCCACCTATTATTGATAATGAAGTTGTCCTCAATAAATATTTTATCCTACAAAGTTTTTGAGAAATACTCAAGGAATAACCCTAACATCATACTCTTATTTTGCAATATATCATGGACATAAAAAAGGCTAAATAAGTTGATTCTTCTCAAACCATAGAGAAACTAGTTATAATGACATTATAGGAGCAACAATGTCTCAACAACCCCCTATAGCAGTCCAACCTACCTCTATCCACTAGCTATAACTAGTACATCTTGGTATCCTAATGTGGTAGCCCTTGTGTAAAAGATAATATCTCTTCAATCCAAGGTGCTACATCTTGAGCAAGGTGAATCTAGACCTACATAAGATTTGGATTCTTATGATCTATTGCATACACCATTGACATGTCATATTACTTATACAACCTTGCCATAAGGTTTTGTTCAACCCAAGCTTAATCTATATGATGGCAAGGGTGATCTAGAGACACATTTGAGATAATTTTCACATATCATGATTGGATTATGTACCAAATGACTAGCTACTTACCAAGATATTTTCATGGAGTCTAAAGTATTATGCATTACAATCATTTTATAGTTTATAAAATCAATCAGTTAATGCATTCAATCCTTTAACTGACATGTTATTAGCTCATTTTATCATCAAAATTAGTGATAAGGTTTCATATGCCTAAGTTTCATAATATAAATAAAGGTAAAATGAGCATCGCATAGATTATGTTCCTTGATATATGACTATCTTGGCTAAGATGACTAGCCCCATGGCCGATCAAGAGTTACATGATGTCTTCAAACAGAGTCTTCTACTAGATTTACATGAGTCAATAATGTTCAAAAGGTTCTCTTCCTTCACTATATTATGTCATACACTAAATGAAAGGGAAGTAAAACTCATTTCAATGGGCAAACTCAAGTACACAAGTATATCAAAAACAACAAACAAGATTAGTTTAAAAGTCCCATATAAAGTAAAGGTTAATGATAGCAATGGTTAGAATAAACCTACCATCAATTCAAACTCAGATCCCCCTCAGTGTGTGGTTTTATTGGCACTTCCTTAGTGAACCTCTAATAATCTACCAATTCTTCCAACTAGAATTTTACAATAGCTATTGGAATATAATATCATATCTCTCCCTCATATTGAGGAAGTTGATCCAAAAAAGCCTCTTCCATGGGGATATTATCAACAAGCATTTTATGAGTTTCATAGGGCACCATGACATACGAAAAATAGATGCATCAATTTGAGACACATAATATAGGACTTGATAGATGGCAATGTTATTGACCTTGGCACTTTAGTTGAGCTTCCTCAAGCAAAGAAAATACAAGATAAAGCTTTGAAAATATTTATAGATCCCTTTTCATAGCATTATAAATAAAAGATAAGGGATACATCAAGTGTTCACCATGCATATCATGCACATCCTCCATCAGATACATATATGACACCTTAAGTTGAGTTACATCCTTTAAGCAGCATGATTGGTGTTTATAATTCAAAAATTTTAGCTAGACCTTACATCTCCTTTTCAAAGCAAGAGATAGTTGAGGATGATTCAGATTATAATGCACTCTTTATCATATCTTACATTCATAGTCATATTATTCATAATGTTCTCTTAGATAATGGATCTAGTGTGACCATGTGCACTAAGACATTACTACAACATTTGGGATATTCAGAATAGGATATCAACTTGATGGACATAGTTATCAATAGATTTGGTGGGGGCATATACAAATTTCATTGGTTGAGATTGTAATTTATTTGAAAGTTGGTCCAACACATGTGGCCACACCATTCATTATGATTCTTAGTGTAAGAGTCTTTGATATATTCTATGGTTGATCATGGATTCAAAAAAGTCAAGTAGTACCTTTTATAGTTCATAGATGTATGAAATTCATTCATGCTAATCAAGTTATTATAGTTGGTGGAGTTCCATATTAGTTACCCCTCCCTACTTTAGATCCATCTTCTAATTTATAGTCACCAATTTTAGTTCAACCACAAGTTTCAATTTCTCTACCAGTTTCAATTCTTCCTCTAGTTTAGATTGAGACATAGTTGAGGCCTTCATCACCAACACACAGAGTCTATACACTTCCACAGAGGTCTCTTTCAATCTAAGCATAGTTTTGGAATTCTATACAACTTCTAGATATACAGTTCACACCTAGAGTAGTATCATTGAGATCTCATGCCTCTACACATAGAGCACATGTCCAAAGATCTTCCCCTACTACTAGATGGGTCCCTAAGAGCCCTACAATTGCATCCATTTCCTAGATTTATAGGGGGACCCCATAGTAAGTTTCTAATTTAGATATTTTAGAGAATTTACAACATATACAACTTTCAGAGCCATGATCTCAGCTCTTCCATCATGCTTCGCGATCACACATGATCCCTTTATTTGATATAAGACACCATGATAGGGAGTCTCTCATGAGACTAATCAATTAGTATCATTTCTTCTCTATATTACTTGTACATAGATTTTAAGTATTTATTATACATAATCTTTGCATGATTGATTATACATAGCTCATATCAAAAATATAAAAACATTCAAAAAATTCAAAAAACACAAGAATATTTTGATTGTATTCATCATCCATGATTTATATCTCTACTACCATGTTAGACTTACATTTGTTATTTTATGATATTCTTTATCACTTTATCCACATTACCATGGTTCACTTGATCTTGTTTGAGTGTGTGTAGTGACATCTATATCCTTGATTTGCTTCACTCTACCCATTGAGGGGGCATCCAATTTCTACATTCAAGATATAGATCAATATACATACCCATTGGGAGCATCTTCTACATGACTATGACATCAAATTTATGTCATTCCTACACCATACACTCTAGTTATCATGTTGATGTACATGACTTACTAATTACATAAATTAATCTATCAACATTCTACTAGTATATAACACTTGTGTATTTATTAGCATATACCTAGTCTTGTAATAACATGTCTTTCATACTTTCACTTCTTGCATTGATTAGTTAGATACAACTATATATCTAGTATTTACATGCTTTTCTTTCTTGCTTTACATAGCTAGATGTGATTGTGTTTCTCAGTTCCTATTTTATCTCTTGTATGTGCCTTAGGACATTTTCCAATGTCCTTTCCCTATACATTTTTTATGTGATTGTGGCTTTCACACCAACCTTGATTTTTTCAATTATATGTGTATGTGGAATTTAAACATGCCTTATATGTTTGCTTCCTAGTTTGAGTGACATGTGCCCATTTCCCTTGTTAGTTTGGCCCATTGGTCACTCTTGTATGCTTCTTGTTTTTTTCCTTATGTGCTTGTTTGATTTTCAATTGTTTACAATGCCATGATTAAAATCATGCATTATTTTACTTTCTCATATGCCATGATGGACATCATGATCCATCCATCCTTAACAACTAACAACTAATAATTAACCAAACTTTTAGTTCTAATTTAATACATTGCACACACTATTATATTGTTATATCTATCTAGGCATGCCTGTTTTGATCTAACAATCTCTCATTACAAACAATGTTATATCGTGAGATATATTGTCGATTATCGTTACTATATCATGTATCTTTTTAGTGTAACATACTTGCAAGGCTCTTTATTTTGAGGACGTTCATTATAGGGTCTTAATTCCTACCCTTAAAAGAGAGGGTAATAAATAGGGATTCATCATAGAGATTATAACTACTAACAATCAAAAAATTAGTTTTTAAAACACCTAGAACAATAACCAGACTTCAAACCTATCATAGCAAACTAGGCAGATAGTAAAAATTATAGAATAGTCATCAAAATTACCCTAGGATAATAGTGCAAAGATTGGACTATAGCAATAGATACTAGGGTGTTCATTTCTATTGATCCTATCCAAATAGCAAAAAAAACATATTTTCCAAACTCAAGTAGAAAGGTAGGTTCAACTATAGTTTTACACATTCAAACTAGTTCAGATATAGTAGTATCTATATAGTTTTTTCTCAAAAAATCTAAGTATAGGGGGCATCATGCACAACATGATGGCTCTTGATTCTAGTTTCAGAAATGGTAGTTGGTATAACTTCTAGATCAGAATCCATGTTTCAAACACCAATGATTAGGGGAAATGTGTGTGACACATTTGTCTTCTTTTGTTTCTAAGTTTAGTACATTACATAGGCATTCTTAGCAATTGTGTGCCTTATTCCATCTATAGGGGGTTGGCATCATTTTCGAGTGGCTTTCATACAAGCCTAACCTCCACTTTTTGGAATGGATTTTATATAAGCCTAGTACCCAATTTTAGAGTGGTTTTCATACAAGCCTAATCTCCACCTTTTAGAGGGCCAAGAGTGGCCTAGTTTCTAGCATACATGTGACTATCCATGCCATATTATCAGATTACAGATCATTCATGGGCTTCAAGAGCCATCTTATACAACACAATTCATATCGATATCAGTTCATAGCTTCACTTCATGGGGAAATGATGGAGCCAAAGGACTAATTATACTTTGTATTCTTAATCCACCTACTTAGAGGGATTGGACACATAGTCCAAACATCAATTAGCATAAACATGATCATGTAGCTTCACTTAATGGTTGATGATGGAGCCAATAGGCCAACCTTTTAATTATCAAGCCGCTCTCAAGGAATTGAACACTTAGATCCATTTGCGATATTATTCTTGGTATAAGACATACCCAACATTACTCAACATCATCTAGCATCACTCAAAATCACAATTTTTTTATTAGTTCAAGTACCTAGTGAGGTGTATTCTCTCTCTCTCTCTCTCTCTCTCTCTCTCTCTCTCTCTCTCTCTCTCTCTCTCTCTCTCTCTCTCTCTCTCTCTCTCTCTCTCTCTCTCTCTCTCTCACCCAAATTTGTATATCTTATTTTAGATATAATGTATCTAGTAAAAAATGATCTACTCTTTTTTATTTTGTAGATTTACACGTCACTGTGTGCTCTCTATATGTACACCTAGCATCACATAGCTTCACCCTTATAGGTAAGTCTATGTACACTTTCTATTTTTCTTTTATCCTAATATTTTGCTTTGTTGCATTAATATCATAAATGGGGTGGCAAATATTGTCATATAAAATGTGAAAATTGGTAGCTTGAGTGTGGCTAATGACACCCAACCCACAGGTCCCTCTTGCTTTCTCTCATAACCTTCATAAGCATATTTTCATTAATTCCTAATCCTCCATAGTCTTTCAAACCTGATTCCATCTCAACTAGACTCTTTTTCCATGACAAATCCATCCCTTTAGGCCCTATACCCTTAAGACTATAGTACCTAACTCGGACTATAGCATCAGACCCTCTAGTGTCCATTTTTTGCACTCTTATCTATGTGCATTTTTACTTCCAATGGTCAGTCCCTTCTGATTCCTATTCCTCTTCTTGTTGACCTAACATGAATACATTCAACCCATGACTAAAAAATACCTATAAAATCCCATTCAATGATCATTTATAAGGGGTTGAAAAATATCACAAAGCAAACAAGAATACAAGCAAGATTACTCAGGCATACTTCCCTATTCTCTGCATACAACCATCTAATACAACCACAAGCTTATTCAAATCTTTATACCAATCCCTAGCCACCTCAAGCACACCCATTTTTAGTATTTGCATTTATATACATAGTATTTCATAAATCACATCAAGTGGTATAACTACACATGGCTTGATCCCTCTTTAGAGTATTGGTATGTAGGTAGCGTGCCCACACAAGTGATGTGGTTACATGTTTAGTGGATATTACACACACAACCCCCAATCTTTCACAATGTTTTTGAAAGAAAAATGGAGTATAGGGTTTGAATATTAAATATAATCCATAGGTGGTTCTATGGACATCCAATAATCAAAATTTCACAGGCAGGCTCACATGGACATAATAAACAAAACATAGAAAGCTTAGATGTCCTAGACAATAGCGGTAGAAGAGGACTATAGCATCGAACCCTAGGGTGTTATATTTTGGCCCTCTTATCTAATCAATAAATGAAGGCTAGATATTGATTTTTAATAGTGTTTGAGTCTTGCATAGTGAATTTTACACCATATAATAGTCATCTCAGTTAGTTTTCAACTATGTCTTATTTTCTCTCATTTTTTATTATTTTTATAAATATTCCAATTATAGTCAAATTATAAAAATTAGTATCATAATTATTACATATTTATTTATTGATTGCCTATTCCAAACCTTTAACTAAATTAGTAATAATACTCCAATATTCCTAAAACAACTAAATTAGATACCAACTATTATTCCCAATTATGCTTAAATTATGAACATATCAGTTCATGTAGGAATATATGGAACCCATTTAGAAAGTGGAGTCCTGGTCATTAGACATAATAAAGATGGAATGTTAAAGGACAAAATATTTGCACAATTTTTGTGAGCACCAAGACCTGGTCAAAAAATGGTACAATAGAAGATCAAAACCTAAAGCATTCAAAATATTTGATCAAGTATTTTTATGGGATGAAGCCTATGAAAAGAAAGGATATAATGAAAATTTCACCCTTGTATGCATCGGGCCTTATCATATATCATATATTTTGGGTAAAAATAATTTTGATTTAAAGGACCTCCAAGGTAAGGAATTAATATATACAACTAATGGGTAGTTTTTGAAGCACTACTTCATCGTTATACCATCTAGATATGTCCTTGAATGATGATGAATGTTGTAGTAGAGGTAGGATTAGATTATTTTTACTATTTTCTTATTTAATTTTACTATTGTATGTCATTACTTTCATTAGAATAATTTTCATGATTTCTAGATTAGTTTTTTCCTGCTTTTAGTATTTTGTTCCCTTAGATTAGCTCCATGTTTTCTAGAGTAAATGTCTTTTGTTTCATAACAATATGATGAAATTGTTTTAGTATAACCAAGATAATATCCAATTAATGATTCTAATACATGAGAAATCTAGTAAATTGAGCCTACGAGGATGGGTCAAAAAGGGAGAACAAGTATAGGTAGAGCATATATGGAATACACAATTGGTTTGTTTGCATGTTTTACACCTTTGTGTTTGATATTTTTATAATTCAGGTTTGCAATGAAAAGTGAACTAGGATTATATCATAATTACATACTTTTATCATGTATGTCAAAGTTACTCTCATTACTTAGTTCAAATTTAGAAAGCCTTTTCATTTATTGAGATCAAACACGCTTTTCACGTTAATACTTGTTTGAGGTAATAGCCATTGATGTGGATTTGGCTGGTAGGGACATTCTACTAAATTTATTTTTACTCATACACAAACCAACTTGTAGTGGTTACCATTATCCTTTTTTTAATCATATTCTAAAAATAAGAGAGAAGATGACCAATGCATCCTAAAGAGTGATCAATAAATGCAAGGAAAAATATAAAGATGATCAAATACTAGCATGATTAAATAATATCAATTTACCATGCATCATGCAAACTTATTAAAGGAAATATGATGAGATGAGGATCAAATTATGGAGATAAAGTAACATATTTCCAAATGTGTTGAGAAGGTGGATATTATTAGGAGATAAGGTAAGCCTTAAATATGATTCTCCAATGCCAATAACCAAGCTAATAATGAGATTTTCTATTAGGATGAATTTGTTGAATAGATTGTATGGGTGTATTAGCATCCATTATCTTTGACTTGAATGGGTGCCATTAATTTACTTATTAATAACATCAAAATTAACCTTTGACCTGGGTGAGATCATTAGTATTAAAATCTAGGGAAAAATGTTTAGAAAGGATAAGTGGTCAGTTTGTAGTCACTTTTTTATGTTGTCCTACTTTCTAGATGTTAGCATGGCTACGATATATGTTCACAATATATCACTTTAGAACCCATCCCTAGATTGCATAAAGAAAATGGTATGTGAATTGTATTCCTTCTTACACATTTGTAATATATTTCATATTATTGATAATGTATATCTCCAAGTCTATAATCCATACATAAAGAACCACTATCTTGAGTCTTATATATTATCAAAAATACAATATAGCCAAGGGGAGACTACTATCTATATCCAAAATATATAGTGATAATGCTTGAGGGAAATGGTGGGACCCTTATGCTTCCTAAGTATGTTCCAAACAAGCTTGTGATATAGGAAATGACATATCATATTTGGTGGAACATAGATGAAGATATTTAAAAGAAGCATAAAGGCCTTTTCAATGGATCTTATTTGATTCTAAGTTGAATGAATTACACTAATAAGAAGCACTTTTATATTGTTGGAGACATTAGGGAGATTTATTCATTAGCATCTCTACCACACCAAGATTGGGACCAACGGGTCAGAATTTAAAAGCATATAATTGGCTTGGTTATCTCATATAAGCATGTACCATATGAGCATTATTTTGTCTTTTTGAATGCCAAATATGATGTTAAGGTACTATATAGGATGCATATGACTGGGTGGATGGGGGATATTCTATGGGAAATAAAAAAATAAACATCACTCATAATTGTTTAAGCTCAGAAACAAGTTTCACCTCTAGGTGGATGGGTTTTCCCTAATTATTGGTCCTCGCATCTCTCTCATCTAGTTTAACTAGAAGAAAAACCTTTGAAATCTACATCTGAAGATGCAGGGGTAATTTTGAATTAAGAACTATATGTGGATGAGGTCCCTAATATAACAAGTTATGTTTAAGAAGTAGAGGAGCCAATTAATATTGATTCTTCCAACTCTTCACACTCCAAAATTTTTGATATAATCACAATGCCATAAACTTTGGATGTAGTTATTCCATTTTATACTACCTCATAGGCCACTCCTTCAATTTATAAGACAATAATTAAGGCCTACAAGAGCCAAATATCTATTAATAACCTTCTTCAACTAGTTTGGAAACCTGTGAGTTTAATTTTTGAGATGGTGTTTTAAGAGAGGCCTATGGGTGAAGGGGAAGCACTAAAAGAGGACGATGAGGAATAAATTAAAAAGGCCAAGATCATGAACCACCAAGGACTTAAATCGAAGGCACCACTAAAACTAGAGAATTGGAAGATGTCCCTAGTCTTATTATTATTTATAGTTTACCTTGTTGGTAGTATTATAGCATTTTATCTACAAACTAATGAAGTAACTACTAAAATAATTATTGTTAATGCTTCACATATTTTGATGAGAGCTACTAGGGCCAAAAAATCCCATTTTAATAAAATTACAAGACTCCCTAATTTTTACCAGGGTGTAGAACCATCTATCATATCCACTTAGTTAGGTTTGTCTATGCCCCAATCTAGCATAGCTCAAATAACTTCCATTGTGTCATCTATAAGAGCTAATAAGTAGACAACCTACATTATGCACCCTATTCCCTAGAGTGATGACTTGGATTGGAAAAGTATCATCTTCCTATCTATATCATAACCACTCCAAGTGAGTCCATTAATACTCTCTTTAGAGGATGTGATGTCAAGGGAAACTAGTCAGGTAACTCAATCAACTAACATAGTGGAATTGATAATTCCATAATGGGTAGAGGACTTACGAGCCAAAGATACTCATAGGCCAAATCTAGTGAATTCAAATATTTCAAATTTAGCTCCATTTTTGACAAACCTATAGGAAAAATTTAGAGGCTTTGAAAGAGAAATATACAATATGAGTGTTGCCAAGCCCTAATTCTTGAAGAGAGATAGGATGTCTTTTCCTTTTCTAAAAGGAAGAATCAAATAATTGGGGAGTCTCCATAAAATGAAGATTTTTAATATTATTTGGAGATACGTACATAGGCCTTAATATAATTTCATAGAGGCACTTACCATTCTAGGAAAGAGATATAACAAGAACTAACTTAATTACAAGAGTAATAACATATTATACATGTCCCCAAGGAAATATAAGATGATGTGCAGAATGTATCCCTTAGGCTATATAACATTCTTGAAACCATTAATACAATGAATATTGAAATGTGTCCTTATTTGACTAAGAATATTAAATTATTTAATTATATGAAGGAATATGAAAATAAATTAAACTTTCTCATGACTTATAATACAAACAAGGCCTTTGGCCTTTTAGATATAACGAAATTTCTTAAGGTAGCTAATTCCCTCAACTTGGTAGTTATTAGAATGCAAGATGCTTGTAAATGGTGGATAATTCATATGCCTTGATTCCATAATTTGTTGATAATGAGAGACAAGATGTAAAAATTTTATAGGAATTGAAATTGCCTTAAGTGAGCACCACTTCGACAACATTGATTGACAAAGACAATTTTGATAAGTTACTCTAGAAGGTTGACGCAAATTTTAAGAAAGTTCTATAGGGATGTACAAGGGAGGATATTGAGAAAGAGATTGATTTTTCAAGGAAAAATATGACATAGGTTCAAATAATTATATTCGATTTCATAAGTTCAAAGGGAGAACATGGAAGCCTATTGGCAGAAGTCTCTAGGGTACATATGCCATCCCTTCTCAACAAGGACATAATCAGATCCCAATATGATCAAGTGTACAAGTGTTATCAAGACTTGAAGGCAAACAAACAAGTTGTCATAGGAACTTATAGTTCAAATCTACCTACCACTCTTACTCCATCAACTACTTCAAGTGTTACTCCCTTAGTAATGTAATCTCCAATGTTGAGTAAATCTTAATTTCCTAAGTTAATGTTATATGTATTTATTGCATAATAATTAATGCATGTAACTAAATCTTTCTTTTATTTATATTTTACTCATGACACATGTATGTATTAACTCTAGAATATTTTAACATGCAAACATAAAACAATTTTGTAAGTACATGTCTTGTTTTAGGGATACAATTTTGGCCATTTCAAATTATACATGTAGAGTCTGCATTCAATACAACTATTATTCTAATCATTAACATGTAATTCCCACATTTTGGATGAATTTAGAGGATGAGACGACCCCTATCCAGATCTATATATAATTTTAAATCTCCCATTCCAAAGGGAGTTAAAATTTTAATCAATACATGAAATAATATTTCAGATTTTTATGCAAGTGTGCTAATAGGTATCTTCCCCAAATTTGTGTAGTTTATTATGATTTTTACACTATTGGTGATTCATTAATTTGAGTTGTGCAAATTATAATTATAGTTATTTATTTTTATTTATGATATATGCTAATATAGGATGTATAAAAAATATATGAAGATTTGCTAATATATATGCTAATATCAGTATTTATAAGCAATAAGGTTGATTTATTATTTTCTTTAAGTGTGTAGAATTATCTTTCATGATATATCCTTTTATATGGAGCACCATCTATTTTAGATGCCTCCTTAATACAAGTTGTAATCCTTTGTTATAAGGGTGAATAATAACTATTCTAAATGGGATAAACCTTTGACTAAGATCTAAGAGTTTACTATATTGTTTACCCTCATACTCCCTTGTTGTGTTTGTGTGCATGTAACTGAAAGCATTAATTTTAAATACACTTATCCATGTATAATACAATCCTAAAATTAATCCCTCTCTAAACCACATAACATTCTTTTCTACTCTACTTTTCTTCCCTTTTAGTTAATTTTAATCTCTACCCACTTTAGCTTAGACTATCACCCATCCAACTGAAATAATTTTGATTCATTTTAGATTTCACTTATCCATGCCTACCTAGTTAATAGCCTTCATGCTCAATTGACTATTCCACAACTTTTTTGTTTTAACCCATAACTATAAATTATGCCTTAGAGTGGAGTTTATATCCATAGAGATACCAAAACATTAGAGGCTAGCTCATTCATGATTTGGTGTGCATAAAAATTGAATCAAAACGATGGTATCTATCACCATCATTAGGGTTAGGAGGAATAAATTCAATATTATTTAAATAATATTTGTAAATAGAAGTTTGATTTTTATCTTTATTAGGATCATACTCTGGTTTTGTGTTTTTGAGATTTCTAACAATGTAGACAAGAAAACAATTAATGACTATAGTGAGATATTGGAAGATAAAGTGTTCAATGTACATATCCAAATAAAATCTAAGATTTTTAGGTAAAATAAGGTCTATTTTATAAATTTTGAGTATTGTAAAAATAAAAATGTAGAAAAATAAGAAATCAGGGAACCCTAGGTAAAAACTGGGGTTTGGAGACCAAAGGTCAGGTTGACCACAATGTGTCAAATGAAGAGAAATAAACATAAAGTGATTTGATAAGAAATTTTAGAATATGAAACATGTTTTTTTATGAAAATAGGAAATGAGATGAACAATAAGAAAATAAAAGTATAGTGCATGGCCTGTAGGTCTAAATTTACCAAAAGTAGTAAAATGTTAAATTCAAAAAATCTATACAATGTTTGGGCAAAAAAAAAATATTTTTGTTTATATTAATATATTTATATAAAACATCTAAGGAATTTTAAAATTTATCTATTATGAATCAGAAATAAATCAAATAATGTGGAATGATTCATAAGCAAAAACCTGGAATATTCGCCATAAATAATCAATAATTACTATAAAACATTAATTTATTTCAAATATCTAAGAGATATTTTTGAATAAAATATTATTTTTATGAAACCTAAAAATATATTATAAATTAAGCAACATTCACCTTGTATGTCAATATTTACTAAAAATAATAAATTTTAAGAACATGAAAAATCCATACCAAATTTGGGTGAACAGAAAGATATTTTTAAGTATATCAACCTAAGTATAAAATACTTCTAAGGAATTCTAAAATAAATTTGTTTGGAGGATGAAATATACTAATCAAGGATGATAAAATTATAATTTTATGCACACAAAACCCTTTTATCCAGATGAATGTAAAACCCTAAGGCAACACTTTAGATCTAAAAATCCATCACAATAAGTTGAAACCCTAGGAGGTTGGAAACCTTATATGAAGGTAGGTTTGTAAAGCAAGACTTAGATGTCAAGTTCACTAAATGCGAAACCTTAAATTTATATGGGTCAATATATTATATATTTAACAATATAGAAATGAATAATCACAAAGATGGTAAATAAATTTATATCATATCAAACAATTTGTAAACTTAGAAAAACAAATATTTTTAATTTAAATGCTAAAATATGCTAAAATAGAAAGTACAAATATTGATTGATATTGTAATGAATTAGAAAAAAGAGTAATTATCTAGTTTATTATGTGAATTCAAATATAATATGGGATTATTCAGAAGTAAATAGGATTTGGATTCTAAATCAATCATTAGATTTTATATTTTTTTATTCTTTGGGCTCATATGCTTGCGTTAAACCTAGATAATTATGTTGATGCTAGTGTCCATTATAGAATATTGACTAGATATAAGTGAGACCACATGGACCCTTCTAGGTTTTACATCATATTTTCTATGGTGTGTTTATATCTCATAGATAGTTTATCACTCGTTATCAAGTGATCAACCTCTAGCTTTCTCACCCTTGGAGTGATTGTGTGAAAAATGGGTTACTGGGCACACAGTGTCAAGTTTGCCCAAGGACCCCTATATCAATAAGAACTACCTATACATACAATACTATGAATATTTCCTCATAATTATGTATTTCTCACCTATGTTTTGGTTTGTGTGTGCATAAGGATGCAACATGTGATAATCAATTACATAGAGTGACCTAGCTTGTGATTTGGCAAATATGGATCATGGAATTCTCCTTCAATACTTTAGACCCATTAATGGGTTGTCGATATTATTGGTATTTAAATATGAAATAATAGGGAAGCTTTGCTCACTTTAATTCCTGATTGAATACTAGGTGAGGAATGAATGAGGATTGATCTTATATATATACTATTTCATTTTAGAGATATATCACATTAAATCACCTAGGCCAACCATAAGGACACATTAAAATTTAAAATTGTATGATTTTAGGATGATGAAAACTTGGTTTGGCATATGACACTAGCATAAATGTAGGCATCTAGCTAGGATGTAAGTGGTTGGGAAGCTAAAAAATAGATATATATCCAAAACTTATAGAGGATGATAATAGGTAGGTTTATAACATTATTCATAGCATATAAAGCTTGGTCATCAAAATAACATATGTTTAGACTAAGAGATAACTAATAGGCACAATAGATAGTGGATGTGAGCCTTTTGGTAGTAGGATGGTCTTAGAATTGAAGGGTAGAACTATGAGAAGTTATTTCCAAGTATACAATACTAAGATGCTATATAATTCAGATTTAGTGTCTATAATTTGACCAAATTTACTCTTGGTTGTGTCTCTTTCCTCTTTTTCTATGTATGATAATGGATACAAGCAAATATCATGTGCCATTCTTCACCACATCTATAAAAAAATAAAAGGTATTTATGAGGATTTCCATCTTCTACCACAACCATAATGTCTACCTTTATGAAATAATGTTCCACTTTACTAGTTCTCAAACCCTTGTCTTCCATATTATTGTCTTTACACCCTAAGTGATGATTATTCCTTTGTGTTAGTAAATCCACCATAAACAATTAATGAGGATGACTATCCTCTCTTAATCATAGGTGATCTCTAAAAATCCTACCTACCGTGCTTGTCTTTTGCCTCCAAATATAGTTGATACGAATATTCCATGCTCTTGATCTTAAGCATACTTATCTCATCTTGAATGGAAAAAATTAAACCATTTAAATACCTTGAAGCTATTTTTTACTCATTTTCATCATGCTTCACTCAAATGTATAGCTTGTAAAATTCATCTATATAGTTATGTATATTTTACTCCTTTTGCCTCGCCTTCTAAAATATTCTATACGTCATTTGTAAATAATCCATAAGGAGGAGATTTTATCTCATATTTTTCTCTTATTATTATATTATGCTTACTTTTATTTTTATTTATTTATATAAAAAATACCACCATATCATCACACAACCCTTCAATTTGGTACATGCAAATTTCACCTTCTTGTCCTCTGTCATATCCTTCCATTTAAAAATATTTTCTATTTTATTCAACCACTCCATAAACTCCTCTACTTTAAGACTCTAAAAACTCAACTTTTAATATTCAATTTTTTCCTTCTAATGACCTAGCCATTCTTTATTCAAATGATGGTGGCTCCTCTTATTCTTCCTCTTTTTATAATTCTTTTCTTCCTGCTCTCTTTATTCATCATTGTCATCTCCCATTTTCCTTGGTCTTTGACATGCAATAATTTATATAATATATTTCAATATTCTCTTTAAATTTTTTATATTCCTATTTATCAAAGCTTAACATCCCCCTATTCATTCCATATATTTTTTTTTTTTTAAAACACATTCTTCAAAATAAAAGTTCTCTATAAAAAAAATTAGATACAGGAAAGAAAATCATGTACGATCACACTTTCAATTTCTTGTAACCCTTATCTTTTTCTTATTTCTTACCAAATCTAACCCTACTATGATACCAAATGATGGGACCAAGTGCCCATAAATTTCAAAAATCTAATTAAATTATAATGAATTAAAATATACATAGAAGATTTGTAAACAATAAAATACAAAACTAATTCTTAATTATTATTAAAAAAGAATTACATCAATTACTTTATTCATACAAAAATTTATCCTAGAGTTTTCATACACAATTAATATGATAATAGAAGAAAAAATAATCCTAAAACTAATTGAAATTGTTATTTTAAACAATTTTTGTAACCCTGTATTAAGAATTTTGTATGGAAATTCAAAAGGGTCAAACAAGTTTCCCTTATTCTTATACATATAAAAATAAATCCCAAGGATGGCATGTAACAACAAAGTCAAGCCCAATTTGAAGAAGGAATATGTGTTTATTATGCATAGTCACTTTATTGTGGATGTATACTCTGACTTTTAAATGAATGTGTATTTTGATATTGTAATTGGACGAATTTTAAAAGCATGTAATGTTTTTTTAATGAAATTGGAAATAATTTTTGATATTAAATTTAACTTCACAAATGATTGCAATGACGAATTGATTAAAGATTTTGTGATTTTATGCATATTAATGTATTAGTTTATTTATATATAAGCGTTTTTAGGATTTTTTAAAATAAAATTTTAGAAGGATAATTTAGAATCATGTAAAAAAAATATAGGAACATTTTTATAGTATATGAATGGAAAATGTATCACACCCATATTTATTAATTTTCACCTCAAAAAAATATGTCATAATTTTGAACCATATGACAAAGGACATCAAAAAATGGATATAAGATAAACATGAATTTTTATTTTATAGATTGGTACATGTTAGAGAAAACACTTTCTAACACAGTATCACATGGTGAGATATTTGTGTAATAATATTCAAAATTTAGGCGCATACTATTATGATAAAAAAATGTGAAAGCTATGCAAATATGATAGTTGAGATAATTTTTTTATAAAATTTAGCTAAAAATTATCATCCAAATAAATAAAATTACACACAAATTATAATGGTGGGGTATATCACTAATCCAAGGCATAGTCCTTGAAACTTCTAAAAAAGAGTTTAATTAATAATCAGTTGTTTTGTATATATTCAAAATATGAATAATAAAAATTAAGTATGATGTAAAGGATCACACTTTACATTGAATGCTTCAAATTTATATCCAAATACATTAGTTGAAAAAATAGTAGATAAGAACTTCATGAGCCAATAAATTATGTAAAATATCATGAAAAGTAATTATGTCACTGGGACTTTGAGATCCTTGAGAAAATTGTTTAATTTGTAATTTCATATCTTAATTTTTTATCAAATCAATGCATCATAAGAAGTAGTACCACATCTATGATGTAAATTATAATTATCATGTATAGGAATAGACACTCTAGTGTTTATACTAAGAACATGACTAAAAGGTGTATCTCTAGAATTAAGTCAAGAAGGTATATAAATATTATGAGAAACAAACTAATTAATAGGATTTTATAATTAGCTACATGATATAATGAATCTAGTAGAAATCATAAATAAGAGATAAAACAGTAATAGTAATAAACAATAACTGTATATCTTAGACAATAATAGAAATTAATAAATAAATCAAATATGATGAATTACTATGATAATTCAATATAAATCTCATGTAGAATACAAAAATATCCATTTCTTATATAGAGTAAGGTATGCAAGATAAAGATTAGGGAACTCACACAACACATGTAGTTCAGTTGATATATGACTACATGAATAGTGGAGTGAAACTCAAAAATAACAAGATAAGTTTCAAACTTGTGTAACTGATCAACACAAGTTGACTAATAGTTAAGCAATCTTATCCTATCTTACCCAAAATAGTGGAGTGCAACTCCACAATAACAAGATAGGTGTCCAAGTTGAATACAAGCGAAGCAAGATTATCCTATCTAGTGTAATTTATTAATAAGTGTAATAAATTAATTACACTAAGTAATTAGTGAAATAATCATAAATACAAGTAAATATAATATAGTAAATAAATGCACCAATACCCCCAATATGTGAATCTTAGTTAGGGATATGTAGATAAGAGTCCCAGTAATGTGTAGCCATATTAGGTAATTTTTACAAATAGATGAGGAAAGGAGAAAACCGGAAGGAAAAAAACTCCTCAAAATGAATGTCTAGGAGACCCCCCTAAAGAATTTATGTCCCCTGAAGAACTGATGTTTCACACCCTCAAAATGGATCATAAGTGAAGAGACTTGCTTTCAATGAAAGGTTTGGTGAAAATATCTATAATTTGCTCCTCCATGACAATATTGAAGATCAATGATCTTCACCTAAATCAGCTCCTTGATAAAGTGCATATGGATCTCTATGTGTTTGGTTTTTTTATGATGAATCGGATTCTTCAACATATGTATAATGCTCTAGTTGTCATAGTAGACGAATGATGGATTCCAAAATGGAAAACCAAGATCAGTGAGAATATTTTGAATCCAAATAGCCTAAGTAGTGGCATTAAAAGCACCATGATACTCAATATCTATAGATGAAAGAGAAATATCATTTTAGTTCTTGCCCTACCAACAAATGGGGCTAGATTTGAAGTGAAAGCTATAACCAAAAGTAGACTTATGATCATCATAATCACCAAGCCAATCAAAATCTATGTATCCCACCAAGTCAAAACCTATACCTACTATATAGTGAACTCATATTTGATAATGCCCTAAATGTAGCTCAAAATGTATTTGTTGGCTCTCTAATGAAGCTCATGTGGTATTTACATAAAATGTGAAACCATGCCAACTGCATATGAAATGTTGAGTTGTGTATGAGTCAGATAAATGAGGTTGCCTACAAGCTAGTGATACAATGTGGCATAAACTAAGGGATTGGAACAATGAACCTTAAGTCTAACTCAAAATAAGAAAGGAGTCAATGTAGGCCTACAGTTAGTGATGTGAAACTGAGCTAACAATTCCATAGCATACTTGGGCTATGAAAGTGTAATCTTGAAAGAAAATTTTGCTAACTGAATCCTAAGAAAATAGTGCAATAGGCCCATGTATGTCATAGAAAACCTATCATGAAGTAAAATCTTAACACTATTGATGATAGATGTTGTGCTCCCTATAATAATGAGATTGTCAACATAGGGAACTAAGTAAAATAGTGAATCCTCCTTCCATAGAATATAGACATTCAGATATGAGTGACATCTTGAGAACCCAAATAAAAGAATAAATGTATCCATCTTGGAATCCTAAGCCCTGGGGTCTTGTTTCAGACCATATAGATACTTTTACAAGTGGCACACCAATGAAGAATCCTAAATGAACCCATGTGGCTACTCCATATATATCTCCTCATGAATATCCCTATGAAGAAATACCTTTTCACATACATCTAATGTACAACCCAACCATGAGTTTCACCAATAACTAGTATCAAGTGAATGGAATTCATCTTAGCAATATGCATAAAGGTTGCTTTATATTCAATGCCTTCCACTTGGGAAAAAACTTTGGTCACTAAGCATGCTTTATACTTATCAATATTTCCATCCATTATAAACTTATTTTGATATATCCACCTACATAATACTAATTTTCTTCCCTTAAGAAGAGGAATAAGATCCTAAGTGTTGTTCCTAATCAATGAGTCATACTCTTCTTCCATCACTAAATCCCACTTAACTATCCTTGTGCCTTCCTAAAAAAACTATGGATCAGAAGCTATGGAAATGTAGGAATGTGGAAGATCATGTTGTGACCATGTTCTCTTTTTATCTAATGGATCCCTAACAACAATTTTTGCATCTACCAAAGTCTGTGTATCCCACAAAAGCATCAATGGGTGAGGATCTAGAGGAAGAAGAGGAACATGACCTAATAAACCCTATTGTGGAGCTATTACCTCATCATACCTATGAGTACATGAAGCAAGAGTATCATCATCACTGGTATCCAATTCTTCTAAGGAAGAAGAATGAGAAATGTTAGAAGACAAGTCTAAAGGACTTTATTCAAAATAAACACTTATTTATATAATAAGCTCATGCGAATTTGGATCAATGAGTCAATATCACTTAACACCATTAGGATATCCCACAAATATGCAAGTTTGGCTTTGTTGTTCTAAATCATGGCACTTTTATGAAGGTATGTGAGCCAATGATAGACTACCAAAGACTCTGAAATGATGCCCTTCTATCTTTTTGTTGAAGCAAGCTTCAAGATGTGTTATCCCCATTAAATTTTTATGTGGAATTATATTATGTATATATGCAACACAATTAATTGCTTCTACCTAAGACTCAAGTACTAATAATTTTACATGAATCATACACCTTGTTATCTCTTTTAAGAATATGGCTTTCCTTTCTAATACACCATTCTAATGAGGTGTGTATGCAACTGAATGTTGAAGATCAATTCCTTCAAGAGCATATAATTATTTTTCACATATTCCTTCCCATTATCTATGTAGAGGGTCTTAATTGACTTTTTAGATTATTTTTCTTCTAGATATTTTAACACTAGAAATCTATCAAACACTTCACTCCCGAGTTTTAGAAAATAAACCCAAGTGTATTTGGAATAGTCATCAATGAATGTGAGAACACAGTGTCTTTTACTAAAAGGTAAAGTAGGTAATGGACCCACTATGTCATTATGAAAAACTTTGAGGACTTGTGTAGCCCTTCAAGCCTTCCCTTTATCAAAATTATCCTCTAGATGTTTGCCTAAGGCACAAACATGACAAACACCCCCTAAAAACTGAATCTATAGAAGTCATGTAACCATCTCCTCTTGACTAAGCTACTATAAATAGTGGTAATTTAGTTCACCAAACTACTCATACCATAGCCTACTCAATGAATCAGTGTGTGAGATAGAATCTATAAAGGAAGGCTAAGGCACAAAATGGGAGAATGAATAAATTTGATTATGATTTTTGACTTATCCCTCTATAAATAAGGCATTATTTTCCATTTTTCTGATTGATACTAAATTTGGTGTGAACTCAACTTTCCTACCAGTATCAAAGTGAGTGATTTGGTAGACATAGAGAAGGTTAGTTGATAACTTTGGCATATAGAGGGTATCCTAAAATACACCACTATCATCATCAATTATACGTTTTCCTATGACATCTACCTTAGAATCATCCCCTATGAGAATATGAGGTAAAGAAATTAGTTCTAATCCATAAAATTATTGTTGATCAAAACCCATATGGTGCGAAGCACCTAAGTCAAGTACCCATGACTTGGGAGAATTTATTTGTGTAACTAGTGTCATATCTCTCACTTTCCCTAAATTTGAAGGAGTGGAAGAATCCTTTGAAGAGGATTGATTGATGTTATTCTTCTCGAGAAGACCCTGAAGGTCATCAATCTCTTTCTTCTATTAATCTTATTCACTCTGAAACCCATTTTATTAATAAGGGAAAGAAGTGTTATTCATTTTTTATTATTCCCCTTTATAATTAGTGGATTTAAAATCTCCTTGTGAGGAAGATTATTTCCCTTTATTCTTATATTTCTGTGACTTATTTTGATTATTCTGCTTCTTTTTACTTGAACATGTATTTGATGTTGATATTGAAACTTTCTTATGTGTAGGTTGACTTGCAACTAGGGCTTGAGATTTGGATGACATGATTAGACCCATAGTTAATATCTTTTCTTCTTCGACCACTAAAATCTTAGACAATACCTCAAAGGTGGGCATTTGATATGTTGTGCCCAATGTGACCCTATGAGTCTAAAAGCTAGAGACAAAAGATGAATATTCAGGACCTAATTTTTGTAAGGCACTAAAAGTAATTTGAATATTCTTTTTATTAAATTTAAATTTATACAGTGTGCTCGAAGATCTATGACTTTACTTATGTACTCTTCTATTGTAGCATAACTTTTAGGATCCAAATTAAGGAGTTTGTTGTCAATTTGGAAACCATAAACCTCATCTATTTTTCTAGACAATGATGATAGTTTATCCAAATTATATTTTAGATTTGTACATTTATCAAGATGGAAATTCAAATATAAAGACATGTCGAACCAAATGCATCCAATAACCTTAGTAGTTTCAAAGAGAAAGTGTTATAACTCTTTTGCATCAGTAGGTGGAGTAAGAAAAGTTTTTATGTAAGGAATATATCTTATCATCATTAATTGATTCCAATTATTTTGTTTACATGTTTTGTATTTGTATGTTGTTAATAGTGGGAACTTAAGATTCCCAATTATGCCTTTGGAAATAAACCATCACAAAACAAAAATCAAAGTACAAAACCCCCCTGAATTACTTATTTCTATCCCACCCATAAAGTATTTGTTGGAACTTTATAATTGATTGCATTTACAAGGCTAGATTATAATTGCTCAAATTCAAAAAAATCTTAATTTAGCCCTCTAGTCTAAAAGTACAAAAAATATGCAATTTATTACAAAAAATTGTATACCAATGCATTGTGCTCAAAAAAATATTAATTTTAAAAAAAATGGGACCCCAATACAAGGTCATATGTGAAATTTGTGAGCCTTTGAAGTTACATAAATGAGGATGAGAAAGAGTTGCTATTAAGAAACTTGAATTTTGGAAAAATCTAGACAAATCTAAAAAAAACAGGAAGTACCATAAAAAAGTAAGAAATTTTAAACTATTTAAAAAAATATTTCACTCAAAAATACCTCTTGGTGTTCAAATGGAAAGATCCCATAGTTGTCCTATAAATTCTACCTACTGATCCATGAGGCCTACTCAAATTATTTTTCCTAGCACGATCTGTATAGTTTGTATAGTCATACCTGGGAGCAAAAAAATTTGCCTTTTGGGTGACTGTGTCCAAATTGGATAAAATTTTTATGGATCTCTAGGTTTTGACACCTTTTGATTCCAACCATGAGGTCCATTTTGCTCATAGATGCTTTGATTTTTAGCTACCCAGTGGATTTGGGCATGGCATTTCTGGATCAAACCCTTACTAATTTTACCTCCTGTGCCTAATCTGAATAAAATTGTAGATGATTTTGACTATCTCAAGCACTCTAAACTCAATGGTAAGCTTAGAAATTTTATACAAATCTCCAATTTGTGCTTCTATACAAAATTAAAAAATAGATCCTATATTTGGATATTTTTCTCTTGAATATTTAGCAATATATACATTCGAGATAGTTTTGGTACCATGTTAGAATTAGCTACATGATCTAATGAATCTAATAGAAAGCATAAAAAATAGATGTAACAATAATAGTAATAAATAATAATTGTATATCTAGACAATAATAGAAATGACTAAATAACTCAAATATGATGAATTACTCTAAAAATTAAATATTAATATCATGTATAATACATAAATAGCCATTTCTTATATAGAGAAAGGAATGCAAGATAAAGATTAGAAAACTCACATAACATGTGTAGTTCAACTAATATCTGACTACATGAATAGTGGAGTGCAACTAAACAATAACAAGATAGGTGTCAAACTTGTGTAAATAATGAACACAAGTTGACTAATAGTTAATCAATCTTATCCTATCTTACACTAAATAGTGGAGTGCAACTCCACAGTAACAAGATAGGTGTCCAAGTTGACTACTAGCTAAGCAAGCTTATCATATTTGGTGCAAATTATTAATAAACATAATAAACTAATTGTAATAAGTAATTAGTCCACCAATAATAAATACAAGTAAATTTAATAAATCAAATAAATGTAAACACCTAGGACATAAAATAATAGTCATAGTACCTGAATAAAAATAATGGGTGGAAGCTGAAAAGTAAGATAAATAGGAGTGCATTAGAATCATAACCTAATGGATAAGATGAACCTCCAGTAGTTAGAAGAGAGGCACTCAAAATTCATTTGTAACATGTTTACTATTAGATGCATATTATTATCTAAATACAATTTATTTTTCATATCTAATATCATATACCATAACATACATTTCTTTAGGAACTAACAAAAGATAATTCT
Source organism: Torreya grandis (assembly GCA_037957365.1). NCBI lineage: Eukaryota > Viridiplantae > Streptophyta > Pinopsida > Cupressales > Taxaceae > Torreya > Torreya grandis. The sequence goes on along the minus strand of JARHVA010002540.1, from coordinate 438,595 downwards.
AAAATCAAGATATTTCATGTTTATCCATTTTAGTAAGTTCTGAAACATAATATTTAAAATCATTGGTATCAAAAACATTTTGATTGACATCACAAATAATATTATGTTCAATATATGTATTTTCATCATGCTCCTTCTATTGATATATATGATAATGACATAAGATATAATAATAGATAACAAGTAATAATATAGGGATAGTCATATTAAAAAATTATAAAGATAAAACTACATAAATAAGATTTGAAACAAAAAAAAAAAAAAAACTATAGAGAGAAAGATAACATGAAACTATAAGGTTTATATGTTTTAAAATGAAGGGGTAAACCAAAATATTTTATTAAATAAATCATACAATTGTTAAAACAAGGAAAATATAAATAAATCCAATAAGAAAAATTAATCATACTTGATTAGGTGAAAATTGAGATGGATTTTTATTCATAAATAAAAATGTAAAAGGGATGGTCAGAGATGTGCGTACCTTATTTATAATTTAATTGATTTTTGAATTTGATTCTAAATGTAAGAAATAGATTTTAAGATAGTAAAGAGGAGTTTGTAGAAAGACGGTAGTGATATCTAATGATTACCAATTTCATATTTATCCAAAAATGAATGTAACTAACTATAAAAATTAAAAATAAGTTTCATATGAAAGTGGTTCTAATAGTGGTTCTATATATCTAAAGGGGGTGAAACTTCTAAAGCCCTATGTTAGCAACAAAATTCCATAATTGTATCTAAAGTTGATAAGGAGAATGAATTTTTACAGTCATTTGACTCTCTTCTCCTTTAATGTTACCCCAATTCAATCTCAAAACTTAGAAACATATCCAAGACAAAAGAACATGTGTAAAGTAAATTGCTTTAGGCCCCTTGGGATTTACAACTACATATCAATGTTGATAATCAAAGATCAATGTATTTCTCGTGTATGTGAGTGAACAAACACAAGTGAAAGAAGAATCCATATTTTTTGCCTAAGGTAATAAATAATTTTATATGTATTTAATGTAATCTCCTTTTGGTACATGTATGCACCTATAAGCTTCAATAGTTGACAAGGGAAATACAACCAAATATGCATGTTCCTTAACAATTGTGTGAAATATATGATCAATGTGTGTATTGTTAGATGAATAAGTTACCTAGGATACATGTTTATATACAAAATCCTTTGAATTCATATCATAACATAATTGTGCATACGGAAACCATGAAAATTAGTGAAATCCAAAAATTAAGGTATGAGAAACTAAGGCATAGTGAAAACAAACTGACAAAACACATTGCCACTTTCGAACTAGATTGGAAAGTGGTCATCGTACTTTCTAGATGACTCTGAAAAGGTCAAGGAAAAAAAATGTGATATACAAATCAAGATGATCTACAATTAAACTAGGGGAATATTAAGGCAATCAATTTTCAAATTTAAATGTGTTGATGAAGAAACGTCAATCATAAATACTGTGAAATGCCTAATGTGAAGGGAAAATGTAGAAATATAGAGTGAGCTAGAAAATGAATAAAATGTACTAAAACATAATAAAAATTCTAAAATTATATTAGTTGTACCAAAATCAAGTATATGTAATAAGAATCAAAACATGTTTAAAGATGAGGCGAATTTATCCATTTGGGAGTGTTTCTTATTCCATATGCATATCTAGAACAACTGAACTATTTATTTATTCATCTCATTGAAAAAATATATATTTTTTTTATTTATTTTATGTAAATAAAATAACATCTTGAAGTATATAAAACAATGTTTTATTATCATTTTGTTATAGGAAATACATTGTTTATTTATTTATTTATTTTCAAGTAACATGGAGGTGGTTGACCAAGTTAAGTAGAAAATTATATTATTTGCATCATAGTTGGGTTACATATTGGTTTCCATGATGAAATGATGTATTTCATCTTTCATGTTTGATATTTATGGTGTTCTTACTTTAGACTTAAGTTAAGGAACCTAATTCTCACTCATCGCTTCATCACTTATAATAATGTTATCATTTATAGAGTGATGTTTTCAATTGATAGTTGGGGTGGAATGATTCACTTATGGGGGGCTCATTTTCCTTTCCTACTTAATTTTCATTTTATTGGATGATATTTTTAATTTTCAAATGCATTAGTGATTTTGATTATAACTATGTATTTATATATTAAAAAAAAATCCTTTTGATTATAACTATGCATTTATATAAAAAAATTCCTTGTGGTCTTAAATCGGAAGCTGGTGATCATTATTTTCAAGATGGTATCTATTTAGTATAATAGATTCATATTTTATTAATGAGGTATTAGATTTTGAAGTATTATATCCCTTGTTCAAACTTTTTAAACTAAAATCTCTGTCCCAAGAAAATAATTTTAGAATACATATTATTTTGATGTTATATTTTATTTATTACTCATTATACTATATTTGATACATATTATTTTGATGTTATATTTTATTTATTACTCATTATACTCATATAAATATAGTATTGTTGTGACTATAATATATCATATATTTTTTCTTTTGTACCTTATTCTTAATAATGCATACACAAAAAATAATAGTTCAAAGTTTGTAAAAAAAATTATATATATATATATATGATAAAAATCAAAGATGCCTTTAATTTCGTTTCTAATATCATGGATTGATTAAAAGATTTAATAAGTAAATAATGAAAAAAAAATTATGTATTTTTTTGTGCTTTATTATTATATGTAAATAGGTGATAATTTTCTATGAGGTTGTTGACCATTTTATACTTTGTACCTTAAACGAGAAACTACACTAACAAGCAATGTATAAAAATCCCTTTGATAAAACTTACATGATACATGTTCAAGAATTAAGATACATAATAATATTATTTATATTAATGAATTTTAACTTTTTATATTATTTTTTATTTTAAAATTTATTTAATATAATATAAATGCTGACATTATTTTTATTGTATTGTGAAGGTTGGAATTGATGATTTCAATATCAATGCAATTTTTATTCTTGATTACAATTATGAATTCATCTTATTCTTCAAATGTCTTGTTTTATTCTATTTTATAAATAAATGTTGATCATTATTTTATTGTTGATATTCACTTGGTGTGGTATTGGATTTTGATGTAATACTTCCTTTATGAGTGTATAAATATATAATTTAAATTATTTACATTGTTTTTTAGAATTAGTTCTATATTATGGTCTTTGGATGTTGATCATGTACTAAGATCTTATAATCTTTATCCTACTCTAAAAGTAGTATTGTTTTTAATATTAATAAAAGTGGATTTTATATAGAGACTCTACCCCTTACAATAATAGAAAAAAAGGTCTAAAAATCAAATATAACAATGCTTAAGCTAAAAGAGACAAAAAGAATCAAACATTACAAAAGTAAGAGATAAGTAGTAGAAAGTCAATTGATTCAACTGCTGGGCACATCTAATCTTTCTAGGCCTTGGACCAATTCTGAGTGAGATTTTCTACATGAATTTTTTGAATTATGTTGAGATGAAGCTCAATTTTTTCTTCAACAATACCCTTCAATTTTATCAAAAGGTGGTATTGTTATTATTATAATATCATTTATTATTAGATATTTTTACATGCCCTATTTCTTCCCTATTGATCTACAATGAATACATAAAAATATTTATATTACAATTAATCTTTTTATTATAGTAAATTTTTTGTTCCTTGAGTACTTATATTGTATCCCTATTACAGTGTTATGATTCATAAGAACTTCAGGATGTAAATACAAAATTGACATAATGATTGAATATAGAAAAAAAAAAAAAAATAGTAGTTTGTCCCTATCATTACATTAAGCTAACATATTTAATACAAATAAGAATATAAAATATTGAATATTTGAACATGAGATAATTGTGATATTGAAAAGAGAAAGATTTATATAATTTTTTAATAAGTCAATGCAAATATTTTGTTTCTTAAAAAAATGTTTAATAGAAAATAATCTTTCATTTTATTCTATGATATAAAAATATTTGATTTTTTGATTTAATAATAAATCGAGAGCAAAATAATTTATTATTTTCTTTGATTGATTTATATTAGAATATTAGATATTTTAGATATTTTATATAGCAAAAATTAATAAAAGATATTGAATCATCTCAATTAATGAAATATATTAAAATCTTGATTGCAACTCATGTAACCTTATAACATTTTCAACATGTTTCCAAAGAGTGACTAACAGGATAAAGTAATTCGCATTCATCTACTTTTAATAAAATTTGGACCTAGCATCTTTTTGAATTTAGAATGATGATATCAAAAGAAATTTTTTATTTTGTATATATTTTTCTCTTTAGATTTTTGAGGATTCACTCAACATTTATTCATTAAAATTATATAAGTGATGAATATAATTTACTTTAAAATATGTTTTCACGTAGTTTCTCTTATAATATATTTTCAAAATATTAACAAAATTAAATATAAAAATATAAATATTCACTTATATAAATAAAATATTTACTTATTATCTCACACGTTTAAAAAATATTTTCAAAATCAAACACATATAATTTTAAGAATTATTATATATTTTAAAAATCAAACACAAAATTTTAAGAACTATTATGAAACAGTTATAAAAAATACCACAAATTTTTATAATTACGTATACTTTTTCATGCCCTAAAACATTGCTATAGAGAGCTTATGGGGGCCTTCAAGTTCTTTCCAAAATATTAATTATCCAAAATTCAAACAGCCTCATTTTTTTTCTTTGTGAAAGCCTTCAAGTTCTTTACAAAATATTTTGTTATCAGGAATTTAAACACCCTCATTTTTTTACTTATCATATTTATAATAAAATAGATTTAACGGCAATTTGTTTTGGCTTTTTGACTCATTTAACTAGAAACGTGAACCTAGTTTAAATTGATATCTAAAAAGAACCTTGTTCAAAAACTCCATATTATTAAAATTAAATATAAATGACAATGGTAAATCCAAGAGTAATTAGTTTCTTTTTTAAGCTTCCCCCAATTTGCATCAAACTTTGGAGCTTGGTAACAGTGTTGGAGATCCATCTCAAAATAATCAAAAGTATATATTTTTTTCAAATTTTTTTTTATCAATACTTTAGATGATATGTATATAAAATGTGGAATCATACATAATGCATTGAATTATTTGATAAAACGTAACTAATAAAAATATATATAAATTTATTTTTTTTCCAAATATTATATATGAGATAAACTTTATAAATATATATGTTATAAATATATATTTTATATGTAAAATTTGGAAGTAGATAATTAACATATGAATTGTTTTATAATATTATATAAAATCCATTTTCCTTTAAAATATTGGAGATAGATTATTTAAATTGATAAACTAAAACAATTAACAATTAAATACAATTTTAATTTTTGTAAAAATATTTTAAATTAAATTAATAATTATAATAAATGGTTTTATTTTTTTATCACAGTAATAATAGATAAACACTAACACACAAGAATTGGGTGTATCACATCAATATCCATTATATCTATTTGACCTCCACCATCAAGTCAATATCTATCGTCACCATTAAGCCCTTTCTTATTTTACAACTTGGAGTTCGTTAAGGTTACAATGAATGGTGAATGCTATAAAGTGGCAAATGTAAAAATATAATAATCCCATACATGCAATTCAAAATTTATTGATTTCCACTAAAAATTAAATGCTGAAAACAGCCCACATAAAATTAGAGAAAATGATCCGATCACTAAGGCCAAATATATCTATTTTGAAAAGGATTGAAGGCCAAATAGATGATGGATGAGTAGAATAAGGTTGTTTTTCCATTTAAATTATTTACCGAGGTTAGATGGAATCTTTGGAGATAAAAAGTGCAGAAGTGGGGATCTTAGATTTCAAAGTATGTTGCTTTTTAAGTTTTTGAAAAGCTTCCTTGTTTGGGTTTTCTTACGGTTTCTTTGAACAAATAAAGAACCGTCTTTAATTAAATATTTATATTTATGGTAAAGTCAACATTTAAAAAGAATATTTTCATAATTTATCTTTTGTTTTTATAATCTTTTACCAAATTTCAGTAAGATTTTTTGCATAAAGAATTATCAAAATTGATAAGAACACATATTTGAGTATAAACAATATGTTTAAAATGCGTCAAGCTATCAACAATCAACATATAGGTGCATAAGGTATTGATCATATCTATCAATAGTCTTTATAGAGAGAAATGCAACGCACCAAAAAGTGGTCTTTGGTGGAATGGGAAACGCTTTGTCTTCATAAGTATGATGGAGGTTTTGGCATTCAATTTGCTTAACTAAATGGCCAAGCATTGGCTATGAAACTCTACTGGTGTCTTCTTAAGTTTACTTCCCAATTTTGGGTCAAAGTTTTAAGAGCCAAGTATGCATAAAATAAACCTCTCGATCAGTTGGTTCATTTCTCTCTATCTTACAGAGGCTCCCTTGTTGTGGTAGTTCTTAAAACCAATGATGCCATGATTAAAAATAAAATTTATTTTTATAATTAATAATCAGAATAATGCACAATTTTAAATGGATTCATGGGATTGTCAACCCCCTCTTATGATGTAGTATCCCCGTTATTATGGGATCATGGATTGGCTTCACCAACACAATTCGATTTTAGTTTCAAAATACTTCAGAAGTCTGCACAGAGTTTGGAGCTTTGGAAGGGAATGGATTCCCATTGATCAATGGTTTGTCCACATTCTACAACCTCTCAATGACCAAATTCATTCTAATATCACTAGGCATGACCTCTCTTACATAGTGATGGAGAAGATAAGTTAGCATGGGGTAATTATAGATCAAGAGAGTACACGGTAGCAAAAGCTTATTGCACCCTTTCTTAATCAGTGGACCAACCTCTTAATTTCATCTTTAAATACCATTGGATTCACCATTTGTGGCCTAAATTCTGATTATTCTTATGGTTATTTCTTCATGGTAGGGTCGTCATAGGGGATCAATTAGTTAAATGAGGTGTCAATGGTCCTTTCAGATGATTTTTATGGTTTAATAATGAGGAAAACATTTTTCATTTATTTTTATCATGCTCCTTTAGTACCAAATTGTGGTAGCTTCTTGCAGATCTCTCGAATATACATTGATATAGCTTATCTTCCATCATTCAACCTCTTCAAGAATGGAAATGAATCTTCCAACTGGATGATTTTTCTAATGATGTCCTTTGAATAGGTGTGTCTTTCCTCATGTGGAACATGTGGAAGGCACGTAATGCTAGAATTTTCAACCTAAAGGTCATTGATAGTTCATGGATTTAGCTTCATACATTCAATAACATTAGAGAATTTTTTCTTCATTTACTAAAGTGCCCAGGTGATCTTCATCAGAAAGGAGCACTAATTTTCCAAAAGATTCATATCCCTTCTTCTTAGTCTAGTTTATAACCTGCCTCCAAAGCTAAGTATCATGTTGCACTCCCTGTTCATGGCTTGAACCAAATTTATACTAATGGAACTTCCATGGGAAATCAAAGTAGTGTGGGTATAGGGGGTTATGGTTGAGACCTTGAAAATGTTTTATAGTCTTTCTATTTTCTATTAGAATAGGTATTCATACAAATAATAGTGGTAAAGGACAAGCTATCATTGAAGGCCTCAGTGAATCTTGGAAACTGGGGTGGAAATAGATACAATTGATTGCTAACTTGAATATATGGATTCAAATGCTATCTTAACTACATATTTAGACTCCAAAAGGACGGAGGATGAGTCAAGTTTTTCATAAATTCAATTATCTTCAAAGAAAATTTGACAAAGTTTTATTCATGCACACTTCTAAGTAATTCAATAAGGTGGTTGATGCTCTCTCTAATTAGGCTCTTGATCGCTATAATTTAAAAAGATATGATCTCCTTCCTTTATGGTGGCCTTATCATCTTAGAGAAGTAGTCTTGCACATGCTTGCCTTAGATGACAATTAATGAGCCCAACCAATCTAAAGCCTTTTAGATCTATTTGGGATTTTCTCTTCAGTATGATGGCAACAGTGGATCTATTTTATTTAATGTTGTTAACTATCTTCCAACGTGGGTCAAGCTAGTTGTGTGTTGGTTCTCTTTTGACCTCACTTGTTTGTATGACCCTTAAAAGTTATCAATTTTGTTGGTTTATTTCAATACATGTACCATTTGATAACAAATCTTTTTAAGGTTAGGCATGTTTTCAAGCATGTCGAAAGGGTCAAGCCAGGTATAAACCCGCGATAATTTTAATAGAATAAATACCCTTACCTCCTTGAATCTCAACCAAATTTAACATCTCCTTATAGTGTTTTCAAAAAACTAAATAAATAACCTAAAAATTATTTTATTTTATTTTATATATATTTTTTCAAATTAGTTGCAAATATTAACAATTTAATGTAAAAGATATGGATTATGAAATGTTATTTAAAAGTATATAGATATTATAATATTTTTTTATTGTTTTAAGAAATACCCAACATTCATTTTTTTATTTTTTAAAATGTTAGTTCCAAATCTTGAACCTTTGATCTTAAATATCAAAATTGTTGAATGTTGTCTAGAAAAACACGTGATATTTTTTTTTAATTTATTCCCTTCCATTCATTGCCATACCATATGAGACATTACTTGTTAATAGCTTATATTGAATGAATTTATTGAATGATGCATATTTAAAGATTTCTCAAACAGAACCAAATGCTTCAAAGGATCCAAAAATTTTATGTTTATTACCCACTTTAAGGTAGATATATAGGTAGCATTGAATACACCTTTTAGATTCAAATGTGTCAATCGTATATTGACAACTAATTTTTTAAATATATAAAAAAAACTATTGTTTCAATATATATCAATATATATATATATATATATATATATATATATATATATATATATATATATATATATATATATATATATATATATAAAACACACACACACACACACCCATATATTAAAGTTTATTCATTATTTTTTGATTGGTTTTTTTTTTTCAAAGTTCCACTTTTTTATTAGTTAAAATAGATTTTTGGGTCAGCCAATCAGAATATGACACTTAGAAAATGCAAATAGACGGAGGATGAAGCTTGAGACTTATGTTTCATGTCCATGAAGGTTTATAGATAGTTTATATCCCTTAAATGTGCTAAACCAATTACCTAAGTTAGTCAGTCACTAATAGGTCTAATGATGGAAACAATGAAAAATCCAAGTAGTATTGAGAAAATGATTAGGACTGTGTTATAATGATAAAGTGATGAAATGAAGTACATGGAGATGTTGTTTAGGACTGGTATGTCCTATTCATGTTTGGTAAAAAGTTTTGAAGTTTGGTATAATGGCGAAAATGAAGAAGCCAAAATGGCTTGTCTGACTCAGTGAGATATATGTGTAATGAGTTCAACAAATTAGTTTATAAGACCAATAATTGATACTAAACCATATGATTTTTATATTTTAAGATGGTCTAGAGATGTTAGAGGTTCATCTACTTGCATAATAATTCTTTGAAAGTGGTCATACAGGTGTTAAAGGTCAATGTCATCATGACTTTGTTTTGAGGGAAATTGATAGTTTTAGGTAATCAACATTGCAGTGATATGTTTGAGGCTAATACCTTAAATTGAAATATACAATACACATGGTGTTATTTTTGGGACTTGTTTGTTTTAGCCATGATTTGTAGAATGTTTTATAGTTAGAGAAAGTGGTTCGAATGTTCAAACGAAGATGGCTTGTCTAGTTCTAGTTTGATTATGTGTAGTGAAATCAAAAGATTGGTTTGCAAGACCAATATTTGACATTATACCTTGTGAATTTTTTATTTGAGAATGGTCTAAACATGTCAAATGATCTTTTTAAAGTGACAGTGGTCATGGAAAGTGTTCTTAAATTGTTTATGACTAATTTTTGGAGTGTTCTAGTAGTTCTAAGTGGGCTATTTGCAGAAAAGTGTTTTAGTCCCTTCATCTTGAGTTGTGAAGTCTAAAGAACATGGTGATGTTGTTAATATCAAGGAGTTTTTGTTCATATGATTTATATTCATGGCTGTGTGACTAAATTGTGTACATGATTCAGTTTTTTTTTTGTAGACTTTCAATAGGATCATAGGCCTAATTATGAACAGTGCTACAAGGAGTGTTCAAGAAGGGGTTGGTGCTAGAAAGTTTTATGGACCTTAAAAAAATTTTATTGGGGTCTATTTGATCAATTTATGAAAGTATATTTTTCATAAATGAAGGTAAAATATTCCAAGAAGGGCAAAGTGTAACATGTCCTAAAGTAGACCTAATGGAATTAGGTCTCCATGAGACCTAAAAGTGAAATGAGGTTTAATAGAGTTATGATAGACCAAAAGGGACTCAAAATTTATTTGAATAATTTTTATGAGATGTAACAAGACCTATTCCATGGATGACCTAAGAGGTTAAGGTGAATATCTAACTAAAAGGCATATGAACAAGGAAAGGTCTATATACAAGGCAATTTAAGTCTTATTGATGGATGTATGAGAGTATGAAAATGAGATAGCACATTCTGAGTAGAAGGAGGCATTAAATACCATCAGAGAATTTTATATAATCTATAATGAATATTTATAAGTGTATTTGTATATGAAGATAAAGGTCATATGACCTAATCAATCTTGAAGAGACATAATTAAGCGAAGAGGCATAAAAGGCAATTTAAGAGGGATAAGAGTGTGAAGAGCTGAAGAGGTGGTCATCATCAATTAGTTAAGAAATAAGATATTTTTAAGGTGATCAAAGTAATCAAGTAATTGAGTTAGTGCTGAGTCATCTAGGGAGTTGGTACCTCCTTGCAAGTGATTGCTTATTAAAGCCTAGTCAAGTAGGCACTTCGCTAGTTGGGGTTGGTGCTCCATGTGAAATTGGTACTTCACTAAACTTGGTTTTTATCTTATAGAATTTTAGTTCATTTGTGGATATTTTTGTGTTTTTTTTTCCTTTAGGGTTTCCCATATATATGATGTGTTCTTATGTTTCATGCTTATGTGCATAAGTGTTTATGTTTTCTTGAATGATTCATGATTAATTAAAGTGAACTTAAAGGAAAGGTTTTGGATAATGATTTAACACCCTACCCTCCCCCCAATAATTATGCTTCTAACATTTGGTATCAAAATTTGGTATTTTTAAATAAGCCTAATAGCCTAAAGGAAATCCTAGAAGCAAGGATGGCTGGTAGTCAAGTTCAAGGAGGTTTCTCTATTAGTAAGGATTTGTTCTTCAATGGAACTAAATATGAATTTTGGAGCATAAAAATTAATATATATCTAATGTCAATGTGACATGAAATATGGTAGTTAATTATGGATGGATACACTCCACCTTCTACACCACTAATTGATGCAGCAGACAAGAAGGAAAGTGAGAGCAATTCCAAGGCAATGAATGTCATTCTATGTGGCTTAAAAGAGATAGGTTTATGAAGTTGATGTAATGTGTGTCAACCAAAAACATACAAGATAAATTGAAGAATATCTATGAAAGAGACATCAAGATGAAGATGGTCAAGTTGTAGACCTATCAGAGATAGTTTGAAGTCTGAAGATGAAACCACTGCATCTTATCTATTGAGTGTTGATGAAGTGGTCAATGTTATTAGAGGATTTGAAGAAGTGAAAGAGCCTACATTTATTTTAAATTTATTGAGATCAATAATTCTTAAGTTTTATTCGAAGGAATTTGCAGTAGAAGAGATGCAAGATGTAGACAATGTGGAAATGGATGGGCTTCATAGCATTTTGACTGCCTATGAGATGAGAACAAATAAAGGAAGGCCTCCCAAGAATTAATCAACATTCAAAGTTGAGAAGAATTCAAAATATAATAAGGTTAAGGATGAGGTGTGTTCATATGTTGATGATGACGAACTGATATCCATGTTTTTTAGTAAATTCATGTTTAGATCTGGTAAGTATTAGGGTAAGTTGTCTTCTAAATATTTCAATTATGGTAACATTGGTCACTTTGCATCTAAGTATCTTAATAAGGATAAGAATAGTCATGATGAAGAACATGATGAACATCATGGTGATGATAAGAAGGTATATAATCTTGATAAAATCAAGAAATATTTTAGGAAGTATAAAGGTATAAAAGGGTCATTCAAGAAAAAGAGAAATTTCTATATGAAAAAAGATAATACTCATTTGATGTAACACAAGTACATCTAATAATGATGATGACAGTAATGAACATGAACATAACAATAGTAAAACCTTATTCATGGCTATAGATATAGACAATGAGGGTTACTCAAAAAGGAAAGGCCTTATGGATGATTAGGAATTAGATGAAAAAGAGGTTAACGTGAGCCTTGAGGAAAAATTAGTGAGTGCTCTAGAGGAATTGAAGTTATAAAGAAAGAAAAATCACAAACTAAGATCATTAGTTAAGGACTATGAAGATAAAATTAGTTTGTTTGAAGAGAGACTAAGTAACTCATCCAAGGAGTATGATGAGATCATCACAGATTGAAACACAGATGGAGATAGTCATTGCTAGCTTAAATGCTAAATAGGAAGAATGTACTAGGTATGGAACTAAAATAGAATACTTAAAGGCTGAATTGGATCAAGAATCTAGTAATTTGAAGACCTTTATGAAGTATGAAAAGAGTATTGATGATATACATAATAACTTGAGTAGTCAAAAGTCTTTAAGTGATAAGACAAGTCTTGGTTTCACAAAAGACCATAAGGAGGAAGTTCAAGTTAAGGCTAATGTTAATGAATACAAGAAGGTCAAAATGAAAATACCAATCATATAGCCTAATGCTATGAGGTATGTTAATTCATTCAATGGTTATTACTTTTTAGCCAATTGATTTGGTCATAGGTAAAGAGAGTGAAGAAGATCATCTAAAAATGAATATGCATGGGATTATAAAAGGAATCATCAGTCAAGAAGAATGAATGAGGTTGTTTTTTATAGTTGTCATAATGTGAGACACATTGAAAAATCTTTCCCTAATTGAGTTATAAGGTCATCAAGTCAAAACAAGAGGTTTGAATCCCCTAGAGTGCAAGAGAGAAGGAAAATAAATATGTGGAAATTAAAGACAATAAATGTGAGTCATGATCAATCTACAAGCCCAAGTGGACTATTTTATATGGTAGAGCATACTTCATATGTGAAATCAAGTCAAGAATGTTCATTATCAACTTAGATTATTGACCACATGGATGATGAAGAGGTCAAGCCAAAGAGACTAATCAAGCCTAAAAGGATCATGAAGGATATTCAGTCTTATGAGAACATAGAGATCTAGGAATCTCTTGAGTTTATGTTGTTTTAGTATCCTATGAAAAGGGTCGACTCAATTAGGCTTCATGGAGACACTCTTTAGTTAGCCAAATCATGATGGTTTCTTGGTCTAAGGGTGCGATTAGTAGCTCTGAGTTTTTTCACAAGTTTTTGATAATAGTTTCCAAAGAGGGAGAATGAGTGGTTTTTATCTTATAAGACTCTATTATATTTATAAATACCTTTGGATTTTCTTCCCCTTGAGTTTTCTCACATATATGATTTTTTTTATGTTTCATACTTATGTGGATAAGTGTTTATGCTTGTTAGATCTATATGTTTGATTAAATGATTCATGATTTATTAAAGTGAACTTAAAGAAAATATTTTGAAGATTGATTCCACCCCCCTCTTAGTTATTTTACTTCCAAAATTATAAATTTCATGTCCCTATCTAATGTAATAGTTTTTGGAACACCATGCGATCTCACAATATCTGTAAAAAATAGTTACGCAACTTTAGTGACATAAATGGGTTTTTTATATGAAATAAAATGAACCATCTTAGAATACCTATCTACAATAAAAAAATTAAATCTTTACCTCTCTGTGTGGTTGATAATCCCAACACAAAATACATATTCAAATCTATCGATGGTCCTCTTGGAACTGATAATGGTATGTAAAACCCTATGTTTTGTTCATTTCCTTTTTCTACCTATCATATCCTACACCTTGAAACATATCTTATCACATATCTCTTCATATTTCATCAAAAATACTTGTCCTCCACCAAAGCTATTGTATTTTTCCTACCAAAATGGCCATCCAACCCACCACTATGTAATTATTTTATAATATTGTCTCTTAAAGACCCAATTGGAATACATAATTTTTTATCTTTGAAAATATAATCATACTGCATAATATACTCTTCACACACATTACATGTATCACCTATCAATGGATTCCTGCATTTCTCAAATCTCTTGCTAAAATCTAAATCAATATCATATACTTATTTAATAACTTCAAATATAACTACTTCACTCACCATAGTAGTTATCAACCCCACTCACCTGCTAAAAGCATCAGCTACCTTAATTTATTTTCTTGATTTGGCTGTAATACAAAAATATAACCTTGCAATAAAGACACCCACTTTGCATGCCTACTATTTAACTTTTTTTTAGTGTTCACATACTTTAAATCTTCATCATCATTAAATAGGATAAACTCAAGCATGAGGTAGTGCCTCTAATATCTTAATGCTTGTACAATGACATAAAATTTAACATCATACGTAGAATAATTTGTTCTTACATCATTTAATTTCTCACTGAAATATGCTACTGGTTTCCCTTCTTGATTAAACATGGCACTAATTCCCACAAACAAAGAATCACAATCAACCTCAAACACTTTGCTAAAATATGGTAATGTTAAAATATGCTTTTCTATAATTTTCTTCTTCAGCAACTCGAAGCGCTTTCTTGTTTCCCTTGTCCATGCAAATTATTTTCCTCTCATATAATTTTTTATTGTTACAACAAGACTACTAAAATTCTTAATGAACTTAATATAAAAGTTTGTTAAACCATGAAAACTTCTTACCATTGTGATGATATTTGGAATAGGCCACTCAACAATTTCCCTTACTTATTTTCTATCCATTCTTATACCATCTGCTAAAACTACAAATCTAAATAATGCTAAACTATTCTACATAAACCTACACTTAGTCAAATTCTCATAGAGCTTATTTTTTCTTAAAAACTCTATTATAATTCTCAAATGTTGTAAGTGCTCTTCTTTGGTCTTACTAAATATTAAAATATCTTCAAAATAAATCACCACAAACTTCCCTCTGTACTCTTATAGCATTATGTTCATCACCCTCATAAATGTACTGGGTGTATCAAATAACTTGAATGGCATCACCATCCACTCATATAAACCATCTCTAATCTTGAATGTTATTTTCCATTCATCTCTTTCAAAAATACGAATTTGATAGTATCCACTCCTTAGATAAATATAGTAAAATATTTTTCTCTTGCAATAACATCCATCATATCATCTAAATGAGGTACAAAAAATCTATACTTGATTATAATTTTATTGATTGGTCTACTATTCACACATATTTTACACCCTCCATATTTATTTCAAGTTATCAATATTGGTGTTGTACATATTAGACTCATGCTCTCCTTTACTACACCTTTCCTCACCAATTCAACAACCCACTTATTTAATTATGCATATTCTATTGGACTCATGGCCTATAAGTCGCTTAATTGGGTAGAGTTGATCCTAGAATCAAATCAACATGATGTTGAATATCTCTCTTAGATGGTAAACCATCTAGTAATTCATCTGGTATTAAATATAAATATTCTTTCAATACTACTTCTATTTTTGTTAGTATTTGCACCACTTTTGTGTCTTTTTTTCTTCGCTACTAATGCATAATAACAATCTATTTTCCTCATGTCTTTGATAAGATCTTTTGGAATCAACATGCTTTCAACCTACCCTTCTTTTGTAAGAGGTAACAAAAATACATTAATAACACCTTTCTATAAACTATATGTGTATTTTACTCCATGAATTGATTTTTTATCAAACTGCCATGGCCTTCCCAATAAGACATATCATACATCCATTAGTATAACATCACACCATATTTCATCCTAGTAAGTTTTACCTATAAAAACTTGATTAAGCACCTTTTATATATTGTAACTTTATTCTCTTTCTTAAAACATGAAATCTAATAAGGATTATGATTCTTTTCATACTGCAAACCTTTTTTCTCAACCATATCTTTAGAAACTATATTTACACAACTACCACCATCTATAATTATCTTGCATATCTTACTTCCCGAATTTCACCTTGTTTGAAAGATATTTGTTTGCAACCATGCATCAACACCTTATTTATTATACATATGTTTTTTCCTTGGAGCAATCATTGTTATTTTCATCATGATATGTTCTCCATATTCTACTACTGTAACTTTAATATTTTTATCTTTTGTTTCAGCTTCAACTAAATTTACTCGTGGGTGATCCTCTTGACTCTTTTCTTAATATTGGTATTGTAGACACTCAAATTCTCTATGGAATTCTTCTCCACATCTATAGAAAACATAAGACCTGTGTTGATTTGTAAACCACCCTCCACCACCACCACCATAGCTTTGTCTGCTCTGAAATCTTTCTCTTCTTTGTTGGTATCTAAACTTTTGTCTATTATCTTCTTATCTTTCTGGACCAAATGATCATTCTCCTTTGGTGGTATTAAACCCACCTCTATTTGTATTAAATTCACCTCATCCACTTATTGTAAGGGATTGTCCTCATCTTGGTCTAGTAGATGTTCTTATGAAACTCTATTTATTTTATTTTTCTTCTGCATTCAAGGCTAATGATTACTTCCTCCATGTAAAGTATTTTATGCATGATTAATTCATCTTGAATAGAAAACTTTAAACCATATACATACCTTGTAGCCATTTGTTCTTACGTCTCATCATGATCCACACACATATGAAAACCTTGTAACACTCATCTATATACTTTTACATAATGTGACCCTTTTGCCTCAAATTTTGAAATCTTTTGTGTAGGGTTTATGATTAATCTATAGAAAGAAATTTCTACCTCAACTTCTTCTCCATATTTTTCCATGAGTTGATCTTCTTTTTATCTTTTTCTATCTTTCTTTCTGTAGGTGATCCTACCAAATCATTGCATGACCTTTCAATTTGATGCATGCAAACTTTAACTTCTTTTCTTCTATCATAGTTCTCTATTTGAAAAACTTCTCCATCTTATTCATTCAATCTATCAACTCCTTTAGTTTTAAACTTCATCCATAATCTGGAATGTCAACCTTGATTCCTTTGTCCATTCCTTTTAAAGCTCTAACCATCTTCTTTTCCATTGATGTTGTATGTTCTTGTTTCTACTCTTGTGTAATTTCTTATTCAAAATATGTGTCATCTTCTACATCATCTTTTGTTCTCGTTTGTCTTTGATTTGCAATGATCTCAATTAATTGTTTTACTTACCTATGTAGGTCTTGCATAGTA
The DNA here is from genome assembly GCA_037957365.1 of Torreya grandis. Lineage (NCBI taxonomy): Eukaryota > Viridiplantae > Streptophyta > Pinopsida > Cupressales > Taxaceae > Torreya > Torreya grandis. The sequence goes on along the minus strand of JARHVA010002540.1, from coordinate 421,182 downwards.
CAATTCATCTGAGCAATTCCTCCTCATCCTCTCATCATCTCTTACATGTCCAAGATTCAAACTTACTCTGAAACCAAATAATGAACAAGAATATTATCAAGACAAATAAAAATCTAATAGGCCAAATTTTTGAATAATAACCTATGTTGATTCGTATTGAATGATTCAAGTAAATAAAAACTATGCATAAATTTAGAAATCTATAAATAAATAAAACTCAACCTACTAGTTTTAGCATCTATTATTTTTAGTAAGTTTTGCATGCAAGCGTGCACAACCTTAAAATCTCCAAAGATAAACCAAAATCTAAAATTAACATATTGAATGAATTGAAATTAAAGTTAATGTTTGATTACAAAAATAGATAATTTTTAAATTTAGAAAAATATAAAAAATTAAATTAAACTATAATTTTAGACCTTTAAATGGTCATGTTCAGTCTTTGAAAAATATCAAAAATATCTCATAACCAAAAGGACAAGTTATATATGCATTAAACTTTTCAAGTCAATTGTTTTGGCATGATGATGGGATCAAATAGAATTACAGATCAAAAGTTATGGCCTATAGAAGTTTAACCTCTTTTTTCGCATCAATACATCAAGGAGGATGTAAAACAACCATGGCCAAAGAAGCCACATAAAACTATAGTCACAAAACAATAGATTAACAACAAACGTGAATAACAAATACCCTCAAAACCCCTGAAAGCAAAAACTAATCTATGTGCTAGATGTGTTATGGATATCTATGCCTCCTCCCATAATTATCAACAATGTTTAAACTATACTTAAACAAAGTAAACTTTAATTCTAAAATTTTACGCTGAGAAGAGTTGAGAAGAAAGAATGCTCCAAAGAGGCTCACTCAACTTGATTTGTATCCTTCATCTAATGTTTTGAAATATTAGATTTTGAAGAAAATATATACGCCATTATGTTCAAGATTATTGTAAAATAAACATTCATTCATTCCATACAATATTTTATTTATTTGTTTTAAATGGGTAAGACAAACTATTTTGTCGTTGGCCTTCCTCTCCCTAACCCTGTTCCCGTGCCCCACTCCTATTTAACATATTACATGATTCTATTTTTTTCTCCACCATCAAAGTGGTTTTTATGTCCCAACAAAAATTGACAAATGGTTGGAGTTACTTTTCTTTTTTAGAATGATTATTTTATACAGATCTAGTCAGTTAACTGTTAGAAACTCAAGTTAGTTAGAGATAATTTCTCCCACCTCCACTCATGCATGCAAGCTGTTAAGCATCAGTTAGTAAACTGCCAGTTATGATTGAGTTAGTTAACAATCAGTTAGATAGGAGTTTGTTTGAACAAGCAATTAGTTAAGTAGTTGAAGCTAATAATAGATGAGTCTATTTTCAGTTATTGTTTAGATTTTAAATCTATAAAAAGACGCTTGGGCACACATTGTAATCAAGGGAAAAAGAAGATGAATAAAATTGTGTTTTCTAAAAAGCAGTAGCTTTCTGAGTTCCAGGTAAACAGTTCTTGTTTTCTTGTTTATTTTTTCTATTCATATTTCCCTTCAAATTGGTATTAGAGCCTAAAGATCTGGAAAGGAGAGGCGCGCTCAGTAGAGAACAGCCCAGCAAGAAGGAAGTCATAGAAAGACCTTGGGGTGAGGACCCAGATCACAGCAGAAGTCTCAAAAATGAAAAAGGCGCGTAGTTAGCCCAGTCTAATCAGTCAAGGCATTGACAACAGGGTCGTAGGTTAGACTGAGCGCACGGAAGCTGTGGAAGGTTGTAAAAATAACTAAGGCCATCTAAATTTATATGTTGAAGCATACAATCCAACCATTAGGGTCAAGCTTGCCAGCCACCAAAGAATTTTTTATTTATTAAGATCACACAGTCAGCTGACAAGGGCTACATCGCGCAAGCTGTCAGCAGTTGTCAGGAAATTTTTAAAAAAAAATGTAGCTGTTAGACGTGATCAAAAAGTGAGCGCAGCAAGCAGATAAGCTCAGGTGCAGTCAACGCCCAACAGAGCAGATAGCTAATAATTTGCAGCAGTCACAGAGTGTGAAAAGTGCAGTCAAAGCGCCAGCTAGCAGCCTGTTTGTGGAACAGATGAGTCAGTTGGAGAGGAAGCAAATCAATTTTTTTCTCTCAAAGACAAGCACTGCATTCAATTGTGGAAGTCATTTTTAAAATAAATTTTAAAAAAAAAGCGTTGAAAGACAAAAGACAAGAACTGGGCCATTGAAAGAAAGACTGAGAAGAAGCGAGCAGGGAGCTGTGAACGCAAATCATGTGAGAAATGGCAGTGTATAACAGTATTTCACAGCCTCAAATTCCCATTTTCGATGGTAAGAATTATGATTTTTGTGCAATTAAGATGAGAACTTTATTTTGCTCACAAGATGTATGGGATTTGGTAGAAAGTGGTTTTGTAGAACCGCAGGACGAGGCAGCCTATCTGGTGTTAAATCAAGCTCAAAAGGACCACCTTAATGAGGATAGAAAGAAAGATGCAAAAGCCTTATTTATAATCCAACAGGGATTGGATGAATCGATATTTTCCAGAGTTGCAGCAACAACGAGATCCAGAGAGGCATGGAAAATCTTGGAGACTACCTATAGAGGTAATACGAAGGTAAAAATTGCTAAATTGCAATATCTAAGGAGAACTTTTGAAAATTTACAAATGAATGAATCAGAATCAATAGATCAATTTATGGGTCAAGTTTTGAATATAGTGAACCAAATTAGATCTAATGGAGAAACTATGACAGATCAGAAGATTATAGAGAAAGTACTCAGATGTTTACCTAGTAAATTCGATGCTATAGTTGTAGCTATTGAAGAAACTAAAGATCTGGAACAATTATCTGTAGATGAATTAATGGGTTCTTTGTTAACACATGAATCCAGAATGAATAGAAATAACTCTTCTCTTGAGAATGCATTCAAGTCATAGGTATCAGTTGGCAGAGGAAGAGGAAGAGCCAGGTCAAGCTTTAGAGGAAGAGGCAGAGGCAAATATGGAAGGAACAATTTTGATGAAGGTGAGAACAGTAATCAAAACTACAGTAGTAGAGGAAACTACAGCAACAGAGGACGTGGTCACAACCACTCACAGCAAGGTTCTCAAAGGTTTGATAAATCTAATGTTCAATGTTATTACTGCAAGAAATATGGTCATTATGCTAGTGACTGCAGAAATAAACCAGGATATGTGTACAAGTAGAATGCTAATTACACAGGTGAATCTAGTTCTAGAAGCATGTTTCTTACTTGTAATGTTACTCAAGAAAAAGCTAAAGATATTTGGTTTTTAGACAGTGGATGCAGTAATCATATGACAGGAAATAAAGAATTTTTTGCTAGTCTTGATGATTCTATAAGATCAGAAGTGAAACTAGGAAATGATATCACAGTAGATGTCATGGGTAAAGGTGTCATAAATGTTTTGGCCAAGAATGGTGAAAGAAGATTTATACCTAATGTTTATTTTGTACCTAGACTAAAACATAATCTTTTGAGTGTTGGTTAGTTAGTGCAGAAAGGTTATAGAGTATCTTTTGTGGATAATGTCTGCACAATATTGGACAAGGTTCCAAGTGACAGGTTGATAGGAAAAGTGGAGATGACCAAGAATCGCATGTTCCCTCTTCATATTCAGTGCATCCAAGGAAAAGAGGAAGCACACTTCAAATCCATACAGCTAGATAAATCATGGCTATGGCACTTAAGGTATGGACATCTACATTTTGGTGCTTTAAATTTGTTACAGAAGAAAAATATGGTGAAGGGTTTACCACCAATAGAACAGCCAAGAAGTTCATGTGACAGTTGTATTCTGGCAAAACATCATAGAGAGAGTTTTCCAGTAGGAGGCTCATATAGAGCTAAGGTAATATTGGAGTTAGTCCATAGTGATTTATGCGGACCAATGCAAACTCCATCATTTGGAGGTAGTACTTATTTTCTAACATTCATTGATGACTTTGGCAGAAAGACTTGGATCTACTTTCTCAAAAACAAATCTGAAGCATTTGAAAAGTTTAAAGAATTCAAGGCAATGGTTGAAAAGCAGAGTGGCTAATATATTAAGCTACTCATATCAGATAGAGGAGATGAATATATGTCTAATCAATTTCAAGATTTTTGCAGATATCATGGAATCAAAAGATAGTTGACTACAAGGTACACACCACAGTAGAATGGTGTAGCAGAAAGAAAGAATAGAACAATCATGGAAATGGCAAGAAGCATGTTGAAAGCCAAACACTTGTCAAATGAATATTTGGTAGAAGCAGTAGCCTGTGCAGTGTATATTCTGAACAGAAGCCCAACAAAGAGTGTCAGAGATCGAATTCCACAAGAAGCATGGAGTGGTAAGAAATATAGTGTATATCATTTCAGAATTTTTGGTTGTGTAGCATATTCTCTTATACCATCTAAATTGAGAAAGAAACTTGATGATAGAGGTGAGAAATGCATTTTTACTGTCTACTCTGAAGAATCAAAGGCATATAAGTTATATAACCCAATTTCAAAGCAAGTGATTATTAGCAGGTATGTAGAATTTAAAGAAGCAGAAGCATGGGATGGTAGCACCATCATTGTTGGGGCACCAATTCCATAGGATGAAGAAGTTTTTGAAGAAGAACAAAATTTGCAAGGTGGACAATCCTCTCCACAAGCAGGCACAAGCACTCCAGTAAGAACCCCCAGGAGGTTCGAACAAGGTGAATCTAGTCATGCAGGTCACCCTACTCTAAATTCACAAGTAAGTGATGAATCAGATCCAACTCTTGTCACTTTAAGAGCAAGATTTAAAGGTAAGAAGATGAGAAGTTTAAATGAGATTTATAATCAAGAAGAAGAGAAATTATATTTGGTTTCAAATTTTGCTCTTTTCACTCATGACCCTATGTATTATGAAGAAGCAGTTAATGAGAAACATTGGCTAAAAGCAATGGATGAAGAGATGAATGCTATAGAAAGAAATCAGACATGGGATCTAACTACTCTACCTGAAGGTAAAGATTGTATTGGAGTCAAATGGGTTTATAAGACTAAATTTGATGCAGATGAAAATGTTGAAAAGCACAAGGCAAGGTTAGTTGCAAAAGGTTTTGCACAAGAACATGTAGTTGACTATAATGAAACATTTGCACCAGTTGCTAGATTGGATACTATTAGAATGGTATTATCCATAGCTGCTCAAAATAATTGGTATGTATATCAAATGGATGTAAAATCAGCTTTTTTGAATGGATTTCTAGATGAAGAAGTATATGTGAAACAGCCCACAGGTTATGAAGTACAAGGACATGAAAAAAAAGTTTACAGATTGAGGAAAGCTCTTTATGGTCTCAAACAAGCACCAAGAGCATGGTATAGCAGGATAGATTCTTATATGATAAGCAAAGGATTTAGTAGAAGCGATAGTGAGCCTACTTTGTACACAAAAATCAGCAAAGAAGGTCAAATTTTGATTGTATGTTTATATGTTGATGATTTGATTTTTACTGAAAATTTGTCTGTAGACACTTTTAAATCAGCAATGAAGAATGAATTTGAAATGACAGATTTGGGATTAATGAAGTATTTTTTGGGAATAGAAGTTGAACAATCAGAGAAAGGAATTTTTATTTGTCAAACAAAATATGCAAAGGATGTGTTAAAGAGATTTAGGATGCTGAATTGTAAACCAGCACCTACACCAGTTGCTACAGGGACTAAACTTAGCAAAGAAGACAAAGGATCCAATGTTGATTCTACAATATTCAAAAGGCTAGTTGAAAGTTTGATGTATCTTACAGCTACTAGACCAGATATCAGTTATGGGGTTAGTTTAATCTCAAGATTCATGAAGTCATCAAAAGACTCACATTGGCAAGTTGGAAAAAGGATATTAAGATATGTGGCAGGAACTACAGATTATGGAATTTTATATTCCACAACTAACGATTTTAGTTTGATTGGTTTTACAGATAGTGATTTTGCAGGTAGCGTTGATGATAGGAAGAGTACTTATGGACATGCCTTTATTTTAGGCACAGGTGTGGTCACATGGGCATCCAAAAAATAGCCTATAGTGACACTTTCATCAGCTGAAGCAGAGTATGTTGCAGCCACATCATCAGCATGTCAAGCAACATGGATGAGAAGAATATTGAAATATTTATTACAGGCACAGAAGGAGTCAACACCAATCTTCTGTGATAACAAATCAACAATCGCTTTATCAAAAAATCATGTGTTTCACAAGAGGAGCAAGCACATAGATACAAGACTTCACTTTATCAGAGAATTAGTAAACAATGGAGAAATCCATCTGGATTTTTGTAGATCTGAAGATCAACTAGCAGATATATTTACAAAGGCATTACCAAAAGAGACCTTTGATTATTTGAGACAAAATTTAGGCATTGTAAATGCTAAAATTGTAAGTGGTAGAAATTAAGGGGGAGTGTTAGAAACTCAAGTTAGTTAGAGATAATTTCTTCCACCTCCACTCATGCATGCAAGCTGTTAAGCATCAGTTAGTAAACTGACAGTTATGATTAAGTTAGTTAAAAATCAGTTAGATAGGAGTTTGTTTGAACAAGCAGTTAGTTAAGTAGTTGAAGCTAATAATAGATGAGTCTATTTTCAGTTATTGTTTAGATTTTAAATCTATAAAAAGAGGCTTGGGTGCACATTGTAATCAAGGGAAAAAGAAGATGAATAAAATTGTGTTTTCTAAAAAGCAGTAGCTTTCTGAGTTCCAGGTAAACAGTTCTTGTTTTCTTGTTTATTTTTCCTATTCATATTTCCCTTCATTAACGGGTTGGAGTTCACGCATTGTATTGTTATGGAAATAGGGGTCCTTAGAAATAAAGAGCCCTAAATCCGTGATGTAAGTCATCCTTAAGTTTCCACTTTAGTAACTTTTCATGTTATTTTTAAACCAGAGGCTTATACAGTGGGCAAGGCCCCACGATTCATCTCACAAGAGACAATAAGAAAGCATATGCTGCCTGGATCCATTCCAAGGGTAACACATGGTATGGACAAAATCTTTGCCATTTTTAACAGGTTGTTTGAAGGTGAGCTATGGAGTATCTCTGCTCAGAGCTGTGCATTCATTTGGCCATTTAAAGAGAGTGATAGTAACATATGCGTTGTTCATGGGTGTTGGATATATGATATGGATATCGCTTCTTGTTTTGGATATGGTGGCAAGAACTTCATGCCTTTTAGCTGTTGTGGTAGGGCTGACGGAGGAGCCAAATCAATTTATATTTATACAATTTACAAATGGAATGTTGGGACAGCTTTTGGGATTCTCCTTATTAACCCACCCATCGGCTCATGCTTTTTTTCTTTGTTTAACTTGATATTGTTTGCGGCGGTGGAAGATCAGAGGGCTGCCCAAAGTGAAGTATGCAAGTTTAATGAAATGGATAATACAAAAAGTAGTCGTATTTGTCTAGGAAGAATTGTAGATGAAGAGAGCGTCGTATTCTTCCCAACTACAAACATTATTTCCACATGCGATGCATCGATTGATGGCTGTTGTGTGGAAACAATTGCCCCATCTGTAGGGCCATCGTTTGTGATGACTCATGAAATTTTCCCCTCTGTAGACAAAGGTTATTGACAAGGTTGTATAATCTTAAACTTTCACTTATAAATTTGTCATTTTTGTGTAAATGAGAGGGAATTCTTACCTATCCTTCTGTTGTATAGTGCTCCAGTAGAGATTCATTTGATATTGCCATAACATTTTTATAAAGATAAAAAATAAATGGCTCCTAAATACATCTGCTAGTAATGACTGATATGATTATCATTTATTCTGTAGGATATGTATCCTTTTATTTTTATTTTTATTATTATATATTTAGTTATAAAATATAATATTAATAATATTTGAAAATACTATTATGTTATATAGATTATTAATTATAATATTCAATAACATTACAATAAATTAATAATATATTATATTATATAATATTAGAATATGTTTCAATGTGAAATTTATAATGGCATATATTATTATATTCTATAATATATTATAGATATTCTATAATATATTATAGAGATTTGTTGATTATTTAAGTTTTTACATTTTTTAGTTTATAAGTTTAAAATTTTTACTACAAACTTATTATTGAAAAAAAATAATATAAAATTATTAATAAAATGTTTAAATATAAATTTATTAAATTAATATGAGTAACTTACCAAGGATATAACTAAATATTCATTGTAACTTTTATAAATGTAAAATTATGTTTAGATATATAATAATCAATAATATATTTTAATAATATCCATTACTATTATAATGAAGACAATAATCCTTCTTTGTCATGACATATAAATATCAGTTATCTCATATAATTTACACTTACATATGTGTCTATGTTAAATTTTAAATTATCTTGTCAATGTAACAATTTATTGTAAAATGATACATGTTAGTTATATGAAAGCAAGGTGGGTTGTTTTCTATTGTTAAGGGTGGAGGAGGACATCATGAGAGTCGACTTCATTGTGATAGGGATCCATGTCTCAAGTCAAACTCAAATGAATGATGCAATGTTTTTGATGGTAGAACAATGCATTGTACTCCTAGATTCACTCTTGTAGCTTTCATTCATTCTTGATGCCACTATATTGATGCCTAAAGGAATTCCCTCGTGCTTAAGAACATACATAAACACCATACTTAGACCCATGAATGAAAGGGCAAGGCCATCTAGAACATTCAAATAGTGAAATACTTCAAGGTGATATGAGTAACAATGGTGAGGGCCAATGATAAGGTATGCTCAATGATATTTTACATCAAAAGGCCCATATAATCACCAAAACTAGACTCAAGATAGATTTTAGATTTACATGGCCATCGCCCATCACAAATGTGTCTTTCAATTGCAAGGTGGCAACATCTTTGAATGGCTCTTTTAAATTGCCAAGGGTGGATGAGGATGTTGTAAATTTTGATTTTATTGTGACAAAGCTCCACATCTGATGTACAACACAAATCATGATACAATGTCATTGATGTGAGAAAAAAATATTAAGGTCTAAGTACCTATCTTGTAGCTTTTTGTTTGTGCATGCTACAAATTGTAAATTGATAGATATGACATGTTACTAAAATTAGAACATGTATCTGCCTAGGGTTCATCAAGTTTGTCAATTTAATAACTCAGTTATTTCTAGTCACTGTCACCTCCGAATTCACCTATGAATCTTTCATTGCTTATATGTTATGTATGGCCTTTCCCTTCCCCAAAATTTTAAGTGGGGTACAACTATCAATTTACACTCTATCCCTTTTAAAAGCCTCTTTCACCCATGGAATATTATCCCTATCCTCCAAGGTCAGATCATGATAATGTGTTGCACACAGAGTCTGAAGCATAGTTCCATCATTGTCCATAAAAAGCCTCCCAAACAATGCAGTAATTAGTATCATTATCTATAAGGAATTGGACACATTTTGGGGGCCCACCTCTATCATAACATCATCAAATAGATAAAAGAGTTTCTCACTAAATTTTATTATATTAGATGCATTGATAACCTTAAGAAAAATTGTGCCAATGTCATATGACACAAAGAAGTTGATGGGTGCATTCTCTATGTTCTTAGACGAGTCATTAAATATATGACCCCTTTTTTCCATTGAGATGACCCATATTTGATCATGTATTGGATAATTGAAATAGTTCTATATAATTTACTAATTGTATTGATAGAAGTGACATGTCATTAAACTCTGTAAGTGTATGTCCCTGAGGTTCTTTTAGTCCATCACCTTAAATGACTTGCCATTTCTTCTTGCCAACATTCCCTAACCTTAAAATTTTTAACCGTTTTCATGATCTATAATAATGTATTTGGATGTCAACATAAGTTCATGTAAATTAATTGTGAGGGAAAATTGATCGGGATCTAAATTTCCATGCACATAGTTTTAAAAAATTTGAGTTCATATAACACATGTTTATTAAATACACATAAATTCGGAGAGAGAGGTGGATCTAGTTAAAAATAACATTAGAGTTTAAATAGAATAACAATGTTGAGACATGCTATGATGAAAGTGATAATGAAGAACATCTACAATGGGATATGGAAATGCACGAGTGAGAAATCTTATCTCATACACACCCATCTACAAGTTTTGACTTAGATGACATTAACATGCTTTGACTTTGTGACTTCAACAACAAATACAACTAAAATCATTCAGGTATCCTGCTCAACCTATACATAATTGCATAACAATTCATAGATTCACAACATGCAATTTGAAAAAATGTAAACATTAAGTGCAATAGAAAGCCAATATCATATGAGTTGTCAAGAAAATAGTAAATAACCTTTAACATAATTCACCAACATGCTCAAAACATTCCACAAGGTATACCACTTTGAACTATTGTACAACAAACAAGAGGGATAAGTAAATTTTACTTGATAAGCATAATCAAACATACCCTGGATAAGCTTCTAGGAAAAATCAAGCTTCCCCTACTTATTCTTTATCCAAATAGTGTTCCAACATTTAATATAAATGCATCGATAATTCATTCATCACTTCATATCCCTATCCAAGAAATGAAAGCGTTGGAGGGATAAATGTTAACAACTTTCCAAGAAGAAATGAGACACATTCAATATGTACTCATAGATGAAATGGCTTTTATAGAGCCAAAGATGCTCGGTAAGATAAATAATCAATTATTTGAATCGTTTCCTCAACAAATTAACAAAGATTTTGGTGGTTGCTCAATTATACTCATTAGAGACCTAAGATAACTCCCACCTATAAATGGCACTCCAATGTATGCAGACAGATCTTTTAGGTGTACTGGGAATAATGAACAATAAGTAAATGTTAAAATCACTGAATATGCTAATTAATTTATGTAGAATTGAACAAATTAGAAAAACAAATACATCTAATTACAACAACACTCAGCTTGAGCTCGTTATGATTCTATGTAATAAAAAAAAATATGTTAGTATCGAGTTTATGGATGAAAGCATGTTTAATTAATGGATCTATTGGAGAAAATGTTGACATCGTCTACAACTCAGATTCAAAGCCACCTTTCCTACCCATATATGCAATTGTTGCATTTGACAAATACTCTGGGTTCCTATGGGATACAAAGAATGTTACACATGTACCAATTGTTCCTATTACACAAGGTAATCATTGCTAGATGCTTATAAAAATGGCATGGGATATAACCATATATAAAGCACAAGGAATGACAATCAATAAAGCAACAATTGACATTGGAGACATTGATCTCCAAGGCTTAACATTTACTTTTGTATCAAGAGTATGTTCAATCAATGACATGTATATCTCTCCTACATTTACCCTTAAACACTTTGGGAGAATGAAATAAAGCAAATAAGTAAATTTTTGAAAATTAGAGGATAAAAGATTAACATAATTACCTCTTCCACACCATTCATAAAAACTCTAACTTTGTAATTATCGTTAAATACAATTAAAAAAAAAGAGATAGATATTTGTAACTATTATTACATACAATTCATTTTATAGTTTCAACACTTTCATCATTTATATATATATATATATATATATATATATATATATATATATATATATATATATTATAAAAACTAATATAATATTAAAATATATATTATATAATCTAATATTTATCTAAATCATAATTTTATATATATATATAAATATAAAATTAAATTTTTAATGAATAAAAAAATAATAATAAATATTATATAATATTTCTACAAAAGCAATCAAAGAAATTGACAGTTGAATTATGCAACTTAAAACCAAAAAAATTTACAAGATAGTAAAGAACAAATATAAACACTTAATAGAAAAAATAAAAGTACTTTATTATTGCAATAAACCTAATATAAACTAACAGAACCCTTCTTGCACTAGGACCCTTCATATTCATCTAACCATGATGACCGGAATTCAGAACTGGAGCTACGTTTAAATTAGAAATAGCTTTCTGTCTTACACTGGTTATTTCTACATAAGAGCCTTCCCATTGTTGTGTATGGTCATTGATTGGAAGAGATATCCAGTCAGAGAGGCTGAACAAACATGCACATGGCATTTTGAACTTCGAAACGTTTGGCTTTAGGCTGAACAAATTCTAAAACACAGAAGCCCTAATATAGCTATTATAGTAGCTCCCACACACCACATTGTTTCTACTATCCCAATAACTCCCCCAGTTCATATTCAAATTTATTGAATCTCAAAGTCGTAATGTCACTTTAATTGATTCAAATATCTTACAATGCTTCCCTTGCAACTTTTGAGACACATATTTTTGAAACCACTGATGGTATTTTGAGCTTATATACTGGGATTTTGGCCTTAATTTACATTCATATGCTGTTATGTCTATTTCTATGTGGTTGTGGCTATGAGGCGAAAGCAAAGTCAGAGTATAAGAATAGTGGAGGCTATCATTTAGGAAAAGTTCTTGAGAGTCAGAGCATAAGAATAGTGGAGGATATCTTCTGGGAAAAGTGCTTCCTCGAGAGAGAGATTTGCTTTAATTTCCTTAGACTTATCTAACCTTTTTAAAATCAATATGCAATTGCAGGGCCATAAAGAAAATAGTAAAGGGTTTTCTGAGGCCTTATCTGAATTTGAGTGCACAGAAAATTTGTCAAAGTTTTAGACAGTGCATTCCATACCAAGTTGAATCTTCCATTTGATCTTTATGCCAATACTCTCAATTATCTACTTGCAAGTTACCTTATTCTCTACGTTGGACTCACAGGCTATGATGGCACCAATGCTAATCTCCAATCTAAAATAGGAAAGCAAGTACTAGTAGCAACAGCACCCTTACTTTTTTATTATTTACGTTGTAACATGGAATTGCATGCAGATTTTGGTGGGGCTTCTTGGAGTGGAATCAAGGTAGGATGCAGTGATCTATACCCTATTATATGAGAGGAAGTCTAAGAGGGTTGCCCCATATCCATACACTGGCTGATTTCACCAACAGGTTTTCTACACTCAGAAACAATCTTAGGAACACTCGAGTAGTGGACAAAGGTCTTTCTATGAAATAAGCACAGGGAGCTCAAGGAAAGGTGAAGGGAAACATTCTTGCGAGTGATGAGTACTCTATAGCCTATGCCAGAAATCCTGCTCAGATTTTGAGAATAGTCTACTCAATTGGCAATGAGTCTATGCTCGAAGGAATCTTTCCTCATGGTGGTGGTGTAATAATTGTTCTCGGCTATCTTAAAACCGATCTCTCATCTCCTTTCGAATCATTTTAATTTGTTTATCAGATAAAAGTTTCCACATACACAATATTGTAATCTACCATTCCATATCCCTTATAATTTAAGCTGATTTTTTTAACTCTAATTAAGTGTCCTAGAATCCTAATTAAGTTACCTGCAATATTTGATTCCCTTTTTGTTAAAAATCGCCCAATCTCGAGACATTTATGGAGTTTGAACACCATTTGTGTCAATCCTTAATTAATTGGACAAGTGGACCATATGCTTATGATGTGGATTAGGGTTGCCTAACACAATTGAATGTAGCTAGAAAGAGTTAGAATACCCTTTATCTTAATCTTATTATTTATTTTTAACTAATATTTCTATGTTTTTCTTAAAATTATACATGAAATAAAAAATACCCTATAAAAATAAAAATTAATAAGTTTTTCAAGTTAAAATCTTTAAAATTATAATAGTAAAACTTAGATCTAACTTATAAGAATTATATACACTTTAAAATATATCTTTCAAAGATAAAAATTTATAAGTTTTATAAATTACTATCCTTAAAATGACATTGAGGTTCCAAAGTCTATAATATAGCTAATATATTGATACCTAGATAAATTTTATTAGGGTTAAGAAGATTTCAAAGTGAGCTAGGAGGTGATGATGAGGGGAAACGACAGAGTATTTTAGGTAATATCATACACCAGAAGTTCCATATCATATAAATGCATCGACATCACATTAGTTATTGGATTTATATAACTTGCACCCATTATAAATGTGTTTGTAGCTTGTAGGATGGTGACATCTTTTATTAACTAGTTTTTATTTGATTATAAAAGGACTCCACATTTGATAAACAATGAGAAATACATTGAGGTTATATTGCAGTTGAAGTGAATACTGAAATGTTGTAAATTCAAAGAGTCGAACACAAATATGAAGAACGCACAAAATTTTAATTGCAATAATAATAATTTTCTCTATATTGATTCATATGAACATAATATAAATATATAGGACACTAATCCCTATTATTAGGGATTCTAATATCCCATAAATATCTCACCTATAAAACCTCTAAATTTACTATAATAACTCATATATATATATATATATATATATATATATATATATATATATATATATATATATGAGTAAATAAGTAAATATAGTTAATTAGCTAGTTTGTTAATTAGAATATTATTATATAATAATATTACGATAATTGATTTGATATAATAACTCATATATATATATATATATATATATATATATATATATATATATGAGTTATTGTATCAAATCAATTATCATAATATTATTATATAATAATATTCCGATTAACAAACTAACTAATTAACTATATTTACTTATTGGTAAATATCAACCTTTAAATCCTCAACCTTACACAATATAGAAAGCAAATCCTAACATCCCTCGCCCCCTCCCATAGTTTCTATATGGTACAAAAACATTCACACTCTCATCTACAATATGTTAACCTATTGTAGCATGCTCTATTTGGCACATGCCTTTAATATAAAGAGAGTCTTATTCCTCCCATGATTTTATAGGCTTACCTTAAACATTCACATGAACAAGTACACCATCTACCTCCAAAAACTAGTATGAATAGAACTATATGCCATCGCATACTCTTAGGTCTACATATTACTGATGCAATCTTGCTACACATGATCACTACTATGTTAAAAAATACATCTCATATTTACTTTACATGACTATAATGGATGGGTCACTGAGGGTCATCTCCATAAAGAAGTAAGGCAGTTGTGGGATATTTGTAGTAGTTGCTCTCCTAACTGTTACCAAAACATTCTTCACCTCCTATAGTTTTCTAGATCTCTATCATAAACCCTTTCAAGATCTATGAACTGACTTACATTGGTGCTTTCTATCCTTTCACAATGTTTTCATATCAAAGAATTATGTTTGAAATTTGCATAAAAAATATATTATTTGAATAGGTATATTCTTCTATTCTTATTTTAAAATACACAATGAAAATTATAAAAAATGAACACAAAATGTCACCACATCATTGGTGCGGCCCCATCATTGGTGACTGGTGAGAGGTCGTTAAAAGACCTCCATCTTTTGTGTATCTTCTAACTTTCAGTATCTCACTACTTACTCAACTGATATTTTGATAAAGCTCATAACAATATTCCCTACAATTCAAATGTCACGTATAAGCAAAAAATGCGTCCATGACTTTAAACCTAAATAACATTGACTTTTTCAACATATGAACACCTCTAACAATCTTTTTAAAAATAAATCTAAATAGACATAAAAATTTTAATAACATTTTAATTACAAATCTATTAAACAAAAAATTAATTGACACTAACATAATATTCTTTAAAATAAAATGAACCCATAATGAATTTATACAATACATACTTTTAAAAATTATTGATAAAAATCACTTAATAACATAATACTTAAAACTACATACTAAACTCAAGAAAGAAATTTGACAAAGACCCTCTTAGAAAACCGAATAACTATAAACAAGAAATACTAAAGACATAACGAAACTAAATAAAGTCTTTTAACTATGTTGACTCAACTCTTAAAACCTAAAACACTTAAATATAAAGACCTATAACATTAAAAAAACTAAACAACTTTTGACATAATAAAATTGCAATAGCCCTATACCTAAACTTAATGACAAAAATCTGACTTACAAGATAAAGCGGTTGCATGGATAGGTTACCATCGTCATTCCATTTGTCTTGCAAAGGTGATGTCAATTTATATGGAATCCATTGATTTATTTCAACTATGGCAGTACAAATGACTCTTTGTTCTAGAGGATGCAAAGTCATGCACAGACACATGACAGAAGAATGTTTCAAAAACCTTAACAGTGTAGTAATAGGTTCATGTGAATACATGGTGTAGGCATGGATGGTAGAATAAAAATGACATAATCTCGAATATGTTAAGGTGTGGAACCATGCAAACAACAAACAACTCGGTTGATGATGTTGTGGTCTATATTGGGACTGAGCTGCAAATATAAAACATCCTGTTAAAAAAAATTGAGTCTGTAGATGGAGAATGAGAAGACTACAATGTGTTAAACTGATCCAAAGCCAATTAAAAATTAATCATTTGCCAATTAATATGGCTGTGCTATAATTCGAACAAGAACATCGACAACTTCTTTAAAATTCCAATGTAACGAGATAAGGTCGACGCAAAGCAGAGATAATCTATGTATAGTAGATATTGATAGAACTATAAAAAAATTAATGATGTACAAAATTGCGACATTTAATAACACATCTACATGGGCAAAATAACAATATGTCTGCCCCTATAAATAAACTATTCTTCCATCACAAGCCTCTGATATTCCTGCTTTGATACCACTATTGTAAATTCAAAGAGTCCAAACACAAATATGAACAGTGCACAAAATTTTAATCGAAATAATAATAATCTGCTCTATATTGATTCATACAAACACATTATAAATATGTAAGGCACTAATCCGTATTATTGGAGATTCTAATATCCCACCAATATATCACCTATCAAACCTCCAAATCTCTTATAATAGTTTGTAGGTATTATATTGTTGTTACCAACAATATATATAACAAACAAATTATCAGAATATTGTTATATAGTAATATTTCGATTAACAAACTAACTAATTAATTATATTTACCTCTCGGTAAATATCACCCTGTAAATATTCAACCATACACAATGTAAAAGCTAAATCTCAACATGAAATATTTGTAAAGTGCACGCAACATGGGTGCATAAGGGGGCATTGTTGGTCATACAATGTGAATACTAAGGTAGAGGAGTCATTAGATGAGATAAAATATGGTCGATTGGCAATCTGTCATAGGGGGTATGTAGAGTTTATACGTTTAATTCCCATGCCACTTAAAAGGGGAACATACTCCAACAATGAAAAGAAAACACTTCAAAAAAAAAGTTTCAAAAAATAAATATACATTTCTTCCAGCCTGACTTGCACCTTGATGGTAAAATACTATATAATATTTCTACAAAGCTGACCAAAAAAATTGATAATTGAGTTACGCGACTTAAAACAAAAGAAAAAACATAGTAATGAAGATTAACTACAACAGTGAGTAGAAAAAAATACAAGCGAAAATACTTTATCATTGCAACAAATCAAATATGAACTATTTTATTTAACCTCCGTCTTTTATCATACCATAAAGCCAACTGCTAGCTTATATCTTTCTTTCATTTTGGGTGTTTCGAGGTGTTGGTTTGTTATGGATTTTTTCTATATAAGATTTTAAAGTTTTTTAAAATTTAAAAAAATTACTTTTATTTAGAAAAATAATCATTTTAATATATATATATATATATATATATATATATATATATATATATATATATACTAAATAATAATGGATTCTACTTTTTAACAATATTAATACCCACCCAACATTCAAGTGGTATTAAATTTATGATTTTTGTAGCAGTAAAATGTAATGTTTGTATTATGAAAAATTTTTTTTGGTTTTTAATTTTATTTAAATTTTAAATTATTAATACTTATTTTCATATGTTATTATATTTTTTCTAATTGTTAGATTATCTTATTTTTCATTTAGTTAATGAAAAAATTAAAATATATATTATTTTAATAATTAAAAATTGTTATATAAAAATAATCATATAAATATTTAAATATTAAATTAATATTACTTAAACATATTCCTTTAATTTTAATATATAAATAAATATCTGACGTGACAAATAATTACAACATATAAATTATCATGTATAATCTTATCAATAACTTTTGTCGTTTAAATTAAAAGCCTATACATGTTAGGAATTTCAGCTTTCACGACCACGAATAGCTGATGATCTTCAATATTGCTGACCACAATGCCAAGCACTTCCTCTTCATAATGCGCGAAATAATGTAATAGTAGAAATAACTTTTCTACTTTAATACGTTAGCTTTTAAATTTTAATGGACTCATTTAACTCTGCCTAAAATCGAAGTGTCATTTCAAAAATGAAACACAAATGCAAACGTTTATATTGGTTCGTATTTAATAGGGCGAAGGTAAATTTTCATCACTTTGTCTTTTACCAATTCCATACATAGCATTACTAATGTAAATGAATTCTCAGGGATCTTTTTAGATAAGTTTTCATTGCTTTTTTTTTAACCAGTTCTTCAAATAGCATTACTAATAATTCCTCAATTCTTCAGGGATGGAGGATCGTACTGCAGCTGATATTAATCTCAACTTCAACACCAATAATTAAAGAAAGCAGAGAAGAATGTTAGGTTTAGGTGAACCTTGCATTGTTTATTGCTGTGTTAAATTTATAGATCTTTTATATATTAAAAATAAATATTTAATTAAATGCAGTAGAACCTTATTTGACGGGAATAATCTCATGCAAATGTTCGAGATGAAGAATTTTAACTGTTTATATGTGGTTTCTAATAATAACTAAATTAATATTATTGTATTTTCAAATTGGAATTTATATTTTAAATTTATATGTAAATTTAATTCTAAAAATAATTTTCAATACAAAAATAAAAATTATTTATTAAAATACCCTTATTTTAAAATCATCTTACAATATATTAATGTTCAGAATTTTTTAGATGACAAGGACGGTTATGTAACAAAACAACTGTAAGTCTTTTAACTTAAAAATTTCCAAAGTCTTTTCAAAAAATCCATTTTATGGATATCCTCGTTAGTGCTGCTTATTTCCAGTTATCTCCTAGTTATCTCCACCGTGCATGATCTCAGATGATCTAGTTGTTGCATGCTTGAATAATGGATGATCTTGGATTATCTAACTGTTGCATGGTTGTGAGTTAAGCTAACAAAGAGGGTTTACTTATTGTAAGATTAACACATCATTTTAATGTTAATGAAAAAGTTTTAGTTGGTTTTTCCAATCAGTGACGTCGTTTTCTTTTACTTCTCTATTTTCAATCTGCAAGTTTTGAATTTAATCCTGCTTTTCTAGCCAGATCTATAATTTAATTTGCAGGTTCAGCTACAATTGTATATGGTATCAAAGCACACACGAGTTAGGAAGAAGGAGCATTAACAATCCTTTGCAAATACTGAAGATTAGATCTGTCATAAAGAATGGAATTTCCAGCCTCTACTATTCTCACACCATACAACTATTTCGAATGGAAGCCAAAGATTCTGCTTCAACTTAGAAGTAGAGGCTTGTATCGAATAGCAATGGATACAGATGTTGAATCTAATCCTGCTATTGAAAAATCTAAATATTTCAACAAGATGGACAAGGCCTTTGGTCTTCTATGCTTATCCATGTCTCTAGGATTGTTGTTTTATGTCGAAGCATGCACAAAACCAAACGAGGCTTGGACTAAGTTGGAGACTCTTTTTGGGAAGCAAGATGAGATGTGGGGTCACATCCTTGAAAATGAGCTCAGCGCATTAGATTCGAGTAGTTTTGAAAATACTCAAGACTTCTTCACCAAGTTCAAGGCCTTATTACTCCAGCTGAAAGGATGTGGAATTGACAAATCCATGCAAGAAAACAAATTAATTCTTGTTATTTTGTCAAAATTGGGTCCAAAAAATGTTGTATTTGTCTCAACTTTTCACACAATCAGGCTTACAACAAGGGCAACTTGGAAGATGCCCACACTCGTTGCCTTTATTGAGTCTTATATAAATGAACAGGATAAGCTCATAAAGATGGGCACATTGAAAAATTCCAAAGCTCACGCACTTGCTATGCATGCAAGGGGAACAATAATTTCAAGTGAAATCAACAATCCAAAGGCAAAGGGAAAAAGGATCCAGATCCAAGAAAAGAAGGCAATCTCAAACCTCTAGATGAAGCTACAAGATCGAAGGACAAGAAGGACAAAAAGGGTAAATCAAAGTGCAACTATTGCAACTGTGGCTACCATCCAGAATCATCATGCATGAAGAAGACCATTGATCTCATGGCGCAAACACTTTCGTAGAATAACCTTGGTCACCATATTCCAAAAAGTGCCAAGAAGAAGTAGGAAGAAAAAGCAATAGAAATAAGATGTAATACACATGCATTAATTGCCATTCATTCTTCTCCAGATGCGTGGATCATAGATTCTAGAGATTCAAACCACATGGCAGCAACAAACGATGCTCTTTCTTCTTTAAAACCATATGCTGGTCCTCCTATTCTCATGGGGGATGACTCTCTAGAGGAGGCAACTTGAATAGGGAGGGTAGAGCTTGGAATTAGAAGTTTTGAGAATGTCCTACACATTCTGAAGCTTTCAATCAATCTTCTCTTTATATATCAAATGACATATACAGGGACAGGAAGGAGAGTTGAATTCACCCCAGTTTTAGTAAGCATATTTGATGTGCAAGACAACTCCAAAATTGTTGTTGGTAAGGCAAATCATCAATCTCATTTATACACTTTTTCTCATTTTGTTGCTAAATCAGATTCTACTTTACTACTAACACATGCAAATGATGAAAGTAGAATTTGGCATGAAAGATTTGGTCATTTAAATTTTAGATACATTCAGCAACTTAGGAACTAGGGAATGGTAAAAGGCTTGCTTGCCATAGAATTTTCTAATGGAATTTGTGAAGGTTGTGCTCTTGGAAAGTATACATAAGGAAAGTTTCTAAAGGTGCATGCATGGAGAGTCTCTTCTACATTAGAGCTTGTTCACATTGATATTATGGGTCCATTTCCTAAAACTTTTTTGAGCAAAGCCAAATATGTGCTAACATTCATTGTGTTGGCAATTTGAGCAAGGAGACAGTTGATAGTTTTGATATCATGATCCAAAAAGCAGTTTGAGGACTAAAGAATTATCATTTCCATCTAAGACAGCATGGAATTGTCATTGATGTCAAAGGTTGATGTCATTTATGTCATTAATATTGAATCTGATCATGCATTTAATGCCAAAGATTGAGTTGAGTAGACTTGTGGAGTAAATCGGGTTTGCGAAGTGCTCTTACTTATAAAATAAGTAAAGTAGTCTCGAAACTCTGAACTGCTCCTCTTAATTTGATAAGTCAAGAAGGATGGAAAAATTGAAATAGTCTTGAAAATTTCCTTTGGATGAATTCTTTCAAAAAAAATGGTAAGGACAATTCTTTCAAAAAAATTGTCAAGTCCTTTCCGAAAAATTGTCCTTTAACAAAAATCTGAAGGGTACAATTTAGAAAGTCTGAAGGGTATCTTTTGAACGTTTTCAAGGGCAAGTGGACTTTTTCAAAAATTCCAAAGGGTATCTTTTGAATGTTGCAAAGGGTATGTGGACACTTGAAAAAAAGCTAAAGGGTAGATTGCAAAGAGTCAAAAGAAATGTCTCAAACAAAAAAGTCCAAAGAAAAGATTTTAGAAGGACACTTTCGAAAAGAAGCCAACGATGAATTCGTTTAGATAAACTGGAGGACACTTCAGGATGAAATAGACCTGAATAAAAAGTCCGTGGAAATTGTCTCGAAGACACAAAGGCCCACAACAATTTATATAAAGGAACCTTCTGAAGGAAATAAAGAAAGCTTAAAAGATGAGAAAATCTTCAAGGATTGACGTTGCAAGGAGCATTACAAGAACTTTGAAGTAAATAAGATCATGCCAACATGATGAAGTTTAATGTACAATACAAAGGGTAAAGATCGAGCATATCGAGGATAATCGAAAGGAGCGAAATCGAACCCATGATATAGAAAGTAATGAGATGCGAGAAGTGAAGAAAAAAGTTTGATGGTTAATGGCAAAGCATGAATTAAAATTCATGATGATTTAAAAAGATAAACGACTCATGTCTAATCAGTGAATTAGATCTAATGGTGCAAAGCAAACCCAGATTACCCTTTGAGTGTACGCACATTTGATAAGTGTGAAGAGGTCATAAGAAAATATCCAATAAAAATAATAATGTGAACATGGTGTGACAAAAGAAATAAAAATTTTGTATTTAATGTTTTCTAACTATATGTAAAAGAACAACTAGAACTGGTGATGAACTTGATATATTTTCATGAAGCTCAAAATTAATCAATCTAATTAATCGAGGAAGTGATGCATTTAAGAACATTATAAGTGTAGATGCCAAAGATAGTAAAGACATTTAAATGTTTCCATTTGAAGCATGAATCGAGACACGAAGTCAAAGTAACATTGAAAGGAGATCAAAAACTTGAACTGGTTAAGAGCAGTTGAAGTGTGAACACTTTACATATAGAAAACCCTAAGATGTATTTTTCTATATATGCTACGAACAAAACATTTGAAAGTGTCTTTTACTTATACTGCGATAAATTCTAGAGTATTAACTCAAAATCATCGAGTAAGGACATATGCAAACAATGTAAAGAGGTAAAGTGAATAAGGTGTGTCAACATAAAAAATATCTAGGCACAAAGAGATAGAGGCAGATAAGATGAGAAGGCACATAGCGTGAATGTGTAGTTACAAAAAAGAATTGTAAAAAAAATTAAACAAAATTCATTCTAAATATTTTTTGTATTTTGAAGTTGTAGCTTTATTTCTCTAATAGGTTGGTGCCATCAGAAAAACTGAGTTGATGCTCAGTTAGGAAGTTGATGCTTTCTTAAAGTGGGTACTCTTGAATGTAACCAGTAAAATTTACCTATGAGACATCTTTTTTGTGAAGCTAGATTAGAATAGTAGCTTCTAACATCTTTTCTCACCATGGTTTTTCTTTTTGGGTTTTCACGTAAACATTTGGTGTTGACAGTTCTTATGTGTGTGTATGATCTATGTTTTTTTCTTTACTTTTCATGTATCTTGTTTAAAAGTTTTAAGAACCAAGTTTTAGCTCATCTACTGATTCATCCCCCCCCCCTCAATAGATAATGTGTTCAACAATTGGTATCAGAGTGCAGGTTCTTTAGGAGAATCTTAGTCAGCTTAGGTAGATCATGGTTAGTGAACACAATGGCTTGCCAAGAAGGATCTTCATCAAACAAGGATCCTCTGTTCAATGGATCTAACTATGCTTTTTGGAGCATAAGAATGGAAGCATACATGTCTTCTATAGGGTTTGATGTATGGATGTCAGTGGTAAATGGTTATACATCTCCTACTATAACTCTTATTGATCAGGTGGCCAAAAAGGCTTATGAGAATAATGCCAAAGCAAAGAATACTATTCCTTGTGGGTTGTCAAACTCTGAGTTTGTCAAAGTTATGCACTGTCAGAGTGCAAAAGACATTTGGAATAATTTAAAAACTATCTATGAAGGAGATTTCAAAGTGAAAGAAGCCAAGTGCAAATGCACAATGGATACTTTGAAAGCCTAATGATGAATGAAGAAGAGAAAATAGTTGACTACCTCCTCAGGTAGATGAAATAGTCAATTCCATAAAAGGACTTGGAGAAACAATAAAAGAATTGAATATTGCCAAAAACGTTCTGAGATCCCTTCCATCAAGATACGAATCCAAATTTTTAGCTATTGAATAAGTGAGAGATTTGGACAAGCTTACCATGGATGAACTACATGGAATGTTTACAACCTACAAAATGAGGATGGGAGAGACAGACTTGGTCAATAGAGAAGTAGCCTTCAAAGTAGTAAATTTTGCAAAAGAAGAAACCTCTATGCTCAAAAATTGAGGAGACTGATGGTGAAGAAGCGAAATTTGTTAAAAACATGAAGAGAGGATCAGGTAAGTATAACGGAAAACTTTCATTCAATTGTTTTAACTACTGCAAGGTAGCACACTTCAATACAAAATGTCCATATAATAAGAAGGATAATGTCAAACAAGTAGAAAATATCAAAAAGGTGAAACCACATTATGCTAAGAGAAAAAAAAGGGAGGGTTATATATAAAAGAAGATAGTGACTCAGTGGGAGAGAATAATAGTGACATCTATGATGATGAGCATGACTATGGCTTTGTAGCTGAGGGAGATGAGTTCCTATTTATGGCAGAAGAATTCACCTCCTTGAATCAAGAATAAAATGAATATGAAGATTGTGATGAAGGAGAAGAAGGTGAGATTGATCTTGAAGGTGAACTTGTGTGTGCTCTTGAAGAAATAAAAATTTTGAGAAAAGAAAACTCAATGCAAAGGAAGCATGAGAAGGAGTTTGAAAAGGATAATAAAATGATTGTGACACTAAAAACTCAAGTTGAGGAAGCCAACAAAATACTAGAAGTCATCAAGATGGATCTCTAGTCAAAATCCAATGAATTCATGAGACTTGAAGCAAACGTAGTATCCTTGAGGAAAGAACTTGAGAAGGTAAGAGACCAACTAAACAAAATATTAAAGCTGACGAAAGGATCAAAAGTTCTTAGTTTATTGATCAGTGGGCAAAAGCCTTCAAATGAAAATTCAGGTCTTGGATATGATAAAGAAAAAGGATCCTCAGCGTGTACATCAATGAACTTGCATGATAACTTAAAGAAAGGAGGAAAAATAAAAGCTACGAATGAGAAGATCAATAAAGAATCAATGAAGAAAAAGATCAGAAAGGACATAAAGACTAATCTAAGGAAAGATGCAGAAGAATACAACAAATTGGTAGACTTGAAAATGAAGAAAGGTAAAAGTTTTTGGTATACTACACTAAATAATGTTATGACCAAGTACTTTCCTTCCTTTTATAGTTATTGTTTTAGCTGTAATCAGTTCGGTCATAGGGCTATTGACTGTAGAGTTTTTCTTACTAAAAGATTTAATTTTGGTACTATAAATTCATTTGCTCCTTTGATAGATTCAAATTTAATATGCTACAATTGCAATAATTTTGGACATTTAGGTAAGTATTGTAGAGCTAACATTGCAATGACAAGAAAGTGTAGTTTAGGCAAAGGTAGATATTTAAATGAGAATAGAGTGTCAAAGGCCACTCTTAAAGAAAGGAAAAAGGCAGATAAGAGACCCAAAAGGATGTGGAAAGTGAAAGATCAATCCCTAATTTCTCAAATGACACTCGATGCCAAAGAGTAAAATTTGTAGGTCATAGACAACAGCTTCTCAAAGCATATGACTGGAGACAATATAAAATTCACAAGCTTAAGTAAATGTAAGGAAGAGACTCTCAGTCTAGGAGATAACACTTTAGTCAAAATCAGAGGTAAAATAACCTTGCACATAGATGGCAATCTTTTTACACATGACGTCCTGTATATTAAAGGACTTAAACATAATATCTTAAGTGTAAGTCAAATGTGTGATAATGGTTATGAAGTCATATTCAATGCTGAAGGTTGTAAATTGAAAAGAGTAGGAAAAACCATTACACAAGGAAGAAGAACTAAAAGCAACATATACAACTTGATTGAAGAAAATGATGCATTTTTCCTCATGGAAAAAGTTGATGAGAACTAGTTATGGCATAAAAGAATGGGTCACGTCAACTTTGACAATATAGTCAAACTAAGATCTAACAAGTGTGTTAGACATATGCCCAAAATAATCAAACTTGCAAACATCACATGCAGAACATGCCGAATAGGAAAGCAAATAAGGGTCAGATTTGAAATGAAAGAATATGTGACCTCAAAACCCATACAAGTAGTTCATACAGATTTATGTGGTCCTACTAGGACGAAAGGATCCAAAGATGTATACTACTTTATGCTATTTATAGATGATTTCTCAAGGATGACATAGGTAACTTTTTTAAAAGATAAATCATAAGCCTTTGAGGGATTTAAGATCTTCAGAGCCATGGTTGAGAATGAAATGGGAAGAAAAATCAAATTTTTAGGATCAAACAAAGGTACAGAATTCACCTCTAATGATTTTATAGAATATTTTGAGAAGCATGGGATTAAGAGATAGTACTCTACTGCATGAACTCCACAATAAAATGGGGTTGTAGAAAGAAAAAATAGAACTGTGAAGGAGATGGCCAAAATAATGCTGAAAGAGGCAAAACTTCCTGATGGATATTGGAAAGAGGTAGTTTAAACAATAGTATATATCCTAAATAGAGTTCAACTTAGGATAAAGAGTGATAACACCTCATAGAAAACTTGCATCCATGAAGTATTTTAGAGTGTTTGGAAGCAAGTGCTACATCAAAATAAAAGAGGCCAAACTTAAAAGTTTTGAGTCAAGATGAGATGAAGGAATTTCTCTTGGATACTCCACTCATATCAAAGCCTATGTTTGCTACAACAGACAACTGCATAAAATAGTTGAAATCATCAATGTCAAGGTAGAAGAAGGATTCAAACAAGTTGAGCCTAATGAGGAGATCATAATTGAAGAATCAGGAGTAGAAAATGAAGTAAAAGATAGTGAAGAGGAGGAAGAAAAGAGTAAAAGGGAACCTACAAGGTTTGTCCAAAAAGAACATCCTAAGGAGCAAATAATCGGCAATAAAAATGAGGGTGTTCAGACTAGGAGAAGAGCTGTAATAAATAAGGAGAAAGTAAACTTTGCTCTACTTTCATAAATATATCCTAAGACCTTCAACGAAGCTCACAAAGATGAAAATTGGCTAACAGCCATGGAAGAAGAACTCAACCAAATTGAAAATAATAAAATATGGGAATTAGTTCCTAGACCCTCGAACAAGAATGTAATAGGAACTAAGTTGGTTTATAAAAACAAACTCAATGAAGATGGAGCAGTCATAAAAAAAAAAAAAGCTAGACTGGTGTACAAAGGATATTCACAAGTGAAGGCATATATTTCGAAGAGACATTTGCTCCTATGGTAAGACTAACAGCTATAAGAATGTTCTTGGCATTCACTATTAACAAGAAATTCAAGGTATATCAAATGGATGTGAAGTCAACATTCCTAAATGAAAAATTAAAAGAGGAAGTGTACATTGAACAACCAGAAGGATTTTAGTTTGTTGTCCCCCAAAAATATCACTCATTTTTGGGACAACATTTGAACTATTTTGGTCCTACAGACCAAAATTATCTCTTTCCTTTTTGAAGTTTGTCCTGGGCATTCAAATTATTCATTTTTCAAGCTTCTCAGAAATCTACAGACTCTACAGGCTTGAATCTATGGACTTTGTAGGAAGAGAAATCTATGAACTCTACAAGAAAAGAAAATCTACGGACTCTGCAGGCCAAGTTCAACAGGCTTCACAGGTTGATTTCTACAGACTATGTAAGAAAGAAACAAGCTTTCAACACTTGGGTGATTTCAGAGTTGGTTCAATGACCAGGTTCAACCAAAAGAGTTTGTCAGTGAGCTTCTAAGCAAGGATTTAACCATTGAACCATTGAACCTTGAATCATTTTGGTTCACCAGGTTCAACAGGTTCAAAGGTTCAAAGGTTGACCATCAAGTTCAATCAAAAGAATGAGTTTTTCAGGCTTGAACCATTGAACCATTGAACCACTTTGGTTCAAAGGTTCAATGGGTTAAAGGTTCAATAGGTTCAACACATTTGGTTCAATGAGGATCAAAAGGACTTAACCAAATCAAAGAGAATGAACCAATTGAACTGATGAACCATTGAACCACTTTGGTTCAAAGGCTTGGTTCAATTTAGTTGGTTAAATGCTTCATTTCACTCTTTCGATTCATCAAATGGTTCATCAGCTTGGTTCAAAGCTTGGTTCAAAGCTCGGTTCATCACATTGGTTCAAAGCTTGGTTAAATTTAGTTGGTTCAATGCTTCGGTTCACTCAGTCGGTTCATCAAACAGTTTAACGGATTTTGGTTCAATCAAAGGGTTCATCGGCTTGGTTCAAAGCTTGGTTCAAAAGAGCGATTCAATGTAAAAGCTCAAAAGAGCCTCCTGAAGGACAAGTGCCCTTGCGGAGGGCACTTGGTCGACAAAATCACCCTTCGAAAGGGTCATTTTCAAAGAAGCCACAAAGGTAAGTTCTTTCAGAATTTTGTTTAAGGCAGTCGAAAGACAAAGGGATTTCCTTCAGGAAAAAGACTAAGGCATAATTCCTTTAGACTTTTTGTTCGAAGGAATTCCTTCAGGCAAAAAGTTTGAAGGAATTTAGAAAGGTTGCGGGAGGACAACCCGAAGGAGTTTCTCAAGGCCAAAGACAAAGCAATAATTCTCGCAGACTTTTTGTCTGTGGGAAATGTTCGTGGGAAAATTCTGCGAGAAAGCTTCGAAGGACTCTAAAGATAAAAGGCCGCCAAAGGACCCTAAAGGGTAGGTTCCCTTGCGGGGAACTCTCAGCTTCCAAATTAAGGGATCATTTCTCAAGGCCTGAAGGGCAGGTCCCCTCTAGGAAAGCTTAAAAGACAAAGCTGAAGGAATTGTCGAGGACAGTGACATGCCTGCGGACGTCAAAGTTATGACAATGAAATAGTCATTGATCCTTGTAAGTTTAAATCTACGGACCTGAATGCATTCAAAGGATTTAAGGCCAAGATCAACAAGAAGTGACTAAGAAACAGAGCATCAAATTGAATCCAGGACCTGATTCAATTAACTAGAAAAGGAGGAATGACGAGGAAGGACCATAAACATTTGCACATCAAATATGTTTCTAGAAGTAGACCGCCAGGTGGATACTGAAAGATGCAAACTTTAAATAGCGTGACTTATTTTTCTTCATTGAGAAAGGCAAATGGATAGATGCCCCTAAATTCCAGCCTATCTTCTTAAAAAAATTCAATGCAACATGATGTTTTACTATTCCCAAGTCCGTCTTAAAGAGGCTATATAAGGGACTCTCTTGTTAGTGTAAAAGGATCTCCCTCTGACAATCAGAAACAAAACTCTACCCAAATTGAAAGGCATTACTGAGACTTTGAGCTTAGATTGTTGATCATATTTTGTTATTGGAATAAGAAAGCAAGTGACTTTTTAGACATTGTGCTGTGATATCTTTGTTGTTGGAGAAACTGTTCTTATGTCTTTTTCCTTAATATATTTTTTGTTCCTTTAATTCAACAAGTAGAATTAGTGAAAGTGATAAGGAAGGTGTCCTGAAGTCAACTATGGAGAGACTTTGTGCCCCCATAATTGCCTTTAGTGTGTTTTCTTTCTATTTCTATGTAAAGGACCTTAGGACGACTTTGTGCCCTCATTGTCCTTCGTATCTCACTCTTGGGCAATTCAGGTGGAGGCTTTGTGCTACATCTCAATTTGCTAGTTACTACATCCTTGGTTACATTTTGCTTTTACTACCAGGAGTATTCTTGTGATTTGTTGAATAGTACTTTTGAAAGAAGAGGAGTGCTTTTGGTCATTTCCCTTGAGTTTTTTCCTTTGATTTTCATGCATCATCTCTGAAGAAAGAGAGATGGATGGTTTATCCTACCCTTGAGTATTATTTTCTGTTTATATATACAATAACATATATATAGGGAACCTCCCCTTGATGAGAGGAGAGATTAGTCCCCTTTTGATGTGGTAAACCTACACATTTGGATGACCAATCTTCCTACTTTGCCTGATCAGACCTATTTTGTTTATCAGTACGTTGATCGACAAAATATTCAACCAACAAGTTTTGGTGACTCCACTGAAGATATACATAATTTTGTGTAATTTGGAACCTCATGTTTTAGATTGAAACATCACCTATGTCTTACCCATTATCATTATAACCCTTATTCATTACAAACTCTGGTGACTCCATTTGATGTCTTACCCATTATTTATTATAGCCTTACCATTTTCCTCCACCTCCGTTATTTTATCTGGTCTGTAAAAACAGAGCTGCTAAGAAAGAGTGCACAGTTTGAAGCCTCAAGCCTCAAGCTAAAGCTGATCCAGTCCTTTTCCATTTTTGTTCTATAATCTAGCCACTCTGTCCAGATTTGTTATCTCTATTTTTCTTAATTAAATCATGGTAGTTCAAGGCCCCTGGGGTAACTCTTTTGGCCCACTCAACTTGACTCCACCTCTGCATGAACTCCCATGTAGTTCAAGAAAGAATTTCACCAAATTTTTTGGTGATGGGATAGTTCACCCTAATGAACACATTGTAGCCTTCAACATAGCCTGTAGTGTTATAGGGGTGGAATTTGAAGACGTGGCAGTCAGGGTTTTTATGGAGACACTACAAGGTGTTGTTGCAGACTGGTTCTATCATCTGCAAGCTGGATCAGTGACTGACTGGGATACACTCAAAGCCAAGTTTCAAGCAAGGTTCAAGCCTATAGAAGATGCACATGCCTTGCTGGCCTAGCTCACTTAGATGAAGAAAGAGCCTCATGAGACTATGAGGGATTTTATTACCAGGTTTGATAAGCTAAGGTACAAGATTCGCATGGTCACTCAGCTGACACCTTAGAATCTCAAATGCTTCTTCATCAACTCACAACTACCTGAAGTGAGTTTTTTGCTGAGACAAGCTAGCCACATAGACCTTGCTACTGCTCAACACTTGGCTACTGAGATAGAAGATGACCTTATCTTGGTAGGAAAGATAAGGAGAGATCCAAATAGAGGCAAACCCTCTTCATCTTCTAAATACTCACCCACAGTCACCACTGACCTAATGGTACAAAAGCTGGCAAATGAATTGCTAGCCTTGAAAAGGCAAATGGAACAAGGTATGTCTTTTGCTCCTCTATATAAAGATATGCCAAGGAGGACATTCCCTAATCAGCCATATCAAGGCAACGCTGCTAGAAGTCAAGGGCAACAAAATTGTCTTCCTCCCCCATAGAGGAACCTTGCCCTTGAAGCACTTCCAACCAACTTAGTAGTTGGATATCTGGAAACAAAGCATGTTTCTCATTTCCAACTTGAGTTCGAGCAAGAAAATGGTGTTGATCTCTTCAGGGAGGATCTAGAAGAATCAGCTGACAACTCCCACATTGGTTTCCTAAATTTTCAGGATAAACCTAGAAGTGAAGGTGAAGAAGTCAAAGGATCATACACAGTATTCACCAGGTCCTAAAATCAGTCAGCCCAGTAAGCTGACAAAGAGAAGATAGAGGAATGACCACAACCAACATTTTCAATTACTAAGCAGAGAACCCCTCTTCCTTTTCAGTCAAAGGACCTGATGATTGCCAAAGAAGTAAATACATTGAACATCTCTGTACTTTCTACTTTGAATTCATAGATCAATCCTCCCTCTCCCAAAAACCAAAAGGATAAACTCCCATCCTCTCTTCCAAGTCCATATTAGTCATTTGCCATGATTGATCATGTCAAGAAATCCAAAATTTAGATGACTGAGTTTGAATCCTTGCAAGCCAATCCTGAGCAATTAAACATTGGTGGAGAACTAAGTGTGGACTTATCTGAGGCAAAAATTGTGGTCACTCAAACATCAGCCCCTGTAGCTCAAATTCTGTTTGAGCCTTCAAACAGGGGTAATTACTTCTTGACCACAGACGATGCTCACATCTCAGCTGATGAAAGTCCCATAGCTGGCATCCAAGATTTCATCCAAACAAGGCATCAAAAAAATTGGTAGGGCATAGTACAAATTGAGAAGGATCTTCCATCTCCGATGAAGAAAAATTTGATAGAATATCAGCTTCTGATGATGCTTGGATCTTGGAATCTGATGGCATCAATTGTTCCATAGTTGGATATAGATCTCTATTTCTTAGACTGAAGACTGCTCAAGATGAAGAGATTAAACCCCTTCACACCAATGGAGGTGCTGAGTTGATGGTTTGTCAGGGGTCTGATGCTAACAATCAAAGCATGTGCTAGAGTGGACCAACAAAATAACAAGCTATGGTGGTGGACCATACTGTTGTATTCCAAAGTCAGTAAAAGGAACTCTTCGTAGGGAGAGCAAGGAGTTATGGTTTTTAGTTTGAAGACCACGTCCTGCCATGGAGCAAGAAGAAGAAAAGGCCAAGAGGAAGACGTAGAGAATTGATTTCCTGGTGAAGAGCTCCATTCACCCATCACTGTTTCTGGGGGCAAAATGGTTTCTTGCTAGTTTAAAAAGATGGTACACTCTTTTCTTTTCCTCATAATGGGCAGCATTTGAAATACTTCAATTCTTGAAGTATCAGATCATTTCATCTGTACATATGTATATTTGTATAGTTTTTAATTCTATTTTGTTTTGTTTGTTTCCATTTTTGATACATTCCATTTCTAGGTAACATGACTTCGTAGCCCAATGGTACACATGAAGGCATTGGAGATTTTGGATTCTACTCCCTTCACTTATTTTTTACAATTGATAGAAGTTCCCCAACTGGAGCTAGCTATTGTCCCCCAAAAATATCACTCATTTTTGGGACAACATTTGAACTATTTTGGTCCTACAGACCAAAATTGTCTCTTTCCTTTTCAAAATTTGTCCTAGGAATTCAAATTCCTCATTTTTCAAGCTTCTTAGAAATCTATGAACTTTGTAGGCTTGAATATACAGACTCTATAGGAAGAGAAATCTATGGACTCTACAGGAAAAGAAAATCTACAGACTCTGCAGGAAAGAAACAAGCTTTCAACACTTAGGCGATTTCAGAGTTAGTTCAATGACTAGGTTCAACCAAAAGAGTTCATCGGAGAGCTTCTAAGCAAGGATTGAACCATTGAACCATTGAACCTTGAACCATTTTGGTTCAATAGGTTCAACAGGTTCAAAGGTTCAACATTAGGTTCAATCAAAAGAATGAGTTTCTGAGGCTTCAACCATTGAACCACTTTAGTTCAAAGGTTCAACAAGTTCAAGATTCAATAGGTTCAACATGTTTGATTCAATTAGGATCAAAAGGACTTAGACAAATCAAAGAGAATGAACTTATGAATGATTGAACCACTTTGGTTCAAAGGCTTGGTTCAATGCTTTGTTTCACTCTTTCGGTTCATCGGCTTGGTTCAAAGCTTGGTTCAATTTAGTTGGTTCAAGGCTTCAGTTCACTCAGTCAGTTCATCAAATGGTTCAATGGCTTTTGGTTCAATCAAAGGGTTCATCGGCTTGGTTCAAAGCTTGGTTCAATGGTTGGTTCAAAGCTTGGTTTCAAAAGAGCAGTTCAATGCAAAAGTTCAAAAGAGCCTCCCAAAGGACAAGTGCCCTTACAGAGGGCACTTGGTCAACAAAAGCACCGTTCGAAAGGGTCATTTTCAAAGAACTGGAAAAGTTATGTTCTTTTGGAATTTTGTTTAAGGCAGCTGAAAGACAAAGGGATTTTCTTCGGGAAAAAGACTAAGGCATAGTTCTTTCAGAATTATTGTCCAAAGGAATTCCTTCAGACAAAAAGTCTAAAGGAATTCGAAAAGGCTGAGGGAGGAAATCCAGAAGGAGTTTCTCAAGCCCAGAGACAAAGCAATAATTCTCATGGACTTTTTGTTCATGGGAAATGTTCATGGGAAAAGTCTGTGAGAAAAGTCCGCGAGAAAGCTTTGAAGGACTCCAAAGATAAAAGACCACCGAAGGACCCCGAAGGGCAGGTACCCTTGTGGGGGACTCTTGACTACCAAATTAAGGGATCATTTCTCAAGGCCCGAAGGGTAGGTCCCCTCTAAGAAAGCATAGAAGACAAAGCCGAAGGAATTGCTGAGGAAAGTGACATGCCTGTGGACGTCAAAGTTGCGACAATGAAATAGCCATTGATCTTTGTAAGTTTAAATCTATGGACCTGAATGCATTCAAAGGCTTTAAGGCCAAGATCAGTAGGAAGTGACTAAGGAACATAGTATGAAATTGAATCCAAGACCCGATTCAATAAACCAGAAAAGGAGGAATGACGAGGAAGGACTAGAAACATTTGCACATCAGATATGTTTCTAGAAGTCGACCGCCAGGTGGATATTGAAAGATGTAAACTTTCAATAGCATGACTTGTTTCTCTGCATTGAGAAAAGCAAATGGGTAGATGCCCCTAAATTCCAGCCTGTCTTCTTAACAAAATTCAATGCAACATGATGTGTTACTATTCCCAAGTCCATCTTGAAGAGGATATATAAGGGACTCTCTTGTTAGTGTAAAAGGATCTCTCCCTAAAAATCAGAAACAAAACTCTGCCCAAATTGATAGGCATTACTTACACTTTGAGCTCAGATTGTTGATCATATTTTGTTATTGGAATAAGAATGCAAGTGACTTTTCAGACTTTGTGCTGTGATATCTTTATTGTTGGGGAAACTGTTCTTATGTCTTTTTCCTTAATATATTTTCTTTTCCTTTAATTTGACAAACAGAATTAGTGAAAGTGGTCAGGAAGGTGTCCTGAAGTCAACTGTGGAGAGACTTTGTGCCCCCATAATTGCCTTTAGTGTGTTTTCTTTTAATTTCTGTGTAAATGACCTAGGGATGACTTTGTGCCCTCATTGTCCTTCGTATCTCACTCTTGGGAAATTCAGGTGGAGACTTTGTGCTACATCTCAATTTAATGGTTACTACGTCCTTGGTTACATTTTGCTTTTACTACCAGGAGTATTCTTGTGATTTCTTGAATAGTAATTCTAAAAGAAGAGGAGTGCTTTCTATCATTTTGCTTGAGTTTTTTCCTTTGATTTACATGCATCATCTCTAAAGAAAGAGAGATGGATGGTTTATCCTACCCTTGAGTATTATTTTCTATTTATATATACATATAACATATCTATAGGTAACCTCCTCTTGACGAGAGGAGAGATTAGTCCCCTTTTGATGTGGTAAACCTACACATTTGGATGACCAATCTTCCTACTTTGGCTGATCAGACCTATTTTGTTTATCAGTACACTGATCGACAAAATATTCAACCAACACAGTTAGCAGAGGAAGAAAATTATGTGTGAAAATTAAAGAAAGCTTTGTATGGTTTGAAACATGCACCTAGAGCATGGTATTCATGATTGGATCAATACCTGTAATGATAAGGTTTTAAAAAGGGGTGCACAAACAACAATATGTATTTTAAGTCAGAAGGTGAGCTGATGTTGATTGTTGTTGTCTATGTGGATGATATTATCTTTGGAGGTGGTGATAGTAACATAGGCAAAGAATTTTAGATGTAAATGCAAAATGAATTTGAAATGTCAATTATGGGAGAACTCTCCTTCTTTGGTTTGCAAATTACACAAACTAATGAAGGGATATTCATATCTCAAGCTAAGCACGTGAAGGAGATGCTTAAGAAATTTAGAATGGATGATAACGAACCAGCTGGTACTCCCATAATGATTGGTTTCACGCTAAGGAAGATGAGTCTCCTGATGTAAATAATACTCTATATAGATCAATGATAGGCACCCTGTTGTATCTAACAGCATCAAGACCAGACATCATGAAAGTAGTGTGCATGGTTGTATGATTTCATGGATCCCTCGAAGAATCACATGTTAATGCTTTAAAAATAATTTTTAGGTACATCAAGAGCACAATTGACTATGGGTTATGGTACCCAACTAGTGAATATATTAAATTGGTTCTATATTATAATGCTAATTGGGCAGGATGTGTGGATGATAGAAAAAGCACAAGTGGTGGTGCATTCTTTATGGGTAACAAACTTGTGTTTTGGCTGAGCAAGAAGTAAGAATCAATTACACTCTCTACAGCTGAAGTAGAGTATGTTGCAGTATTTGCTTGTTGCACTCAAGTCTTGTGAATGAAGAAAACTCTTAAGAACATAAAGGTAGAATATCAAACACATATATCTATTTTTTATGATAGTTCAAGTGCCATAAATCTATTCAAGAATCTAGTGATGCATTTCAGATCCAAGCATATCTCCATAAAATATCATTTTTTGAGAGAAAAGGTAGCAAAATAGGAGGTCACAATGGAATATGTGCCAACCAAGGATCATATTGCAGATATATTTACAAAGCCTCTTCCCAAGGAGCAATTTGAGTATCTGAGAGAGAATTTGGGAGTTGTAGCTCCCACCCCATATCACTAAACTCTTATGCTAGGTTATAATTCCAAGGAGAGCATTGCAGGCATATTATTAACTCCTGGATTAAGACTCAAGACAATTTCTATGTACTTTACACATTATTTTCCATTTGATGTTAAGGAGCAGACTAAGGTATGTTGGATCTAGATTTCTATGCTCATCTATGTAAGAGATATAACTTTTGTTGATTGGTCTTTCAGACCAATGTTATATCTAGGATTGGTTGAAGCATATGAAAGCTAGGAGAGTCATAGGAACAGTTCAAATCAGTGTGCATTATCCAAGGGGGAGTCTTTCTTCATAATGCTCTATTTAGACATGTCCAAAGATCATAGTTCATAAGTTAGTAAAGCAGTAGTTTGTCTTATTGGTTTAACAAACACTCTTTGTCATTCATGTCAAAGGGGGAGAAATCAAAATAAGAGAAAGCAAGCGGAATGAGAAGGGAATTTTGAGGATATTTTTGCTTTTGAGGGTGTCTTTCCATCAATGACAAAGGGGGATATTGTTGGCAATTTGAGCAATAAGACAGTTGATAGTTTTGATATCATGATCCAGAAAATAGTTTGAGGACTGAATAATTATCATTCCTATCTAAGGCAACATGGAATTGTCATTGATGTCAAAGGTTGATGTCATTGAGATTGAATCTGATCATGCATTTAATGCCAAAGGTTAAGTTGAGAAAATTTATAGAGTAAATAGGGTTTGTGAAGTGCTCTTACTTATAAAATAAGTAAAGTAGTCTTGAAACTCCAAATTGATTCTCTCAAGTTGATAAGTCAAGAAGGATGGAAAACTTGAAATATTCTTGAAGAATTCCTTCGAAGGAATTCTTTCAAAAAATGGCAAGGACAATTATTTCAAAAAATTGTCAAGTCCTTTTCAAAAAATTGTCCCTCAACAAAATTCTGAAGGGTATCTTTTGAACGTTCCGAAGGGTATCTTTTGAATGTTTCGAAGAGCAAGTTGACCTTTTCAAAAAGTCTGAAGGGTATCTTTTGAACGTTGCAAAGGGTATGTGGACACTTGCAGAAAAGTTGAAGGGTAGATTCTATAGAGTTCAAAGAAATGTCTCAGATAAAAAGTCTGAAGAAAAGATTTCTGAAGGACACTTCCGAATAGAAGCCAATGACAAATTTTTTCAGAGAAATTGGAGGACACTTAGGATGAAATGGACCTAGACAAAAAGTCTGCAAAAATTGTCTCGAAGACACAAAGTTCCCCAACAATTTGTATAAAGGAACCTTTAGAAGGAATTAATTAAGGTTAAAAGATGAGTAAGTCTTCAAAGATCGATGTTGCAAGGAGTGTTACAATAATGTAGAATAAAATAAGATCACACCAACATTTTTATATTTAACATATAATACAAAGGGTAAAGATCAAGCATATTGAGGATAGTCAAAAGGAGTGGAAGTGAACCCATGATATAAAAAGTAGCAAGATGCAAGAAGAGAAGAAAAGAAGCTCAATGGTTAATGGCAAAGCATGAATTAAAATTCATGCTACTTAGAAAAGATCAATGGCTCATGTCTTATCAGTGCATTAGATCTAATGGTATGAAGCAAACCCAGATTACCCTCTAAGTGAACGTGCATTTGACAGGCGTCAAGAGGTCATAAGGAAATATCTAACAAAGAAAAGAACATGAACTTGGCACGGTGAAAGAAATAAAAAGTCTGCATTTAATGTCTTCTAACTGTCTATAAAGGAACAATTGGAACTGGTAATGAACTTGATATATCTTCATGAAGCTTGAGATTAATCAATTTAATTGATCAAGGAAGTGTTGTAGTTAAAAATAGTAGAAGTGCAGATGCCAAAGATAGTAAATACATTTGAACATTGTCATTTGAAGCATGAATTGAGACACAAAGTTAAAGTCATATTGAATGCAGATCAAAAGCTTAAACTAGTTAAGAGTAGTTGAAGTGTCAACACTTTACATATAGAAAACCCTAAGATGTATTTGTCTATATATGCTATGAACAAAACATTTAAAAGTTTCTTTTATTACAGCAATGATAATTATTAGAGTGTTAACTCAAAATCATCGAGTAAAGACATATGCAAACAACGTAAAGAGGTAAAATGAATAAGGTGTGTCAACATAGAAGATTTTCAGACACAAAGAGATAAAGGCAGATAAGATGAAAAGGCACACAATGTGAAGTTGTAGTTATAGACAAGACTTGTAACAAAAAATCTGGACAATATTCATTCTGAATCTCTTTTGTATTCTGAAGTTGTAGCTTCATTTCTCTAATAGGTTGGTGCCATTATAAAAACTAAGTTGGTGCTCAGTTAGGAAGTTCATGCTTCCTTAGAATGGGTGCTCTTGAATGTAACCAGTGAGTTTTGTCTATGAGTCATTTTTTCTATGAGGTTGGATTAGAATAGTAGCTTCTATCAGTGTTTCTCACCATGGTTTTTCCTTTTCGATTTCCACGTGAAAATTTGGTGTTGAGCATTCTTGTGTGTGTGTATGATCTCTTTTTTGTTCTTTACTTTACATGTATCTTGTTTAAAAGTTTTAAGAACTAGGTTTTAACTCATATACTTATTCACCCCCCACCCCTCTTAGTAGGTAGTGTGTTCAATACATTGATGATTGCACAAGATATACATGGGTGTACTTTCTCAAATTCAAGTCTAGAGTGTTTGAGAATCTCAAGATTTTCAAAGTCCATGCAGAGAAGCAGTCTGGGTAAATGATCAAGATCCTCTGCACAGATAATGGGGGGGGAAATATGTCAACAATAATGTTCAACACCTTTGTGATGAAGTAGGAATATAATTACAAAACACAATTCCATACGCTCCACTATAGAACGGGGTAGCTGAGAGGAAAAATTGATCTTTAAAAGAGATGGCCAGTTGCCTGTTGCATGTTAAGTCCCTTCCCTCCAAATTATACTTTGAATTAATAAATTGTGCTTCGTACATACAAAATAGATCTTCTCATAAATCTATCACAGGAAAACATCTTTTGAAGCATGGAGAGGTAAGCACCCAAAAGTCACACATTTCCACATTTTTGGATCACGTACATGGGCACACATTTTTATAGAGAAGAGGAAGACTTTGTAGCATCAAAGAAAAGAATGCAGCTTTGTTGGCTATCCAGATGGCGTAAGGGCTATCAACTGCTAGATCTTTAAACAAAAACACTTTTCATTGAGAGGAGTGTCTACTTTGATGAAAATCTTCCAAAGGCATCTCAAGAATAACATAACACCACTTCTATGTTTCCTCCTCTTACAGATCTTAGAGATGATACATGAAATCATTCTGACTTGCTTCAGATATTTCTAAAACCGATTTAGAGGAACCTAATCATGCATGTGTTGATCCACAACTAATCCTAGATTTGGATTCCAGTGATGATTCAGTATCCCCTATGAGAAATCAAAGAACAAGGAACTTAGATGATATATATGATGTCCCTCATGCTCTCTCTGTTACCAAGCCCATCATGCCAATGCATGCCTATGTGGTTCAAGCATCTGACCCTCAAACTTATACAAAAGTTGTAGGTAATATTCTTTGGGAAATAAACATGGATGAGGAGTACAACTCCCTCATTGTGAACCAAACTTGGGACTTGGTTCCACTTCCTTCTGATCGCAAGCTTGTCAGATGTAAGTGAGTGTATAGGACAAATAAATTAGTAGATGTACATGTGAGTAGATACAAAGCAAGGTTGGTAGCCAGAGGATTTCAACAAGTTCATGGCGTTGACTATGATGAGACTTTTACTCCAGTGGCAAAAATGGACTCCATTCGGTTAGCTCTTGCCATTGCAGCAACAAGAAGGTGGGAGGTTCATCACATGGATGTGAAGAATGCATTTCTTCACGGTGATCTTGAGGAGGTCTACATGGAGTAACCACAAGGGTATGTACAAAATTCCTCATTGGTATACAGACTCAAGAAGTCACTCTATGGCCTCAAGTAGGCACTTAGAGCTTGGTATACTAAAATGGACTCTTATCTTCTATCTCAAAATTTCATGCGATGCAAATCTGATCCAAATGTTTTTATGATGAGAACATCTGACTCTTTGTTGCTCATAGTACTCTATGTAGATGATCTACTAATAACAAAAGATTCAACCACAACCATTGCTGCAATTAAAACTGCTTTGCATGACAGATTTTCCATGACAAACATGGGTCTCCAACACTTTTTTCTTGGACTTAAAATCAGCTAGGATGGATCAGGAATCAATGTTGCTCAATCCAAGTATGCATGAGATCTCTGGGTTCAGTCTCACATGACCGACTGCAAATCAACAACCACACCTTTCCTATCAGGGGTAAAGCTTGAGGATGAAAAGGATACACCATTGGTTGATTGCACTGAGTACCATCACTTGTGGGGAGTCTTCTTTATCTCACTCACTCTCGTTCAGATCTCTCATATGTAGTGGGAGTTGTTTCCAAATACATGCAGAAGCCGCATCAACTACATTGGAAAGATGCAAAGCGTATCTTTCGATATGTTCGAGGAACCATTAGCTATGGGATTCATTATTCAGTAGGATGTACTTTGGATCTCATTGGCTACACTGATTCTGATTGGGATGGTCATAACATTGATCGCAAATCCACTTTAGGATATATTCTTAGTTTAGGATCCACTCCCATTTGTTGGTCAAGCAAGAAGCAATCTTCCATTGCTTTATCATCTACAAAGGCTGAATATAGAGGAGTAGTCGATGTTACCATTCAAGCCATTTGGTTGCAGAACTTTTTGACTGAGCTCGGTATACTCTTTCATCATTCGACTGTCATTTGGTGCGACAATCAGAGCACACTAATTTATTTTGCAGGTTCAGCGGCAATTTTACAATCCTGCAATCATTGCATTCTATGGCACCACATGTTCTTGAAGAATTTTGTCAAACATTTCTTGTGCTTTACATATACTTCTACATTTTGCGTGCATATCTACCCAAGTACTTGCAAGTACAACATTTACAAAAATCTGCTTGCAAATATGATTTGGTAAATGTCCATGTATCGTTCCAAAGCTCCTAGTTTTTTAGAAGCAGAGAGGATGCTGGGAAAGGTTGTAGAGTCTGCCTTTACACCTTCCAATTGCATCTGCTTAAAAGCTTCGAAAATCTTTTTAACAAACACATTTTTAGCATATCCTGCAATAATCGCAGTCCATGGAACCGCGGTATCTCTTTTGGGACTTTTTTTGTCATATAGTTTGCAAGCACAGCGGTAGCAAACTATATGAAGCATCTTTCATTTTAATGGTGCTGTAATGTTCAAGTCTATTT
Source organism: Torreya grandis (assembly GCA_037957365.1). NCBI lineage: Eukaryota > Viridiplantae > Streptophyta > Pinopsida > Cupressales > Taxaceae > Torreya > Torreya grandis. The sequence goes on along the minus strand of JARHVA010002540.1, from coordinate 379,851 downwards.
TTAATTTCATATCAAGGATTCATGAAATATTGTTGTTTTATTAGGATTTGATATTGTTTTAATTAATATTGTTAGAATAAATTTTACCTTGTAAGAAAAGTAAAAGCTCAGGCTATTCGGAAATATTGAATGCAAAACATCGCGGTGGTCATTCTTCCATAAACAGAGTAGGCAACCTTGCATTAAGGACAGGTAATATGCGTTCATTTCTTTTCTCTCTGAGAATTATTTATCGAATGACGACGTTTTGATTCAAATTAAATTTAGAGAACAATATATTGTTTTAAACTTAAATATATTATAAGAAAAAAATTAATCATAATAATTGTAGTATAAATATAATTGAGAAGTGTGGCTAAATGAATCACGAATAAGTGAAAATAAAAATAAACATATTGAACTATTTAGCTATAAAAAATTTAACTATTCATTGAGTTTAATTTTACAATTGCAAATTTTATTTGCGTAATTTTTTTTAAAGCTTTTTAAATAAATTTATTATGTGCATATCTTGTAATCATTGCATTCTATGAGGCCACATTTTTTTGAAGTATTTTTTCAAATAATGCTTGTGTCTTGTGTATGCTTTCACATGTTGGAACATGTTTATTAGTGCAAATCCATTTTCAATTATCATTTGATGGATACCCATACCTTGTTTTAAAGATCCCATTTTGGCACATGTTGGGAGGATGCAAGAAAAGGTTGTAGAGTTTGGTTTTACAACTATCAATTGTTAGAAAACTAAGTACTCTACAACTATGTAAAAATAACAAAATGCAATTATAGAGATAATTAAACAAACAAATCCACAATATGCATGAGACAAAACACACAATGAACATGGTAAAACCTTAGAAAGCTAAAGAAACATCCATGATGTAAGATATCAAGCTTTATTAATTCTAAGATGAACATATTACATACAAACTCATTGTGTATATTACATGCAGACTCCACAAAGATAAATACACTTAATTGGCAAAGCATCCTTAAGATTCTTCCTAAAAATAGGGTGAAAAAATGCCATTAAGATTTTTTTTCTAAAAATATAATCTGGTGGAATTCGTCTTCCTAGAAATAAGGGTTTGAATCCTTGATTTCATACCTCATGGGTGCTACCCTTGAACCTCCACTAGGGGGCTCCATAGGATGTCCCCGCCTATAGACCCCCTTGTGACAATAGTGGGCTATAAACCATGCTACAAAAGGGTCCAAATTTTAACTTTGTTGTCACATATCTAAGAATTTCCACTTGACAACAATTTCACCTTGATATCTTCCCTGCCAACTCATTACCTTTTCCGCAAGCCAAGAGAAGCCAAACACCATTTTAGCTTCTCTAACAAAACTAGTTTTGTGAACTTATCATCACTATTTTCTTCTTTGTGAATCTTTTTAAGGGTTAGTTTTCCTTCATCAATCCAATGTCTGACAAGATGGTACTTTAATATAATATGCTTTTTCCTACTATGATAAATTATATTCTTGGACAAATATATTATTGTCTAACTATCATAGAATACATTCATTTTGTATTGTTCTCTTCCAAATTCACCCAATAGGTCCTTTAGCCAAATTTCCCCCTAACAAGCATGATAGGTAGCCACATATTCTGCCTCCATAGTTGATGGAAAAATAGTCTTTGGAAGATTTGACATTCAACTAATAGGTCCACCTGTAAATGGAAAAAATGTGACCAAATATTGATCTTATTTTGTCGAGATCTCCTATAAAATCAGAATCAACATATCCATAAATATAATCAAATAGTGACTTGTGCCTCACAAATAGTGAAACACCCACTTCACTACTACCTAATTTTCTTTACCTAGATTTGCCATATATCTACTAACAACTCCAATTGCATGTGAAATGTCTAGCCTTGTACATACCATATCATACATTAAACTTCATATTGCACTAGTATATGGTACATGAGACATATATTGCTTTTCTTCATCACTACTAAGGCATAAACTTGAAGAAAGCTTGAAATGGGAAGCAAAACTGATACTAACGGGTTTCACATTCTTCATACTAAATCTAGTTAGTATATTTTCCAGATATCTTTGTTGTGATAACCAAAGCTTACTATTTTTCTTGTCTCTATGTATCTCTATGGATAATATTCATTTTGATGCTTTTATATGCTTCATTTCAAATGTTCTATCTAGATCAACCTTTAAACTATTGATTTCTTCCATGATTTTGCTTATTACAAGCATATCATCAACATTCAATGCTAATATAATAAATAATCCATTATCCAAAATGTTATAGTAAAGACAATGATCGAACTCACTCTTAAAAAAAATTATGGATCCCCATGAAAGATTTAAACTTCTTGTATCATTGCTTGCATGAAAGTTTTAGGCCATACAATAATTTTCTAAGCTTGCAAACAAATCCTTTTTTGCTCTCTTATACAAAACCCTTGGTTGTTCCATATATATGTCCTCTTTTAAATCTCCATACAATAATGTTTTTTTAACATCTGACTACTCTAACTCCAAATCACATAAATCCACTAATACTAAAATAACTTGAATTGAAACAAGTTTAACTAGTGAAAATATTTCATGGTAATCAATACCTTCTTTCTATGCAAATCATTTTTCCACCAATCTAGCCCTATACCTTTTAACCTTTACATCAACACCTATGTTTCATTTGTAAACCCATTTATAGCCAATAGGTTTTCTACATTTTGAAAGTTCTACTAGGTCCCATAACTTGTTCTTTGCCAAAGCATACATTTACTCATGCATTTCCCTTTTCTATTTGGAATTATATATATTTTCCAATGCGTCCTGATAAAAACTAGGTTCTTTATCATTATAAAACAAATTAATTAAAATATTGAGATTATACTTACTAGGAGGATGCATGACCCGTGTGAATCTCTATACTAACCATGGAGGTGTTTCCTCAAGTTGTTATAAATCTTCAACATATTCACCATAAAAAATTGGCTGAATTTCCTCATTTTTAGAATCTAAAGATTACTCAATTTCAACCTTGACATGCTAATATTTTAGTTCCTATTTTTCTTTCATTTCTACAATTGATTTTAGAAAAGAAGATTCATCAAACTGTACATATCTACTAATGATGATCTTATGGGTGGTAGGATCCCACACTCTATATCCCTTAACACCATCTCCTTCACCATACCCAACAAAGATGTAATTCTTAGATCTTGGGTCTAACTTTGAATAATGTTTCTTATTAGTAAGAGCATAAGCATTAAAACAACAAAAAATTAAATTTGAGTAATCACTTAAATTACATATCCATAGCTCTTCAGGAATCTTACAGTTTATTGTAATTAATGGTGGGTGATTTACTAGATAACATGTCATACAAAATTCTTTTGCCCATAAATGCTTCTCTAAATCTGCATTACTAGACATGCTCCTTACTCTCTCTAAATGAGTTATATTCATGCATTCAACAACTCTATTTTGTTGTGGTGTATAGCTAGTGGTTTTATGCCTTTCAATCCCAACTTCCTTGCAATCATTATGAACTCCATTATCTATTCTTAAACATTTGATTGAGTTACAAATTTTTTTCTTAACCAAATCTCTAAATTTCTTAAATAAACTAAAAACATTAGACTTTGTTTTTAGACAGTATTCCCATACTTTGTTGGACTATTCATCTATAAACATAACAAAATACAATGATCCTCTATACTAAATTACAAGGGATGGAATCCATAGATCGAAATGAATAAAGTCAAGAATATCTTTACTTATATGATTTACTACACTAAACTTCTATCTACTTTATTTTTCAAAAACATAGTGCATGTAAAAATCTAAATCTAAATATTTTAAACCAAGAAGTAATTCACAAATTTTTAGTACCTTTAACCCTTTCTCCCTCATGTGGCCTAAACGTATATGCAATATATAAGCAGGATCTTCTGTTGCTTTAGATACCAAAACTACTTGACTGATATCTGCACTCCCTTATAATATGTAAAGGTTCCCAACTTTTATAGCCTTTATTACAACTAAAGCACCCTTAGACACATTAAGATCTCCACCTTGGCTGGTGAACTTATAACCTTAGGAATCTAATTCAATCAAAGAAATAAAATTTTGTTTTAGTTTCATTACATGTCTTACTTTTGCTAGAGTCCTTACTATACCATTAAACATTTTTATCTTAATGCTACCAATCCCTCCAGTCTTACAAGAAACATTATTTCCCAAAAGATTAGAATTTCCATCAAGGGTTTGGTAAGAATAAAATCAGCTCCTATGTGGAAACATGTGATGTGTAGCACCTGAATCTAATAACCATTCATGATGATAAGAGGAAACATTAAAAATACGTAAAAATTCATCACTCATAACTTCACTTATTTCTATCTGATTTGTTTCTTTGGTGTATTTTTCTTTCTTTTCACCTTCTTTTCTTTTCCAACAATCCTTCTTAAAATGTCCTAATGTATCACACTGATATCAATTTGTATTAATCTTATTGGATTCTGACATAAATCTAGATATGCATCTAGATCTTTTCCCTCTCTCTCAAATTCTTCCCCTACTAACCATAGCTTCAGACATAGAAGTATCTAGACTAGATTTTCTCCTTGTCTCCTAAGCCAATTTGCTCCCACCACAGAATCATAGTCAATATCATCAGTAGTACCAAAGTTAATGTAAGTTACTATATGATCCCAATAATCTAGCAAAGTACATATCAAAGTGATTGCCTTGTCTTTTTCATCCACTTTCACACCAATACTACTCAACTGGTATAATAGTGTATTGAAAATATTCAAATGATCAACAATTTTTTTACCTTATTTCAATCGTAATGTATACAACTTCCTCTTAAAATAAATATGATTTTTTACACATTTCATCATGTACAGGCCTTCTAATCTAGTTCATAAGCCTATTACAATCTTTTCTATAGCTATGTTCAAAATAACCTCATCTACAAAACATAATTATACTGCACTAAGAGATTTTATATCTAGTTCTTCCCAGTCATCATCATTCATCATCACAAGTTTCTTTGCCTTTCTATCTAGGGATTTGTGCACCTTGTGTTGCACTAACACATTATGTTCTTTGAGTTTTCACAACTTAAAGTTGTTCTTGCCATTAAACTTCTCCACCTCAAATTTTATATTTATAAATTTCACCATCTGATACTCCAAAAAATAACACTAAATCCAAAACATAGTCTTTGTAAAATAATAACAACCTTACTCTGATACCACTGTTAGGAAACTAAACATTCTACAACTATGTAAAAGTAGCATAATTCAATTACAAAAATAATTAAACAAACAAATCCACAACATTCATAACATAAAACACACAATTTATGTGGTAAAAACTTAGCAAGCTAAGGAAACATTCACGGTGTAAGATATCAAGATTTATTAATTCTAAGATGAATAGATTACATGTGAACTTGTTGTGTAGATTACATGCAGACTCTAAAAAGATAAATATGTTTAATTGGAAAAGCACCATTAGGATTCCTCCTCCTAAAAATAGAGTGATAAAAGGCCATTAAGAATTTTCTTTTAAAAATAGAATCTGGTGGAATTCATCTTCTTAGAAATAGGGGTTTGACTCCTTGAGTTTACTAACAATAGTGGGATACAAACCGTGCTGCAAAAGGTCCAAAATTTAACTTTGTTGTCGCATATCTAACATCAAATGCATTTTTTTATATCATTTGTAGTGACATCTACTATGATCCCATACAATTTTGGATTTTTTTTTATGGATTCCCTTTCTATGTTCTAAAGTTATGGTTTTGGTATAGGCTAAGAGCATGCTAGTAAATGTTATGGAGTCTAGATTTACACCTACCAATTGCATTTGCTTAAAATTTTCTATGCATTTTTCAACAAAACCATTTTTTTTTGCATTCTATGAAATAATTTCATTTCATGAGACCACATCCCTTTGAGGTATTTTTCAAGTATTTTCCATGCATTTCTACCAAGGAACTTGTAATTATATTTTCCAAAAATAAATAGTTAGTTATGTTTCGTTGGATACCCATGCACTATTTCAAAGCTTGGCACATGCTTCAAGGATTTTGGCACATGTTTAGAGGATGTTGGAAAAAATTATAGATTTTGGGTCTACACCTGCCTAATGCATTTGTTTAAAAGAAATCAACCTTTTTAACAAACTCATTTTTTTTAGTCATGTTTTTTTTTTTACTATTTTTGTACATATTATGCAATCATTGTTATCCATGAAAACACATCTCTTTTATGAATTTTGTCGAATAGTTTGTGTTTTACGTATACTTCTATATTTTTCATACATGTCCATTAGGAAACTTAAAAATGCAACATTTGATAGAGATCATCTATCAATTAGTTTTTAATGAATGTCCATGCCCTATTGTAAAGCTCTCATTTTTTTACATGTTTGGAGGATGTTATCAAAGGCTATAGAGTTTGGATTTGCACATAAAAACTACATTTAATTAAATGTTTCCAAATAATTCTCAACCAAAATATTTTATACATATTCTAAAACCATTGTAATCCATGAAACTGCATCATTTTCAGGCATTTTAAAAAATAGTTCATGTACTTTATATTTTCTTCAACATTTTTCATATAAATCTACTAGGGAATGTACAACTACAACATCTGATAAAAATTCACATTCAATTATAATGCATATACTTTTTTTTTGGTAAATGATGTTGATGTGTTGCTAGTTGTAAAAATCAATATATGTATAAAAAAATATTTTTAAGGTCAAAAACTTATCACTCTCCAAAAATACATACATGATGAAAAAAAAAAATCATCCCTTCCCACAAGTAAAGTTGGGCCATTACAAGGTTGTATTTATCAATGACGGAAACATTTATCATATGTTTCTTCTAACTTCAACAATCTACCCGATGCATTGGTCATTTTAGAGCTCTTGAAACTAAAACTAAAACATGACCTCCCCTATATATAATGTATTTCAAGCCACTCTAACATATGTAAACACTTTTATGTGTAATAGGGCTCTAAAAACTACATCTAAAAAAATCAATTTTGATTATTCCTTGATTGATATTAATGTCATGTTCTAAATTTCTCATTTTTGCATAGGTTGGGAAGAAGGTATAATTTTATAGGACTTGAAAATGTCCACAAATTATCTTTAAATGAAAGCTCTGTACTGTCCTTTACAATATTCATATTAATTAAACTCAAATAAAATATTATAATGTTGAAAGGATGTTGATTCTTTTTTTTTGTTTACCTTGATAAGAGTCATCAAATAATTAATATTTGATGAACACAAAGTTATGACACTATAAATAATTGTTAAATACATAGACTTAACAATATAAAAGATGACACTAAATTTAATGGAATAGAAAAACTAAACATTATTTTTATTTTTTAATTTGATAAGTTAAAAAAATGGGTTTTGAAAGGTTCTGAAGCCTTTTATAAAAGATTGAAAGATGAAATATTAATATTCAAATAGAATGTCTCTACCAGCGATAAAAAATTTGGGGGTAATAAGTAACACATCTAAAACTTTCACCAAAAGTCAACCAAAAAAACTATCATATTTTCCAACGAAACTTCTATGAAGCATCTGCCAAACTTTCTGGAGGCCTTGATCCCCTTTTCACTTGTCTTTTAAAATTCAACATGGGTTCCCCTTGAGCATAGGGACATATAGGAGGGTTGATACATTGGGTTTCTTCCTTTTTTTCCATTTTTAAACCCAGGTAAAATTTTAGAGGCTATTTATAGCCAAAAGGCTATAAGTAGGTTTTTTAATTTTAAAAACGGTTAATTTTAGGAAAATTTAGATAGGTCCAATAGCCTCAATTTTATACAATTTCTTATACATGTGAATTGCCTTATACATTATAATTGGTCCTATTTTATGACACATATTCACCATAGTTACTATGCATATATGGTTTTGATTTACCAAAAAATTATACAAGACATGTATAAGTTAGCCTAGAAATACATATATGCTTTTGATTCACTAAGAAACTATATGAGACATATATAAGCTGGCCTGGAATCACCAGGTGTGTGTGTGTGTGTGTGTGTGTGTGTGTAATAAGGATCACTTATGAGACAATAAGATTAAGATAATAATTATATTTTGGTCTATGAAAATGTTTTGAATATTCTTTGGCACCATTCATAAAATCAAGTAAAATAAACATGCTCTTCCTTCTATCTGATTTTAATAACTAAAAAGCTTAATAATAAATAATTTTAACTTAATATTTATTTTATTTATAGCATTGAATGTGGTGAAAGTGTAATTAAATCTATGGGGATTAATTTTTATATCTTGCCCCATTTTTGATTTAATTAGTGTCGACATATTGAGGGACCCCAAGGCAAAATTTAATATTGATCTAACACATCACTCACGGGATTAATGTAAGTTTATTGAATACATATATGACTATTTATATATAAAAAACATATATATATCCTTGAAGCAAGCTATTGGTGGATGTGAAGATCTAGTAGTCTAATGTTTGCGACAAGAGGTTGTAAAATAAGACACGGACATTTTCTAAGTTGACTTATTTATGATTGAAAGGTATAGATTTGTGTTTTATTTGTTTTAAAGAATAAAAGTAGTTATTTGCATGCAAATTTATCTACCTTGAAATGAATAAATATAATAATAGATTCCCTAAAAAATATTTTTTAAAATATATTTTCTCAAAACACTATGCATATTGGTTTTGTTATAAATTTCATGAATATCGGCAAATGTTTTCCTTAAACTCAAAATGTATGAAATGAGTATTTTTGGTTTAGTCATAAATATGGTTGAAATGATCATGATGCTCTTTGCATTTATTTATTTTATTCTTTATGCATTGTTTGAAGTACGTATCATTCATGCTATTGTTTCTTAGAGGAAATCATTTTTTTATTTGTTTAAAATAAGTATGTGGTAAAGATGAACTAAATAATATTATTCATTTTCTTCTTTGTGCATTATTTAAAATAAGTATCTTGCATGTCATTATATCTCAAAAGCAATAAGTTTCTTATTTCTTTAAAATAAGTATGTGGTAAAGACCAACCAAATAATATATTACATTGAGTATATAAAAAATTATGACAAAACATCAGAGTGTAGAGTATAAATAATAAATTAACTATGGTACGATAGGGTTAGATAACTATGAAAAATGAGGATGACATAACTGAAAAAATATAATTATTACCTTAATTTTATTGTGTCCTAAGTGCTCTCTCTCTCTCTCTCTCTCTCTCTCTCTCTCTCTCTCTCTCTCTCTCTCTCTCTCACACACACACACACACACACACATGAAAATTAAACATTAAAGTTTTAAAAATTGAGAAAGATTGTTAAAGATAATGCAAAGTATATAAATGATCAATTTTGACTTAGTAGTTTGTATTCATTAAATATTTTGTTGAGATTATTAAGAAACTTTTGTTTAAAATGAGTATTTGATTATTTAGCATGGTCAAAATTAGAAATATTAATTTCAAATTTTTAAAGATATAGTTGCATATATATATATGAAACACACAAGGCCTAGAATTTGTATGGATTTATGTTTCATTTATTTGATTATGGCCTATTTACCATTTTATTGAAAGTGTCATGAGGATTGTGAAATAAAAAATAGGGAAAGATCTCAACCTCAATCCTTGTACTTTTCCCTGCACTACATTCAATTCTAGAAATAAAATAAATATTAGTTTTAAAAATTATTTGTTATTAAGTTTTATTAGTTATTAAAACCATATAGAAGAAAGAAGATTTTTGTTTTACTAAATTTTATAAATATCAATACAGAATATTTAAAACATTTTCATAGTTCTAAAATTATAAACTATATAATAAGGTCTACCAAAATGTCTTAACTATACCCATATTGGCCTTTCAAATATTTTTTTTATTTCAATTTCAAAACCTTAAATCTTAAAATAAAATATAACTATTACCTTAAGTTCCTTATGTCCTAAGTGGTCTTTGTCTATCCACACACAAGGATGTGTGTGTGTGTGTGTGAAAATTGAACATCAGGGTTTTGAGAAAGCTTGTTGAAGATAATGTATAACATATAAATAATCAAATTTGACATAGTGGTTTATCTTCATTAAACATTTTTCAAAAATGTTTGAGGAACTTTTGTTCAGAATGAGTGTTTGATTATTTGGCATAGTCAAAATTAAAAAAATGGTTTGAGTTTAATGTATTTGATTTGAGTTCAATTCTATAAAAAATTATTTTAGCATACTTTATTAGATGTAATGATGGAATCTATGTTCAAATGATTCAGATAGAGATGTTTGGAGTTGTGATAATGATCAACATAGTGAGGATACTCCTTCATAGGGTAGCTCTTGAGGTAGCCAATTATTTCATGGTCATGGGGCTGCTAACACATTTCTTAGACCATTTAACTAGAGAACCCATGTTTTCTTGTATTTCAATGCCAATGACTTTGTTTTATAGAATTCTCTCAACTCTTTCCCTATTAACTCTTTGAATTTATGTGGAAATAGAGGATGGAAGGGGGCACATTGTGGGAATCATCCTCATTAATGAGGCACTCAAAGTGAGCCCCTTCAATGCATGCATGTTGTCATGCAACATAATGAGCATAATGTTTCATTTCTTGAGCCACCTAAACATATTATTAAATTGAATATAAAATTATATCAAAATGAAATTGCTCCATTCAACACTAATATTTCACCTCTTGATCTTGAAAAAAAAAATTCTTCTAGAAGGAAACATGTTAGTAGCCCTCTGGCACAACCTATGGAGATTAGAATTCTAAAAAAAGGTTAAATTAAAGGTAGATGATTTTGAAGGGGGTCAGACCGACTTGATTGAGCCTCCCACTACTTCTATGGAGTACACTGAGTACTTGACTAATAAATATGCCCCTTTCATAGATTAGTTTCTAATCCATAGTTTGATTAAAAATTACATTCTTGTGTTCAAATTTATGTTGATACTTAGTACTTATAAAATATTGTCATGATATTTTTAAGTATGTTGATATTATTTTTTGTAGTTTTGATATATGCATGGAAGTATTTTATTTCTTATAGAATAATATGTTTGAATAGTTTACTCTTTACTAAATAATTATCGAAACACAAATAGATTTTAATGTTTTGGTGATTAATTTTATTTTAATATAATATTTTTTAAAACTATTTTTGCATATTGATAATATTTTATCCTTGCCAAAATCAATAAATAAATATATGTAATGTGATTAATATTAAAGATGAGTGTAAGGGAGAGGTTGAAATCAATAAAAAAATTATCCTTCATGTCTCAAAAATATGGTTATCTAGGGCTATTTTGGTATAGTATATATGGTAAGATCATGTGCAGTACTTAGTATACATTAAATACATATATAAATCTCTCAAAAGAATAATCGAAGATGTAAAATGGATATAAAAAGATTCATTTGTACGAGACTAATCTGTAATTATATCGAGTTCTTTTTCTCTTGGTTGCCTTCATTTCATTTTTTTCCCTCTTTTCAGTTGTAGAGATATAAAAAGAATATCAAGAGATTGATAAAACACTTTGACAGAATCAGAAATTTTTCTTTCAAGAGATTGTCTCTTCTATAGACTTCATTCTGTTGGATAGGTTAGATTATATTATTTAAAATTTGAATCACATACACATATATTTGATAACTAATATATAACCTATAAAATAAGGTCTACAAAAATATATTAAATATATCAATAATCAGTAATAGTCTTTCAAACATTATTTTATTTCAATTAAAATAAATCATGCCAACCAAAATATAATTATTACCTTTAACTAAATATGGGCCATAAGCAAGACAATTATGAAAAGCAAGGATGGCAAGAAAATATATTTAAAAAAATATTTTAGGGAAATTATCATTATATTTATTCATTTCAAGACAAATAACAATGCATATAAAAAACTACTCTCAGTTTTCTATTTGATTATGAGAACATGTATATAACAGTTGTAAAATTTATTATAGAGATGCATATGTATTTGAGCATAAGTAACTTACTCGATTACATATGTGATGGTTTCTTGATTTTCTAGTCATTGATGAAAGATATTGATAGAAGTGAATCTATAATAGTTAAAATATTTGGACGAGAGGTTGGAAACAAAATTGTAGACAATTTTTAAGTTGGTTTCCTTGTAATTTCAAGCTTTGGATTTATGTTTATTTTATTCTGAAGACTGAGAGCATTTTTTTCATGAACAATCATCTATCTTGAAATGAATAAATATAATTATAAGTTCCTTAAAAAATATTTTTTTAAAGATATTCATTTTCTATCCTTACTTTTAAATGTCATAACCATATCCATAATCAATAATGATAAGGTCTATCAAAATGTATTAACCATATCCATAACCATTAATGACCTTTTAAATATATTTTTATTTCAATTAATAAACCATGTCCACCAAAATATAAATATTACCTTAAGATTATTATGTCTTAAATCACAAATTATCCTTAACATATTCATAAATATGAGAAAAACAAGCATGCTCTTCCTCCTATATGGTTTTAATGACTAAAAACATAATAATAAATTACTAAAACTATAATTATAAAATTGTAAGTAATAATTAATACATATTTAACGCTTAAAAAGATAGGTAGTGTTAAAAGAGGTTAACGACATAAATGAATTTACATCTCAAATTTTCAAACCTAATGTATATTTTATTTTTAACATTAAATGTGATGCAAGTAGAATTAAAGATACAGACATTGAGGTTGAGATCTTGCCCAATTTTTTATGAATTAGTGCTAGCATATTAAAAAGCTAAGGAAAAATTTAATGTTTTTCCAACATGTCACCTATGTGATTAATGAAAGTTGATCGAATATATACGTGATGGTTTCCTCTATTTTTCCAGTCATTTATATAATTTATTGGTGGAAGTGAAGTTGTTGGTCCAATATAGATACTTATAGTTCATTACACTATAGATAACTCAAATAAATTTGGTATAAAATAACAATGGAACTCCATAATATACCTATGCATATCTATAATATAGTTTAAAATTATTATAAACATGTTCTTTTAATCAAACATAACATAAAATTACACAAATTAACTTTAAATCATTTATATAATCTATATTATTTTCAATAAGATTTCTCAAAATCCTGATAAAAATCTTAAAATTGATCACAAAATTTAATGTCTTTCCTTGATCAACCTTAGATTTCAAATGCCTAAATTTTAAATTTCAACATACCAAATTTTTTCATTTTGTTCTTGATAATTATTATTTGCATTCTCTTCAAAATTTGTTAGACTTGGATCTAGTATTGTAAAATTGTAGTGTGTTTGAATAATTATTAGTCAATCCTCCTCTTCCAAATGTTGACTACCAAATTGTTTTATTTATATCACATAAAAAATTGAGGACATTGTATCTAGTTATATAGATCTTCAAGTAAGTCTCTAATTTTTGTCAAGCTTTTTTATTTACGACTTTCAATATGACAATACACTAAAAATTCTCTCATCTTCCATTAAGCCCAAAATCATTGTTTGACATAAATTAGCAAGATTAAAATATTCTAAAATACCATCATGTAGTATTTAACTCAAAATTAAAGTAGTCTATAGTCTAGTGATCGAGCCCTCTTTGAAAGCATGATCCACAACTTTAACTTGTTCTAATATTTTTATGGAATATTGAACATATTTCTCCCTTAGCTTTAGAAACTCTAAAATGCCTTCATTTTGTTCACCATCCAATTCTACACTCTTGTAGAAGTGTTGGGCCAAGGTTTTGATTTTATTTTAAAAATATGATGAGTTAATATTTTTTTTAATATTGAGGTTACGTCATAGACATAGATTCTAATAGTTCATCTCAAAGAAACTGATATCTAATATTTGAAGATAAATGTTTTAAAATTTTCTTCAAGGTGTAACTTATAGATAATATAACCTCATGGAATTTTTCCTTTATTATAGGAACTTCTCTGTGTATAATAGATTGACCAACTATGTTAAAAGTATGATTTGTGGTATGTACTCAATTTATATTAAGTACTGCACACGATCTTACCATATGTATTGCACAAAAAGAGTCCTAGAGCCTCGTGACCATATTGTATTTTATTTTTCAATTTTTAAGGTAATTATATTCTTGTCAACATAGTTTGTTAATTGAAATACAAAAATATTTGAAAGGTTAATATAGATGTGCTTAAGACATTTTGTCAGACCTTATTATATAGTTTATAGTTTTGAAACTATAAAAATATTTTAAATATTTATTTCAGTTATGTCATCCTCACTTTTCATAGCTATCTTGTTTTATGGCTTCATATTTGATTTATACTTTATACTCTGATTTTTTGTCACTATTTTTGCTATACTCAGTTTATCATATTATTTAATTGGTCTTTACTACATACTTATTTTAAACAAATAGAAAATTAATTTTTTCTGAGAAATAATGAAATGTAAGATAATTCTTTTAAATAATGTAAAAATAACAAACTAAATAAATACAATAGAGCCTTATGATCATAATGTATTTGATTTTTAAATGTTTAAAGTAATAATTATATTTTGGTTGGTATGATTTATTAATTGAAATTAAAAAAATATTTGAAAGGCCAATATGGATGTGGTTAAGACATTTTCGCTGATCTTATTATATATTTTATAATTCTAAAATTATGAAAATATTTTTAATTTTTTCAATTATGTTATCTTCACTTTTCATAGTTGTCTAGCCATATGACCCTATAGTTGGTTTATACTCTATACTCTAATTTTTTGTGACTATTTTTTTTATACTTGGTTTATTATATTATCTAGTTGTTCTTTACCACATATTTATTGTAAAGAAACAAGAAAATAATTTTCTCTGAAAAATAATTACATGCAAGATACTCTTTTAAATAGTGCAAGAGGAAAAAACTAAATAAATGCAACATAGCCTCATAATCATATTGTATTTTTTTTAAATGTTTAAGGTAATAATTATATTGTGGTTGGTAGGGTTTGTTAATTAGAAAACAAATTGAAAGGCTAATATGGATGCGGTTAAGACATTTTGATAGACATTATTATATAGTTTATAATTTTGAAACTATGAAAATGTTTTGAACATTTTTTTAGTTATGTCATCCTCACTTTTCATAGTTGTCTTATCTTATGGCCCCATAGTTAGTTTATACTCTATTTTTTTGTCACTATTTTTTCTATACTTGATTTATTACATTGTTTAGTTGGTATTTTGAAAGACTTAAATAGGTTTGTACTCAATTCATATTTAGTCATATGGCCATCAAATTTAGCTCTTAAAAAGGACAAATATAATCCTTAAAAAAATAACAAATTTAATTATAAAAAAGAAGGAACTGCAAATAATATCTCACTTTAGACTTTTGATCCTCCAACCTCTTTCTCCATTGGTTTTTTTTTTTTTTTTCAAATTTACACAAATCGCCTCTTTTAAAATAAATATATATAAGTTCTCCAAATTTCTTAAAACCCTAGGACCATAAAATCCTAAATTCTTATAATGTCATTTGTGTTAAAGTTTTAATCCATTGTGGTCATCAGAATTATGAAGTGAACAATAGTCATAAGAGGAAGCCAAAGAGGAGTTTAAGAAGCTAATAATGAAGTACAATACAAGTAATAAATACAAGCCTTACATGTCATGAGAATTTTGAAATGCATGATAATTTCAAGAGGAGGTCAAGGAGGAGTCTAATAAACCAACAATGAAGTACAATTCAAGTAAGAAATATAAGACCTACATATCATGGGAATCATGACGTGAGTGACAATTACTAGAAAAGGCAAAGGAGGAGTCTAAGTAGCCAACAATGAAGTACAATCTAAGTAAGAAATATAAGTCATACATATCTGTAAATATTTTCACATTTTTAATGAATTATACCTATATTTCAAGTGATTCAAATTGTTGCCATGTTATTTTTCATCAAAAAAAGTTTCACACAATGTGAAAAACATTTGTATCTTATATCAAAAGCCTTAATATTAGACACAATTTGTTTATCACATGAGATTATTTGTTTAGTAATGAGATCAACAAGATATTTTCATATTTTTGAGATTTTTTTTATTAATAAGATTAGTAAGACATCAAAAATATTTTGAATGTGTGTTTGGACATTTAGGTGGTGATGAATTTTTTTAGAGTCACACATACCTACTTAGGATTTAGGTTTATGATGGGTGTGCAATAATTCTTATTCATGCTGTCTCTCATGCCCTTGCTTGAATTTATTCATTCGATCACGTGTTTTAAATGGATGGACTACCCCAAATTTCTTAGGGCAAAGCAAAATAATTATTATAAAGAATTTAGGGTATCCATTGATCATAATCGTTATTCCACTTCAAACATATTTTCCCCATGAATGTCTTTGGGGAAAGGGGTTTAACTAAATATTTTCTCCATTAGTTCTTTATTTGAATGTGAGATTTAATTTACTAGATATTTATAAGTTCTTTTAAAGATCTAATAGAAATTACTAGTCAATTTATACTTGCATGGGAATTTTGCCAAAGATTCGACAGTAGAATTATACCTAAACTCTAAGATTTATTAAGATTTTATAGTAATTTTTAGGGGTCCATTATTAAAATTGTATATGTTTAAACCATAGACCACCATTCCTTATTTTCAATCTATTGGGCTAGTGAAGAGTTCACAATTGAAACACAAAGCTGGGATTTGACTTTCACTGATGTACCATTGATAGTTTCAACCCCATGTAAGTCAATGAATGGGTTATCGACCAATAAGGCAACACCAAATGAGTTTGGAACCTTCATTGGAGAGATTAAATCATCCAATATTTCTCATTTAGAGTGATGAGGACTTTTAAGTTCCTCATTTGTAATAGGATATTCTAAAGAAGAGGTGGAATCCTCACTGTCAGAAAGAATACATTCTTCGTCTAGAGCCAACACCATAAGCCTCTTGAGAATGAAGTGTTTCCATCAAGAAGATTCCTTATTTTTTTTAGGAGACTATAGTTTTGTTCAAACGTTTAGTGCCAAAACAATTATGACAGTAAAATAATATGCCTTCATAGTCAAGGAGTTGAGACCAGGTTTGATCTCCTACCTACAAAGTGATATTTTTAAGAAGATACTTAGAGGTATCTATATTCATCAAAATCATATAAAATTTAGTGAGGGAGAAATGGTTGGTATTTGGGTATATTCGTAGAAACTCACTTAATGAATTGCCAATAGCCTTTAGACTAGATCCAATGTAAACCTGCAATAGGATATGGGGCAGGCAAACCTAAATGGGTTTAACATATAGAGGTTTAGTGAGGGGATTGAAGTTTGGGGACATTTTTACCAAGACCCAAGGGTGGTGATTCAAGATCCATGATTGATTTTCAATGTTTTACTTTTCCTCAATACTATGAAAATTAATAATAAGTAAGTTTTTTGCATAAGGATAAATCTCAAGTCCACTTGAAAGAAGGTATTGTTAATGATTTGATATTTAGGCATAGAGATCATGAATGTTTGACTAGTGATCCACAAATCTACAGATGAATCATGTGTAAAATAAGTATTTCTCTAGTTTAAGCACTTTCCTAGATTCATCCTCATAAAAATCACCAAAGGGTTATGAGATGCAAGAATAAGGGTTCTGGGGTCCACTTTATAAGTTAACATGTGGGAGACAACATCAATAAAAGAGCTTATATTGTGTCTATCCACCTCTCTAGCTTTAGCCTCCACCACCATTACATGTTAACCCCTAAAGGAAAAAAGATTAGGGCTACCAATCCTGAATTAAATGTGGCTAATGGGAAAATTGATCAATGCAATCTAAAGATTGCAGAGAGATCTTAGGACACCGTTTGTCTCACCAGTAGGAAAATAGGACTCTAATTTTATCTATCATGCATATTGTATAGACCCATCTTGGGAAGAGATAGTCAGTGTTGATAAGGTTAAAAGTGCCATATTTGGGTGAGCACCATCAGGTCTATTAGAATCGTTGAGGAATTTTAAATTGGTCCTAGGTGGGATGGATCCTATAGAGCCGTTCAAGTTATTTGAGCCATTAAACATCATATAGGGTTGTTTGAGCCATGTGATGAATTTTTTGTCTTTGTTACTAATAATACACATTATACTAATATTACTACTAAAACATTCACATTTGTTACATGATAAGATTTAATTTATTAGCTTGAATCTAATATAATATTTTTATTTCTCTCATTATAATAATAACATATATTTTTAATTCTTCCATAATCCTATGTTTTTTCCATAAAAAATAAAGTTGGTTTTTTCCACATCACTTAATTCTTTCAGTGAATAAATTAAAAATCGACAAACACTTTCCAAATTTGCACATAGTGGAAATGGTTATGTTGTTGGAGTCTAATAAATTTTGGGGATTGAACCATATTAACAAAGTATTTTTTTGTGTCGACTATTGTTGACAACTAGCTCTATGTAGACTGGTTATGATTAGCGATTCCTTATACAAATCATACATAATCATCAAATATCATGTCAACTATTGTGTTAGGTTTTGTAATCTATTGGTATGTTCCTATTATTTTTCACATAAAAGAATTAACATGATCAAGTTTGTATTATTTAGCACATATAGGCCTGTGAACGTGCACATGAAGCCAATCTTGACGTACATCCTTATATTTATCACTCTTAATGTCAAGTATAAAGAAATACTTATACTTTAAATTTATTTTAATAAATATAAAAAATTAGGGTCACTCTTTTCTAATAGAGTTGGTCTCATAGTTGCACGCCTTACAATGTCGGAAATAGTATTTCAAAATTCAATGTGGTCAATACTTAGATATTTTCAGGGTTTAAGTATTGAACTTAAAGATTTTAAGACATAAATTTTGTAATTGATTTCCATTATTGATAAACATATAGTCATTTTTTAGGTTTATATGTCTTTTGAATTGATTCTTAACATTTCTAAGATTTTAAAGTTTTCTAAAATTAAAGTTTTCAAACCACTCACTTTGAATTTGATTCAAATTGTTGTGATTGTAGTAGCATAGGTCACATTGATGACTTTCACATATCGAGATTCCTTGTTAAGCAAACTTGATTATCCATATATATTTATAATGAAAACTTTGGATTTGGCTATATTAACTAAGATTTTAGAGATATATTATTATGGGACAGTAAGATATTGTTTATTACATTGTTATGAACTAGCTTTAGTATATGTGTTTATATTACAAACATATTGATTTGTTAGTTAAGTTACATTTTATGATGTATGTATATCATGATGTTATGATCTAACCACCTACTTATTGTGAGGTTGATGTCGAAGAACTCATCTTTCAAATTGTGACAGAGAGAGAGCATCATCGGAGAGGGTGACATAGATAGAGATGTCAGAGAATGATAGATAAACTGCATAGAACCCTACATACACTACAATAACTAGCATATATTAAGTGCATAAAAAATAGTTAACATAATGTGTTCTGATGGCATTTACATTAGATAATCATTTAAATATGGTTTATTGCATAGTTTAAATGGTTATTTAAAATTCATCTTGCATGATGTCCATGTGTGATTGTTAATGCTTTCGAAAATGTAAAATTGCATAATTAGTGCATATTTGATGTTATTGATTAATAGACTTGTCATTAAACTATTTTGACATTTGAAGTGCTAATTTAATTAGTGAAATTATTAATTATTGCAGTTAGAAAAAAAATATAATAATTAATATCAAGGGGGAAAAAAAAGAAAAAGAGGAGAAATTTAAAAAAATAATAATGAAGGAAAAAGGAAAGGTTTAAAATTAGAGAAAACATATATATATATATATATATATATATATATATATATATATATATATATATATATATATATATAATTAAAAAAAAAAAGAAAAATAATAATAAAAAAGAAAAATCCTAAAAGGTAAAAAACTATGCCATTTCTCCATGAAAGGAAAAAATAAAATAAAAAATAAAAAGGAGGGAGGCATAGACCAGGAATAAAAAAGAAGCAAAACGCAGTAGAGAGGTAGAAGGAGAGAAGGCAACACAGAAGAGAAGAGGTTGGAGAAATGTAGGATTACCCCAGGTGGGTGATGTATTACAATTTCAAGTAAATTTATGTTCTTGGCACTTCCTTAAAAGTATTCATTAAATTTTTAAGAATAACGGAAATAATCTAACAAATACAGTGTTATAATCACATTAGGGTTATACATCTATATAACATTATAGGCTATAGATTTTTATATATTCCGTATCTTTTCGAATAGATCTTTAATGTTATTCATCTATGTAATGCTATGAGATACAAATACAATATTATAATGAAATCTATATATAGACTACATATCTGGTTATCGAAAAGATATATATTAGGATGATATGTGACAATCGTATTAACAAAAGAAATTGCAGTCCACCATGATAATTGTGTATATATATATATGGTGATATGGGTTTATAATATCATTTTTAAACTAAAGTAGCGATTATTTATATAGTGATAAACCCAGTGATTCATGTTATATTTATTTATACAGCAATTCATATCTACTGATCTGTATATAGCGACTTAGGTATACTATTTGCATGCATCCAACTAAGATTATTGAAGGGATGTATTACACTATATATGTATCATTATATACAGCGTGCTAAAAAATAATTACTAAGGCCTTATAATAGGAAATCATGCCAAATGAATGTTTATATAAGGTAAAGAATGTAAACACAGGAATTTCATACAAATCACCTCTTTCAATAAGATGCCATTCCCAGCATAAATGCAAATGCCAACTTCTCATTATGGTGGTAGATGAATGAATCTCTTCCCTACTCTGTCACATCATTTAGCATATCTGGAACCTGAAAAATATAAAACCCCTAGATTTGCATATATCTTTTGGTGATTTAGGAAATAAGTTGTGGCTTGTTATGTAGATCATAATAATTAGTCCATATACATATTTATCATTCCAACCCAGCGCATTTAGTAATTATACGGAAGTATCGATGTAATTTAGAGTAAAGCGATATGCATATTAGTATATTATATATGATGAATTACAGAAATATATATATATATATTATAGGTAATGCATATGAAGGCTGGTTGCATGTAAATATTGAGTACTCTTAATACCTTAAACAGTTAGTTATATATATATATATATATATATATATATATATATATATTTATATTTGCATGTAAATATTGAGTACTCTTAATACCTTAAACATATATATATATATATAAAAGTTGGGCCTATATACACATGGTTTATATTTAATCAATAAAATTGGCAGTGACCTCGAATTCAAAAATAAGAGGTCGATTGATTCAACACTCTAAATATTCCCAAAAGGTCGATAGACTATGTATCTTATGAATCTTGTCTTTGAACTCGGCCTGTGCTACATGCATTGAAACTTCAACTCTATGTTTCAACTGTGTGGAAGCTTGGAACTTGTTGACATGGACAGGTGAGTGAGACACCACATGATGGCTTATGAGATATAACTAAGTTCTTGCAAATTCAAAAATATGTGTTCTCCAGTCAACCACATAAGTAGTTGTAACATTAGACTCAATTGCGAACACAATGATGACCTGGTGACTGAATCGAGATGCGATGAGTTCAAGAATTCTAGTGAACTTGAGATATATAGATATAATATTTTTAACGTAATAATGGAAGCATGTATATCCATAGGAGCCGTATAAATGTATATTCCATATAAATATAATGGATTTGTAATTTTTTACCTATGAACATATATAAGAGCTGTAACAGGAATAGATACATGTAGTTAAGGATACGTATGACTAATATTCAGTGACATCATGACAAAAGTGAATATCAGGATTCTATGATTTAATAATTATGATGGAAATGTGGATCTGAATTACAACTAGACCTTAAATAGTAACTAGAAGTACATATAGCTATGTTCTGAACATATTAGCCGTAGCAACATGTTCATAGCCAAAATTATAAATTATGTTGACCACATCTAGTTATATTATTCAACGTATGAGAACATAATAAACTATGTCGGGAGATTTCATGCAATAAAGACATGTATAATAACTGGATGATACAAGATGTCCATGTAGTAAATTGTGGGACCCTAACAGCAAGCTGTGAGATTGTTATAATAAATGAGTAATATAAGATATTGACTCTGTAAGTATATTTTGGATTGTGTAGTACTAGAGCGAACTGTGTGTTTAATATCTATCAAGAAATTGACTATATTACATAATCAACATGAAATTCAATATTATGCTTCTTATTTGGGAATTGACATATATTTAATATCTTTGTAATCAATGTCGTCACTTCCAAAATCAGGTAGGTATTTTAGTATATTCATTGTGATGATAATAGAGGGACGGTATAAATTCTAATTCATTATAATATATGAGTGTTTGACGTCGATCTAGCTTGCGAAGAGTAAAATATGTATACAGACAGTCTATTAACTTTAGTACTTGATTTGTTAACCTAAATGTATAATTATAACGGTTGTTGAAATATTATAAAAACCCTGATTAGAATGACTATTGGTACATATACATACAGTAATGAAAGCCTGTGAGCAGAACATATCATGGTTATACAAATATTTACAAGGTTGTATGCATATATAGATACATTGGGATGCACGCTTATTAGCATAGATTTTGACTGTTGTCTTATCATGGCTTTGGATGGTTCATATATCTGTGTATAGAGTTCTTTATTAGAGCTATAAATGATTGTAAGTATACAGTAGTGAAAATATATGTGCATTATATATTAAAATATATCAGTAATCACATACATGGAATATACTTATAACTAAATGAACGGTTAAATAAGTCATAAAGATCTAAAGGACCAAAGACTATAACCATATGAAAATAGTGTTTTAAATATGGAATGAGTTGTTTAAATGGAAGGTTATAACGGGTTTATGAGTTATCTAATTTTTTGCAAATATTATTATTAATTGCCTAAAAAGTAAGTAATGTGTACATAAAATGGTAGGTTGTATTATTATTGCTTATACTATATACTTGAATCTACTTATGGAGATTAGATTATGCAGTCTAACATAGGATATACCTAGTTGGTATAATGTGTACTTGCTTGCCTATTATTAAAGGTTAAGAGACTTGCTTTGTTATATTTAGTTGCTTGAATAGAAGCTTACCTTTTCACTGATTTATACTAGTTTATTATGACTGATTATGATATTAGTGTTTGTACTTAGGAGCACTTGAATATGATAATATGGGTTATCATAGGATTTAGTATATTTAAAAACTATTTATAGTAATTATACTTTGTAGTTATATGTATATTATATTAAGATGGTATAAACTATAGTTATTATTTCTATTAAGAGATAGATAATAATGTGAGATTCATTTATAAATTTAATAAAATAAATGTATACTTTTTTATTATACTATGTTAGGCACATTATATGATTTTTAGTGGGATGTAGTATGTATGAATCTATTGGTTATACTTTTTTAACCACACCTCACATTGATGGTCATGAATAAGTAGTGATACATACTTAACTAGCTTACTAGCATCACAATGCTAGATGAAGGTAATCCGATCAAGTAAGATTTATGAAATTTATTAATCTTTATATCATTATTTATTATTGAAACCTTTAGCCAAATTAGTGTTTAATGAGACATTATCATTTCATGGGTATGATTTACATGTTTGTGAGATATCTTATAATATAACAAATTTTTATGATGCACTGCATGTTTAGTTTTAGAAATTATAAAACACATGAGTACTAGCTTGTCTCTCTAGATTTTTTTGCCATCACTATCTACTCATCTATGAATGGAGGGCTTTTCTCTGATGAGATTAACGCAGGAGATTTTTGGTCTATGATTGGTGTAGAAAAATGTTCAGATGATGCTCTCCCTTCCTATAATATTACTTATAGATGACACTTGAGATTACCCCAAATACTAGAGTCTAGGAAAGTATGCTCTAGAGAGATATGTATCTTATATATGTACATTATATTGTATTGTATGTATTATTAAAACACTATCATGATGAGTTGTAATTACTTATTTATTATACATTGACAATAGTGGTTGTAGGCATGCATCAGCCATGATTGATTAATTATAATTACATTCTATATTTGTATTATGATGTGTTCCTTATAGTGATAGTAATCAATGATATATGATGTAATATACTTCATTTATAGTTATCACACTTAAATTATTTTACATGATCATCAATTAGATTCTCATGGTGTAATCTGTTTAAACTATATATTGATTAAATTTTAAAAAATTATGTATTTCTAAGTAGATTCTAGTGAAGATATTACATGCGGTATCAGAGTTATAGATATAACTCTAAGACCTATGCGGTCCATTAGCATTTTTGTATCCTTTTGTTTTTAAAAAAGAATAATAGTGAATGTGTGTGGCACATTGAGTGTCTACTTTAATAGCATTTTTACCCTCTTAGAGTTGGTAAAGGGTTAGTTTATTGAGTGTCTCAATGATGATGATTGTAACTGATGCTTAGTAAGAGAGTGCATAACATAGTTCATGAGTCATGAATAAGAGATTCCTAAAATATTTTGATCATTTAGATTTAAAATATTGAGTGTGATTGCATCCTTACTTGTTAATCAAGTCATATGTATCATTTGTGTTTTATGTTGTGAGTGTTTAAAAATCATGGTATGTTTCTCACTTAAGTACATACACATTAATTTTGTCTTATACACACTAATCTTAGGAGTAGGAAATCTTATAATATTGTTTTTATATTGAAACTGTATATACATAATACATTCAAACTTTATCAAATATTATATCAAAATATTGAGAAATGATCGAGGTGGTGAATACATGTCAAATGATTTTCTAAATTTTTTAAAGGAAAATGGAATAAGAAAACAATCTACAATAAGATATACATCTCAACAAAAGTCCATACGTGAAAAAAATAATATGATAATTATGGAAATGGCATGGAGTATGATAAAATCAAAACATTAACAAAATGAATATTAGGTTGGAGTGGTTGCATGTGCAGTATACATTTTGAATAGGTGTCCAATAAAAGCAATCATAAATAAAATACCACAATAAATTTGGAGTGAAAAGAAGCATAGTCTCTCAAACTTGAGAGTCTTTGGATGTGTAGCATACTCCCTAATACCTCAATATTTAAGAAATAAGTTACATTATAGAGGCAAGAAGTGCATTTTTATGGGATATTGTGAACAATCTAAAGCATACAAATTATACAATCTGATAACAAAGAAGGTAATAACTAGTCATGATGTACAATTTGTTAAAGAAAAAGTTGGGATGAAAGAATTGACAAGATAACTACAATTGCAATAAGAATACCACATGAAAATGAGAAAATAAAATATGATACATAAAATTTTCCTCAAACTCCATAAACAAATGTTCTTACAACACCGTGTAAGACACTTACCACTCCAAATCCATCTACTCTAGAAATTAATAATAGTAATGAGTCTTCTAATCCAATGTTTGCATTATTGAGATCATGATCTATAAACACTTAGAAGAAGACACATATCCTAAAATAGATTTATGATGAGTCACAAGAGGCTAAAAATATGGATTTATGTTCTTATTTTGCATTTTTAACACAAGGTGATCCAATCTACTTTGAGGATGCAATTAAAGATGACAA
This sequence comes from Torreya grandis, assembly GCA_037957365.1. Taxonomy (NCBI): domain Eukaryota; kingdom Viridiplantae; phylum Streptophyta; class Pinopsida; order Cupressales; family Taxaceae; genus Torreya; species Torreya grandis. The sequence goes on along the minus strand of JARHVA010002540.1, from coordinate 354,049 downwards.
TTGGATTGCAACTATGGATGAAGAAATTCAATCAATTGAAAAGAATCAAACTTGGTACCTCGTAGAGATTCCTAAAGGATAGGATGTAATTGGATTAAAATGGGTTTAAAAAATAAGTTTAATGTAGATGAGAAAATTGAAAAACATAAAGCAAGACTAGTAGCTAAGGGCTTAACACAACAGCCAGGCATAGATTACAACAAAACATTTTTATCTATAGAAATATTATACATTGTTAGAATGGTGTTGTCTATTTCAGTTAAAAATATTTGGAAGGTCTATTAAATGGACATCAACTTAGCATTCTTGAATGGCATTTTTTAAGAGGAAGTGTATATAAAATAGCCACCTAACTATGAATTTTTTGGAGAAGAGCACAAGGTATACAAGCTAAAAAAGGCTTTATATGGATTGAAACAAGTTCCTAGAGCTTGCTACAAAAGAATGTTTTCTTATTTTTAAAATAATGGGTTTAATAAATGTGTCAATGAATCCAAATTGTATGTTAAAGTGAATAATGAAGGATAAATTTTGATATCATGCTTGTATGTGGATGACTTGAGTTTTACCAAAAACTTGTCAATTGAATCATATAAGGCAACCATGAAATATGAATTTGATATGACTGATTTGGGGCTCATGAGATATTTTCTTGGCATAGGTGTGAATCAACCCAAGAAAGGCATTTTTATATGTCAATCAAATTATGGTAATGATTTTTTGAAGAGGTTCAAGATGTTGAATGTTAATTCAGCTCCCACAGTGGTCAAAATGAGTTTAGAACTTAGTAAGGAGGATACAAATTTAAGTGTTGATCTAATTTTATTCAAGAGATTAATGGGCAACCTCAGGTATCTAACTACCACAAGACCAGACATTATATATGGGGTTAGTCTTATCTCAAGATTCCTGAAAAATCCAAAATACTCTCATTGGAAATCCAAAAAATGATTTCTAAGATACATAGTTGGTACACAAATTTTAAGGATGTTTTAGACACCTTGAAATAACTTCAAGCTGATTGGTTATATGGATAGTGATTAGGGAGGTAGTATGGATAATAGAGAAAACACTTCAAGTTATGTTTTTTTTTTTTTTTAAGGATTAGGTGTTATCTCTTGGGCATCGAAGAAGATACCAATTATGACACTTTCATCAATTGAAGTGAAATATGTCGTAGCCACATCAGTGGCTTGCCAAGTAGTTTGGATGAGAAGAGTACTTTCAAATTTAATGCATACTCAAAAATAACCTAGGAAGATATATTATGATAACAACTCAACAATTGTATTCTCCAAAAAACATGTTTTCGATAAATGCAATATGCATATTGACACTAGATATCATTTTATTTATGAATTGGTGAACAATGGTGATATATATCTTAAGTTTTGTAGGTCCAAAGAACAACTAGCAAACATATTCATAAAACTAATTTCAAAGAACATGTTTGAGCATCTCTAGAAAAGTATAGGAATACATGATATACATGAAAGTCGAGATTAAGGGGGAGTGTTCGTGGATGTGGACTTACACCTCAGTAGCCTATTTAATCTCCCTTGTCACCTCATTCCATACCTCAACCACCCCCAATTTGTAATTTTGTTGTGAGCTAAATTTGAACTAAATAATTCATTAAATGTTTATCTCTCTCTTTCTAGTTAGAACTAGAGTCTTCCAAACTATGCAATCAAAAACCCTAATTTATAAAACCCTATTATATTCATATACTCTATTTTAAAATTTTATATATATGAAATATTACATCGAATCCCCATTAATTTGTACATAGTAAGTTTGTATTCTCAAGAGTAATGCAACTCTATTAAAATATTAATAAAATATAACTTTAATGGTTTCTACCTTGAGTGCATTATTTGAGATTTATTTAGTGTATAAAATAGTCTTTCTTCTCTCCTAAAAATTGATATTAGAGTCATATCTTATTTCCATCATTAAATCATGTGTTCATGAGCTATAACAAAATTTTGGGTAGTGCAAGAGAGAGTAGAACAATATATTAGAGTAGTTGTAAGTAAAAAAATAGTTACAAAGGGATAAAGGGCATAATATAACACACAAATAAAGTTGTTAAAAGAAGAGTTTAGATCACACTATGTAAAATAGGATTGAAAGTGCCAACAATTAGATAGGGTCATGGTTAAAACTCATGGGAACAAGAGTATAAATTAAGGGAACACCTATCATTCATCAAAGAAAGTGAAGAGACTAATTCAAAATGAGGAGTGATTCATCCATGTAAGTGGCTCATATCCAAGTGAAATATATTTTAAATCACCTTATGTGAATATATGTGAGAAACTAAATATTTGTGGAAAATTAAAATTCTAATAATTGTAGCTTATATATATATATATATATATATATATATATATATATATATATATATATCAAACTAAAGTTATTTTTTTTAATCAAAACAATGCTAAAGCAGAGTGTCCAAGTGTATAAGTTTTCTTTTTCAATACAAAAAAAGGTAAACTCTAAAAATGAAGAGTAAAGGGAAGGAGGTTTTGTTTTGAATAACATGGTAGGAGTAATTGGTAGCATTTCTCAACCCTAAATACCAATGTTCAATGGCAAAATCTATTACTATTGGATAAAAAAGATGAAAATCTTGTTTTGATCTCTAGATATTTAGGATTTAATGGAAAATGGATTCAGTCACCTCTCAAAATCTAAATCACTCTAAAATTTCCACTCTCCTCCTTGCATTCAATATTCCTCACAATCTCCATTTGCCTTTTAGACGAGGTCTTAGCCTAGTTTCCTTCCACCTACTCTTAACACGTAAAACTACCTCTAATAACTACCAACGTCCTACAATAAATTGAAACATGCCCACAAACTTACCTTAGATTCCTCAATTAAATCATACACCTTATATCTAAAAACACATTATGGTCACAAATAGGTTCAATCAGTTCAAATTATCCTCAATTACCTTTGTGATTGAAATTTTAACCCTAAACCCTATCTCACATATACCTAAAACTCTAATCCCTAATACCTAATCCCTAAACCCTAAACCCTAAACTAAATGATTTAACTATGAAAATAGCATCCTTTACAATAATAATTAGGTTCATAGGGCCCAATTTATCCCAAATCGCATGACTCATTGCTGCATTTGACTAATTTACTCAATCTATACTGACTTGGGGAATAATTGAGCCCAAAATCACATTATGTAGTCATAAATAGGTTTAAGGATCTTAAATTGGCCCCAATTACCTTTGATATTAGACCTTATTCACCCTAAAACATAAACCTTATGCATAAAAACACATTGTGGTAATAGATACATTTAATCAGCTCAAATTGACCCTAATTGCCTTCGTTATTATACCCTAAACCTAAACCCTATGTCATATATACCTTAAAACATAATCCCTAAACCCCAAACCTAAAATTTTAAACCCTAAAAACTAAATTATTCAACTCCAATTAACATATTTTACAATAAAAATTAGGTTTACAAGGCTTAATTTAATCTAAATCACATCATTAATTGCCCCAATTGACTAATTTACTCAATATATGGTGATTCAAGGGCCAATTAAGCTTAAAATCATATTTTTTAATAAAAAATAGTTTTAATGAGCTCAAACTGGCCCTAATTACCCTTTTAATTAGACCTTATGTACCCTAAAACATAAAACCTATGCCCTAATCACTAAAATTTAAGCCCAAAACTCTAAACCCTAAACCATAAACTCTTAAAACTCTAAACAAATAATTTTATCCCCAATAAAACAAAAATTATTTTATGCCCTATTTCATTCATGATTGGACCTTATTTCATAAAATCTAAACCCTATATACCCTAATCCCTAAGCCCTAAGCCCTAATCCCTAAATTATAAGTTCCCGAAACCTTAAACCAATTAATTTAAATCCACTCAATGTCCTTTATAGTAATAATTATGTTCATAGGAATCAATTCAATGTAAATCACATTACTTATTGGCCCAATTGACTAATTTTCTCAATTCATGATGACATTAGGACTAATTTTTCCCAAAGTCA